>CAJHNH020000938.1:112500-132500 GCA_905116865.2 Candidula unifasciata | reverse complement strand
GGTAATTCAAGGCAGAAAATATACCATCCCCTGCCAGGCCTGCATACAGGTGGAAGAATGTTCCAACACGATTCCATAAGTAGACAAAAATAGACGCAGCAGTTTGTTTATCTCCTCAATAAACTTTCATAACTCCTTCCCCTAATAATAAAGATTTGAACATGATGTATACCGCGACAATTTTCGATTTGGCTGCGATCGAATCACGAGTTAACATGGAATTTCCCTGAATATCATCGTACCTGAATCGTGGCGCGTGGGATGAGGTTTGTGATTCCAATATTGGGCGATGAGCTCTTGAAATGATTTGCCGCGAGTGCAAGAGAGGGAGAGACTGAGTGAGCGTGCCAGCAGTCGAGTGAGTTTGTGTGAGCAGAGAGGAAAGGTTACGGCCAGGCATGGATATATTATGTTCTTGTGCTAAATCATCCGCTGACATGTGCGCATTGTTTGAATCGTGCCATGTGAATGTGTGTTATTTTTATCTGAATCAGACAAAGTTTGTTCACTTCTGATTTATGTAGTGCAAGTTTGCATACATGGCTGTTAAAGGTCGGCAGTATGTTACCATTTGTATTTCTGTATCTTTTATCTGGCTGTGTGTCACCTTGCCTCTGTCTGTCTGTCTATCTATCCACCGTTCGTCCGTTCGTCTGTGTATATCTATCTATGTATTTGTTTGTCTAGGGGTATGTCTGCCGTTTTACCGTCAGTCTGTCTCTATACTTGCCTGTTAATCTCTGGAACTCTCAGTCATCTGGTGGGTCCATTTATCTGTTCATGCATCTGTCTGTCTGCCTGTCTGCTTATTCGCCCGTTTGTGCTCAGCTACATACCTCCTGCCTACCTAACTGTCAATCTTCACGTTTTCATTCCGTTTTAAGTTTTTTTTTATTGTTGATCTTTTAATCGTTTTCTCCGTAAACCAGAGACCGGCTATTCAATAACACACACACTCACACACACACACACACACACACACACACATATATACACTCGCATACGCTCACACACTGCCTCACCAGGAACCAACCCCAGTTGTCCATCAACTTCTAAGAATGTTTTACAACTCCACTAACGAGCGCTTTCTACCCCTCCCTTACCCCCCCCCCTTTTTTTTTCCCTTTTGTCAACAAAATAAAATCTAAAATAAAGTAGAAGTCGTATTGTTGGTTCTCACTTTAAATAGTTTCAATGGCTGGTACAACATCTCCCCTCCACACCATTGAAGGATAACCCTACAGTAGTCTTTCCCCCCAGATGTGGAAAGTTTCCACCCAGCAGTAACTCTGTGAACTCGTCTCCGCAGGTTCCACACAGCTGTTTACTCACCCTCGGGCCAAATCCCAAAGAACGCACGAGAGACGGGGACGACTTGTTTAATACCTCGTTCAGTTCCCCTCGTCACATGTGAACGCCGCACGCGCAGTAATTCTTTCCATTTCTTTCTCTCTCTCTCTCTCTTTTCCGAAGTATGTCGACACTCGGACTACGCGGCTGTACAAAACATGTTCGTGTCTTCCTCTCAAGTTGAAAAGACAGAATAAACTGCTGTGTTTGGTTTTCTACTTCATGTTTGAGCTTATAGCTCAGAAGTCTGTTGGTTTATGTTAGATCGTTTTAAATATGTAAATATGAGTTGCGTCATGCGTGTCGGATTTACCATACATTACTCACAGATTTAGAAGTTGATTTTCTTCATGGTAGAATCGAAAAGGTAGCAGCACATCAAGGTGTTCTAAACATACCCATAGGTATCTAGGCACGTTGTGTTCACAGAGATGGGCAGTATCTGTAGGCCTACTATTTACAAGTTCATAGAGAATATAAATACTTGCAATTTATAGCCACTAAAAAAAAAAGAAAAGACACGTACGGGCATTGAATTACATTTTATTTATTTATTGAATATTGTGCATTTTAAAAACAGTATTTGTTTACAAGATTTCACGTCTGATTTGTTTATTCCATTTGATAATTTAGTGCAAGCGTCTAGTTACTGTTCAAACTTGTAGATGGCGGTGTTTAGTTGTTGTAGAACACCTTTAATAATGTTAGAAACGTTAACTCATCTTACCGTTGAGTTTATGTATATGGTTCTCATCTCTACAATCTGTTCTACTAATTCCATTTGGAGTTATTAAAGCTAGGCGACAGCAGAAACAATTTCATGGAAATGACACAAACTAAAATGTGCTGTGTGGTGTGTTAATAAAACTGAAAGATGAAAACGCTAGGCTGGATGATGCAATAGTAAACACAGATAGTTCTATTAGTCACGGTGGGAGATCTGGCTGGTGATTTTCAGCTAACGTCAATGGAAAGATTGTTGCATGAACAAAATAGAACTTTATTTAATCTACAGCTTCATGAGCATAGCGATGGAGGCATGACTGTAGCCCTAAGGCTGATAGCAGCAAATAGATTAGCCATTGGAATTATAGAGACTGATTCTCGGTTGGTAATGGGGAAGGTTCATCGTGGACACATGTGGCATGCGTGGACGTAGCATCAGCATGCCAACATTACAGGCATCTCGTGGGGATATACCCTTCGGGAAATCCAGGAGTGCGAGGAAATGAAAAAGTGGATATTCAGACTTTACAAACGATAACGTGAGCGACACTCGTACTGGACAAAGGAAACATTCTGAAGACCATTTATGCACAAATGATGATAGAAGACACGAGGTTAGATGAAATAGCATGTGTAAGATTGTGTGAACAAAGAGTTAGTCTTGGATCGGACATGGAAGGACGTGTGATAGGAAGAGAACGACAAGTTTATAACTAATGTGCTACGGAAACATTATGTTAGCATCTACACCTTACAATATTTGCTGCTGGAGCACCTATAGGTATGCCGGTGTGCCATGATGTCGGTTCTTAAAACAGTAAATTAGTTGCCATAACCCGCAGATTTTCTTACATGTGATAAGTGTTCAGGCAGGCGGTGGCTATAAGCAGTTCTACCTCCACCATTCCACCAGTATGTTACGTTGGCAGCAATGATCAGTTCATTTTGGGAACGCAGTGTTTCCAGATGGAGCGTTGAAGATAACGGCAAATTCAAAGACGTATATTGCAATAGCGTTGTGCAGTGCTAGATGCCAACCTGCTAAATCAAGACAGGGTAAGGTAGTACGGTGACTGAGTCCGGTTATTCTTCTGGATGAGAACTCACATACATGACTATAGGACCAGTTGGTAAGAGTTCTAGTTACTGCGCCAGAGCTGCTGCCCCTAAATATTAAGAGTATAAATATTTCAGTATTTACAGTTCTATCAATCAGTCTTCCCATATTTCAGTTACATAAACACACATATATACTTACCGTCAAAATGGACGCTAGGCACGGTCACTGTTTTGAGTCGTGGCAAATATTTTGTTTCTGCCAGACGGTGGCCGTTGCATTTTTGCTCCATTTGCAGACTGAAAGGATATAGTTTCGTCTTCCAGCTACTGAATTGCGTGCGTGGCGCGACACTGTAAGCTGCGGATTTTATTTGGAATGTTTATCGACTGTGACGAGCGTGGTGGTGTGAATTGTAGGTTCAGAAAATTTCGAGTGGCCTGTCGTCGCAATAATGGTGGTACCCTTTTGTGATTAAAATTGATCGCTTGTGCAACTGCTGATCTGTTGGTAACTTTCTGCTATTGTCGATGATGAACTGCATGTTTAATGTGGGACTGCTTGTGTTAGCACTTGTGATAGCTATCGTATGCTTTTAATGCGTGTGTACGCTAGTGCATATGCTGAGACAGCAGTCTGTCAATCTTTTCACAAGAGAATTTGATAAACATTTTTGGTTGGCACATGAGCGGAGCAACTGTGAGGTGACCCGTTTGCTATGAAGCTGAAACTAAGATTACCAAGATTACAAACGTTGATAAAACAGTATAGACGTGTTTAATTCTTTGTCCTAAATCCAAGCTCTGTGTTTCGATGTCTGTTGGTTTATATCTGATGAGTTTAAACATGTAAGAAACTATCATAATTTAACATTGTCTCCTAATTCATGAAAAGGACAAAATCGTACACTAATTTTGGATTTCGTGGTTTTGACGTCCGAGTACGACCATTCTGCCTCCCGTGAAGATTAAATGATCTGGATATGGTGCAATGGCAGGGCAGAACTGAGGTGCCACTGAAAAATGAAAAGTCCTGAAATTGATGATGCAATAGAGTATGTGTATGAGTCTGCACATGGTGTTAAATATCTGGCAGTCGTTTCTCAGTAAGAGTAGAGTGTAAAGTCGCGTAGAACAAAAGATTTACGAGAGTAATCTTATTGCCTGATTGCTCAGATAGTATTGCCAAAAGTTGAACATGGACACGTGTGGCATGAATGGATACCAAGCACAGACTTGTCTACGTTAAGGAGACTCGTGTGGATATTCTGCCCTGGAGTGCGAGGGAACGAAAGAGCGGTTTGTTTTCGCTATAAAAGAATAGTCGTGGCAACAACTGTACTGACATGGCAAACATTCTGAAGACTATTTATGAAAGAATACTGTTGGAAGATAAGATTCTAGATAGAAAAATGTGCGTAAGACAGAGGCAATTCGGTAGATACAGCAACTAAGCACTTAGGACTTATATACAGCTATGTGCTAGTTACTATATGAACCCGTAGATAGTGTCTATTTACTATAAGAACCTGAGATAGAAGGTGCTAGTTACTATAAAATTATGTAGATATTATGTGTCTATTTACCATATCTACTTACTATATGAACACATAGATAGAAGATGCATAGTTACTATATGGAAGCTGTACACAGTAGGTGTTTAGTTTACATTCTAAACAGACTGCATAATTTATTGAAAGTGAACTCATCCTATGGTTGAGATTAGGTCTGTGGTGCTGGTCTGTACAATCTGTTCTACTGCTTGCACCTGGAGTTAATAACTGCAGCTGACACCAGAAATTACCTCGTAAAAAAAAAAGCATAATCTAAAATGTGATGTGTGCGTGCTTCCATAACCTGTAGATATTCCTTACAAGTGATAAGTGTCTTGGCACTCGGCAGCTGAAAGTTGCTCTACCTTCTGGATGTATGCTGGCAGAAAATAAAAGTTCATATAGGGAAGATATTGTTTCCAGATGGTGCACTCTAGCTAACGGCAAATTCAAAAACGAATACTGACGTGGTCGTGTGAAGCGTCAGACAACATATGCATTGAGTCACGGAATACTCACGGTAAGGCGGTGAGGTGGCCATGTTTATTCCATTATACGTCATCAATTATGCTGATTAAAATATTCTTCAGGCTGTGTGCTGTTGGGGTTGGTTCTGCAACGGCCTGTAAAGGATATGCAACTAACCGTGTATCCAGAGATATCAGATGTGTCTATTTCAGCAATAGTTCACGAATATACATTTTTTTTTCTATTTGCTGCAAGGTATTGCTTGCATCAGACAGTCGTACATTTGTTGCACACACACAGAACACACATCCACACAAAGGGTGAATGTTCTTATTTTGCCACACTATTTGCTGTAAAATAATATGTCATTGCCAGCTTACATATATGTATTATACATATTTATATAATCACCCTCAAAACCTTTTAATGTTCTTACAGTTACATATGAATTATTGTGTAAACAGAACTGTATCGAGCCAAAGTCTCAAAATTCACAAGGATCTACATCCATATTGTTTATTATTAATGCTGTACATTTCTAGAATTTAGAAACAAATTTGTGTTGAACCATGTGTCGCGGTGAAACTAACACATTCTGAAATCTACCTGGCTCAAATATTGTTGGGCCTTTGAACTGTTGGAGTATTCGTCTAATTTTGACGTGTCCAGCTGTAGAGAAGCGCCACAAACTGCCACCATTGACGACTTGGGCTTCTAACACCCTCAACCACATGCCTGAGAAGATTAAGGTTAGTTTACTGTTGTAGTGTGTGTTGTACACCCGAGTTTCCAGATTCGGACGGACAATACTAAACTTTATAACCACCGAAACGATTTGCCTTGGTTTGGATCTGGTTAAGGAAAATTATTCTTTAAAAATGTATAAATCATACGCTTCGATCACAGTGCACTACACACTCGCCTCTAGGTGAGGTCTTCCATGCCTTCAGTATAGACATAGGAATCCACAACTTTAGGCCTTGGCTGGAAAGTCCAGTAATCAACGCCACACCACCAACCAGTCTGGTCATCACAAGCACGATTAACAGGCCACACCACCAATGATCAATGTATCGGACGCCTTGTCTTCTCAAATAAGGGCGAGAGTAGTATGGGATCTTGGCCCATTCCCATCCCATTTCCTCCTTGCACATATGAAATATCTGTGTCAGAAATATAAGGTAGGCGGTTTGGTTACTGCACTGGCAACTATTTTACATTCAAACATACGCACATTGTGATTCCAACCCGTGTTATTCCGCACGTGTGTACTGAGTTCAGTGGGTGGGGATGTTCTCTGAACCATGTGATCAGATCGTTAGCTGATTTATTTTTCAGTGCAAGCAAAATTATATTTAAATTCACACAATCGATTGACCAATGAAGTGCATTCTTCTATGTATTACGTGTAAAGCTAGAGGGTTCCGTCTTTGAATAATAAATCCTCCCCTCTTCTATTTGTCATCCGTTATTCTGTGAGTACCACGATATGGACATACCCAAAAAAAAAAAAAAAAAAAACTGACCACTCTTCAAACAGATGGACAGTCAGAAGTGACAGACAGATGGATAGATGCACGGAGGGTCGAAAGGAGTGGCAGATAGACAGACATACAGACAGACGGGCGGACAGACAGAAGGACAGACAGGCAGGCAAAATGATGGTAGATGTATAGATGATAAAAAAAATACAGGACTGGAATAAACAAAGGTGGCTAGGTAGGTGTGCAATGAACGATAAATAATTGTTCTGTAGTGACAGCAGACAACAGTGGCCTAAGAATGGTGTGAGAGTAGTGCAAGAGTAGTGCACGAGTGGCGTTTAGTGGCGCTCAGTGGTACATGACGATGCAGCAGTACTTGTGAAAATAGTGAAGAGCGGGCTGTTCAAATGCGTATCCTTTAAAACGATTAGGCTCCATCTAGAGACAGGAGTATTCCAAACGATTTGTGTGTGGGACACATCGAGAAGAGGTCCCCAGGCAGGACACGGCTGGGAACCGTGGTTGAATGGACACGACACGGTCACTGCACGGTGATGGGACAGGTAGACAGACAATAGTGACTTGATAGCTGGACTCGCATTTCGGGCAAGCAAACACGGCACATATAGGCAGCCTCGTAACAGAAATAGTTTTTTGAATGATGTGACTAAGCTGTAGTTAGAAAGGTCTGTCTGTCTGTGTGTGTGTGCGTGCGTGCGTGTGTGTGCGTGCGTGTGTATATGTGTGTTTGTGTCTTTCTGTCTGTAGTGCATATGTATGTATGTACGTATGTATGTACGTATGTATGTATGATTGCATTTCCCCTGGCCATTTTCACATCCTCTGCCTGCCTGTCAATCCTATTTGTGGGGGCTAGACTGTCTGGTGGTGTGACCTATCAGTCCTATTTGTGGAGGCTAGACTGGCTGGTGGTGTGGCCTATCAGTCCTATTTGTTGGCGCTAGACTGTCTGGTGGTGTGACCTATCAGTCCTATTTGTGAGGGCTAGACTGTCTGGTGTGTGACATATCAGTCCTATTTGTGGGGGCTAGACTGTCTGGTGGTGTGACCTATCAGTCCTATTTGTTGGCGCTAGACTGGCTGGTGGTGTGGCCTATCAGTCCTATTTGTTGGCGCTAGACTGTCTGGTGGTGTGACCTATCAGTCCTATTTGTTGGCGCTAGACTGGCTGGTGGTGTGGCCTATCAGTCCTATTTGTTGGCGCTAGACTGTCTGGTGGTGTGACCTATCAGTCCTATTTGTGAGGGCTAGACTGTCTGGTGTGTGACATATCAGTCCTATTTGTGGGGGCTAGACTGGCTGGTGGTGTGGCCTATCAGTCCTATTTGTGGGGGCTAGACTGTCTGGTGGTGTGACCTATCAGTCCTATTTGTTGGCGCTAGACTGGCTGGTGGTGTGGCCTATCAGTCCTATTTGTTGGCGCTAGACTGTCTGGTGGTGTGACCTATCAGTCCTATTTGTTGGCGCTAGACTGGCTGGTGGTGTGGCCTATCAGTCCTATTTGTTGGCGCTAGACTGTCTGGTGGTGTGACCTATCAGTCCTATTTGTGAGGGCTAGACTGTCTGGTGTGTGACATATCAGTCCTATTTGTGGGGGCTAGACTGGCTGGTGGTGTGGCCTATCAGTCCTATTTGTGGGGGCTAGACTGTCTGGTGGTGTGACCTATCAGTCCTATTTGTGGGGGCTAGACTGTCTGGTGGTGTGACCTATCAATCCTATTTGTGGTGGTTAGACTGTCTGGTGGTGTGACCTATCAGTCCTATTTGTGGTGGTTAGACTGTCTGGTGGTGTGACCTATCAGTCCTATTTGTGGTGGTTAGACTGGTTGGTGGTGTGGCTTTGATTACTAGACTTTCCAGCCAAAGCCTAAAGCTGTGTATTCCCATGTCTATACTGAAAGCATGGAAGACCTCACATAGAGGCGGGTGTGTAGTGCACTGCCTATCCAACGATAAACACCCTCACACAATCCTTTTCAGCAATGTCATTACATCCACATTTTTCTGGCCATGTTTGGCGGCAGCGTCTCACTCTGAAGACAGTTTGTCAACGACTCATTCTGAGAACTCAGTGATATTACTCGATACAAGATTTAAAGCGCAGGTTTATGTCAAATCAACACTAATAACAGTAGCTGTCATGTCAACAAGACTGAGCTGTGTTTTAGGATACCTGTGGGCATTAAGTAAAAAAAAAAATATATGTATATATCCTATGCACTTCTCTTAATTACTCCCTAAATGCCAGGATTCGAATCTGGCAACAAACATGTGTATGAGCGGCTCTTTCGACATTCTAGGCATATGTATGCTTAACCACACAGGACTGCAGGCTTTTGTGGCCTTTACGGGTGGCTTTTTTGGATCTCCCTCGGAAGCTGAGCGAGGTATCTACGCTTGCATTGTTGGTCTGAAACCAGCAGTGAGTCATTCTCTGTTTAAGTCTGACGATGTGGAACCTTTAGGCCCCTTGGTCTGAAACCAGCAGTGAGTCATTCTCTGTTTAAGTCTGACGATGTGGAACCGTTAGGCCCCTTGGTCTGCCATCCAGACTGCAATCTTCGTAACTCAAAACATCAACATTTACAGGCAGCAATCTGAAAGGAAAAAACGGCACCCACTCCGTGAATATTCAATTTCACTTCTTGCTGCTCTAAAACATCCTGCCTCTCATATTGCTGGCCATTTCCTGATGACAAAGAAGGTGGCAGTATGATAGGAACATCATGATGAGTAGTGGGCAGAGAATTATCAACAGACCCTCAAATGGATTCAACGACAGAGGACACAAGCAAGACTAAGAAAACTCCGTATAAGAGCGTCAATAAGAGTTGCCAAATGTACTAGAGTAAACAGAATCCATGATATTGACAAGAGTGTACAGGATATGACAGAAAGTAGGAATAAACTTCAAGCTGCATGTGACTATAACTGGCACAACAAGTTGATGATAATGACCACAACAACACAACATTGATGATAATGATGATGGTGATGATGATTGTGGTGATGATCTACAGATGTTAGACAGGGAACATTCATTTAGCACGTGCTGAGAAGATTGCTGTAAAGGCATGTTACGGCCGAAAAGACAGATAGGAAGAGAGACAAGGAAAGACAAATGAACGATCCTGAAATAGCTTGATATTGTAACATCAAAAAACAGCTTTATCAAAAAATAATTGTCAGACCGCCAGACAGAGGCTGTAGACATTCAATACGACCGATGCATTCCGATCTCTACTGTAACAAGGGAGATTAGTTGAACGGTAAATGATACGTCTTTTCCCAGCAAACTCTTTTTATATATACAACTTAACGCGAGTTACTGGCCCCTGGAGTTACTGTCGTTTTAGTTTGTCTTTTGATCTGGTTTGAATCGTCTTTTAAGCTACAGACCACAACGTTTACTGTCGACTGTTTAAAACAAGTATCGATGATGCAATCTTGGCGCAACATAACTGCAATATAGTTTGGTGATCTCCTTGATGTGTCCCATTGATCTGTCTTTGATTTTAACCCGATGCTTATTTGGTGGATACTTATTCGTCATTGTGTCTTTTTATTGGATCAGCAGTTATTTCCATATTAGAGTGTGAGAGAAAGATTTTTTCGTAAACACTTGTTTCTCTCATAGTGATTGTGAAACCTTTTTTTGTCAACAATTATGATTGTAAGCATGTCAATAAAATTTTTGTGGTAAATTATTATAACAATTTTTTTTTTTTTTTGGTTGTTGTTGTGTGTGAGAGAAATTAACTGGGTCAATAGTTATGTCTTTCAGCGTGTGGGTGAAAATGTAATTTGTAATCCACATGTGATGCTTCTTTCTGCGGTTTCCAATGAGGCATTGGAGACTTGGGTCGTCTTATTTAGCCAGAAAAGTCAGTTAATAATCATCTGTTCACACCAGTTTGGCAGTGTTCTCATGTTTACTCAGTTGTAGCTAATAATTGCACTTAAACCGTCATGTGACCTCAATCAACGTTAGCTGTGATGATCTTTAGCCCCCCCACCCCACCCCCACCCCGCCTTCTCCCGTCCTGGCTGTGCTCCTTGAGACTGCTGCATCGCTCACCTTTCGATGTCTTCCTTTTACTTGTATCGCTACCTACCTCTCACTTCTATGCCTTTCGTTTTTATTTCCAATATTGTTTTGATAACAGTGTTATGTGTTTTAATGTTGCTGAAATATTTTTCATGCATCTCACAAATTTATGCGAAATCAGTTCTCTGGAAGGGCTAATTTATTTCTCATAGTTTCTTATTATATCCGTCCATTGTTATTTCATCGTATGAACCACCGGTCTGTACTATTAATAACCTTGCTCTTAATTCATAGTTAAAAAATTCATACCATTTTTTTTACTTGTTTCTCACACGTCTCGGCTTTCCATAACGGCTTCATCTGGTGTTCTTTATTTTTTCTTTTGCCTAACGTTGGCAAGGAAAAATGCAGTTCTCATTTCTAGCCATGCTGTTTATCTGCAAGGTGATATAGTAAATACATACAGCTGTCTCTACTCAGCCTTTGTTTTATCTCTCTGACATATTCTTAAGTCTTTCCAAACACCTGATTCCTGCTTCTGAGTTCTCTACTGTTTGATTGAATGTACCTAAAACCTGGTACAAGTCCAAAACAAAGAAAGTGTTGACACACATTAAAGAAAAGTGTCAAGTTCAAGCGTCAACTACGAGAAGTGGGAAGGTAGAAACTCAAAAGATTTCCCATTAAAAACGATGAAAGGTTCTAGTCTAAGCACACATATTTTTGAAGATGATGAGAGCAACTTGCAGAGCTTAACTGGGTGGGAAAGCGGTTTACACTAAAGGAATATCGTCACAGATTCAAAGCTGATTGCCCTTCACAGCTAAGAGACTGGAGTATTCAGTAGGCATCAATAAAATGGAACAACAAAAGTAAGCCAGATGGCTGTAATGGTAAGAAGACCCAGAGCAGTTACATTTATACAATAGGGAAGTCAAGGAAAGAACAAGGACAACAGGACACAGCAATGTTTTAATAAATGTGAACAACAGAAAGCATTTTAAATGGTCTAAATAATATTATTAAAACTAACTTTAACAATTAAAAGAAGACAACATTCAGCCCAAGAAGCTACAGAAGAATGTTTGAAGTAGACAGACACAATTCAACTAAAGAAGCTAAAGAAAAATTTTTGAAGTCAAAAGACAAACAAAAGACAAACAAGGAATTATGGCTTAAAAAGATTATTTATTGTAATTAGAAAGCAAAAAATAAATTACAACAAAAGAAAACGGAAGGAAAAGCGATATTATAAAATAGCAAGCAATGAAATACTGCATGTATTAATGCAGACATAAAACAAAAAACCATATCAATAAGTATAGAAAGAAAGAGAATCAACTTTATCGTCATAATCGTCAATTTTAATTTCTGCGGTTAAGCGCCGTGGGGAGGGAGAGTTTGCGATCCATTGCTAGATGGGTAGCTATGGTTATTCTCATTTCCTGTCGTTGCAGATTCTCTTTAACGTGATCAGTCCAGTCTCCTATGGCGACCGCTTGTTTTACATCAGATCATTTCATGTATAGCAAGTGTGTTGGTTGTTGTTCTAGTTGTATTCTTACTAACCATTTGATTGTTTGATATGTTGTCCATGTATGCATTACATTTTTTGTTTAAGTATCAAGAAACCATGAGTTGTAAACGCTTTGGCTCGGTTCTATGGATATCGCAACCCTTCAGCCTTGATTCCATGATAGATACCGTGCATTTGGGAGAACTCATTGGATAACTCATGGTCTGACATGTATCTCTCTCACATTACAGGATAACTCATGATTTGACATGTATCTCTCTCACATTACAGGATAACTCATTGTTTGACATGCATCCCTTTCACAATACAGGATAACTCATGGTTGGACATGTATTTCTCCCACATTACATGAAAACTCATTGGTTGACATGTATCACGCTCATATTACAGGATAACTTATGCTCTGACATATATCCCCCTGTATCACATGATAACTCATAATCTGACATGTATCCGCCCCCGCCCCGCCCCCCCCCTCCCATATTACAGGATATCTTATAGACTGACATGTATCCATCTCTCATTACAGGGCAACTCATGATCTGATTTGTATTGCTCTCACATTATAGGATAATACATGCGGCTTGACATACATGCCTCCAACATTTCAGTAAAACTCATGGCCTGACATGTTACAGAACTACTTATGCTTTGACCTGTTATAGAACAGCTCAGGATCTGACATGTTTCAGAACAACTCAGGATCTGACATGTTACAGGACAATTCATGGTCCAACATATTACAGGTCAACATAGGATCTGACATGTTACAGGACAACTCATGATCCGACATGTTACAGGGCAATTGAGGATCTAACATGTTACAGGATAGCTCAGGACCAGACATGTTACGGAACACCTCATGGTCTGACTTGTTACAGAACAACTTAGAATCTGACATGTTTACGCAGCTTACCCTAAAAAATATATCTTTTCTTATTAGTTTGTTATGTTACTGTGGATAATTATGTAGCAAATGCCGTCGTCGTTAGAAAGCTAATATATACAGTGTGGAAGTAATCATGGATAACCAATGTAAAGTGACACAGAGCCTGCAGGAATGTGGTTCTGTAGAATAGTGCAAAGAACATCGGGAAGAGATAAAACAAATCTGAATGACAACATTAGAAAAATTAGAAGCATTTAAAAAAATAGTATACCGAAAATCCTTATATCTTCACTAACAAACAGTTCAATAAGGTACTTGTGAGAAAAGAAGAAGAAGAAGAAGAAGAAGAAGAAGAAGAAGAAGAAGAAGAAGAAGAAGAAGAAGAAGAAGAAGAAGAAGAAGAAGAAGAGGAAGGAGAAGAAGAGGAAACCTTTGAGAAACAAAATATCACCATGGGGTGTCATTTTTCAAATGTGGAATGACAACATCTTATCTGCATTTGATAAGCTGAGGCAACAGGAAAATGGCAGCACGCAGTAACTGGAGCAAACTACGACTCTTTCCGAAATACCAAACGGATGCGTAATAAGGTCTAGCTTGTTTGTTTCGCTAATGTTTTTGGTTGTGCTTTAATGTCTTTATATCTACCGTGACTGGCGCGTCGTTCCAGGAATAACTGAACCGTCATGAATTCATGTGCGGTTTCTCTTGATCGTCTGCAGAATCTCAGTGTGCAGTGAAGAGGCGGGCTTTTCTACCTGAAGCCGGGGAACAGACAGCTATGGGAATGTTCTAGAAAAATAAGTATAGTTTGTAACCACATTCCTTTTCTATCCGTATGTTATTTCAAAACGTACGGAATCAACAGATACATCTTCTTCTTCTTCTTCTTTTTCTTCTTCTTCTTCTTCTTCTTCTTCTTCTTCTTCTTCTTCTTCTTCTTCTTCTTCTTCTTCTTCTTCTTCTTCTTCTTCTTCTTCCTTCGTCTTCTGCTTCTTCTCCTCTCCTTTTTCTTTCTTCTTTTTCTTCTTCTTTTTCTTCCTTCTTCTTCTTCTTCCTCTCTTCCTTCTTCTTCTTCCTTCTTCTCTTCTTCTTTTTCTTCTTCTTCTTTTTCTTCTTCTTCTTCTTCTTCTTCTTCTTCTTCTTCTTCTTCTGCTTCTTCTTCCTTCTTCTTCTTCTTCTCTTCTTCTCTCATCTTCTTCTTATTCTTCTTCTTTTTCTTCTTCTTCTTCTTCTTCTTCTTCTTCTTCTTATTCTTTCTCTTCTCTTCTGTTTTTTTATTCTTATTCTTCTTCGTCTTCTTCCTTCTGCTTCTTCTTATCTTCCTTCTTTCTTGTTTTTTTTTTCTTGTTTTCTTCTTTCTTCTGTCTTCTTCTTCTTCTTCTTCTTCTTCTTTCTTCTTTTTCTCTTCTTTCGTTCTTCCTTCTTCTTCTTCTTTCTTCTTTCTTTTTTCTTTCCTTTTCTTTCTTTCTTTTTTTCTTCATTTTTCTTCTTCTATTCCCTTCTCTTTTTTTTCTTTCTTTCTTCTTCTTTCCTTTTTTCGCTCCTTTCTTTTTTTTTTTCTTTTTTTCTTTTTCCTTTTTCTCTTCTTATTCTTTTTCCTTTCTTTTTTGTTTTTCTTCCTTTTTTTTTTCTTTTTTTTTTTTTTCTTTTTCTTATCTCCTTTTTCTTTTTCTTTTTTCTTTGTTTTTTTTTTTCTTCTTTCTTTCTTTTTTCTTTCTTTTTCTCCTTCTTTTTCTTCTTCTTCTTTTTTTCTTCTTTTCTTTCTCTTCTTTTTCTTCTTTCTTTTGTTCTTCCCTCTTTCTTCTTCTTTCCCTCTCATTTTTTTTCTCTTTTCTTCCTTTTTCTTTCTTTTCGTTTATGAGTTCTTTTCTAATTTTGTTTTCTGTTTTTCCTTTTTTTGTTTCACCTTTTTCTTTTCTTTATTTTTTCCTCTTCTTTTTTTTCTTCCTTTTCTTCTTATCTTTTTTCTTTCCCTTTTTTCTTTTTTTTCCTTTTTTTTATCTTCTTCTTCTTTCCTTTTTTTCTTTTCTTTTACTCTTTTTCTTTTCTTTTCTTTATTTCTTTTTCTCTTCTTTCTTTTTTTTCTATTTTTCCTCTCTCTTTTTTTCTTTTTTTTTCTTTTCTTTTTCTTATTTTCTTTTTCTCTTTTTCTCTTCCTCTTCTTTCTTCCATCTTTTCTTTATTTTCTTTCTTTTTTCTTTCTTTCTTCCCCTTTCGTTCCTCTTCTTTTCTTTTCCTTCTTTCTTTCTTTTTCTTTTTTCTTTCTCTCTTTTTCTTTTCTATTACCTTTGTCTTACCTTCTTTTTTTTGTCCTTTTTTTTCCTCTTTTTCTCCTTTTCACTTTCTTCTCTTCCTTTTTCTTCTTTCTTCTTCTTCTTCTTCTTTTCTTTCTTCTCTTTTCTTCTCTTCTTTTCTTTCTTTTTTCTTTCTTTTTTTCTTTTTCTTTCTTTTCTTTTTTCGTTCCTTTTTCTCTCTTTTTTTTTTCTTCTTTTTTCTCTTTTTTTCTTCTTTTCTTCTTCTTTTCTTTCCTTTTTTCTTTTCTTTTTTCTTCTTCGCTTTTTTTTTTTTTCCTTTTTTTCTTCTTTTTTATTTCTTCTCTTTCTTTCTCTTTTCTTTGCTTCTTTTCTTTCCTTTCCTCTTTTTTTTCTTCGATTCTTTCTTTTTTTCTTTTTTCTTTTATCTTGCTTTTCTTTGTCTTCTCTTCTTTTTCTTTCTTTTCTTTTTTTTTCTTTCTTTCTCTCCTTTTTTCTTTGTTTCTTTTCTCTTTTTCTGTTTCTCTCTTTCTTCTTTTTCTCTTTTCTTTCTTTTCTCTTTTTTCTTTTTTCTTCTTTTCTTCCCCTTTTTTTTCTTTCTTTTCTTTTCTTCTTCTTTCTTCTCTTCCTCTTCTTTTCTTTTCTTTCTTTTCTTTTTTTTCTTTTCTCCTTTTCTTTCCTCCTTCCTAGATTCTTCTTTTTCTTCTTTTCTTCTTATCTTTCGTTCTTTCTTCTTTTTTTTCTTCTTCTTTTCTTGGCTCCTTCTTCTTTCTTCGAAGCTTCCTCTTCTTCTTCTTTCCTTTTCGTCTTTTTTTCTTTCTTTTCTTCTTCTTTCCTTTCTTCTTCTTTCTTATTCTCTCTTCTTTCTCTTCTTACTCTTTCTTCTTCTCTTTAACTGTTTTTTCTTCTTCTCTTCTAATCTCTTCTTCTTTCTTTTCTTTTCTTTGCTCTTCTTCTTTTCTTTCTCTTTCTTTCCTTCTTCTTCTGTCTCTTCTTTCTTCTTTTCTTCTTGTTTCTTCTTCTTCTTTTCTTCTTTCCTACTTTCTTCTTCTAACTTCTTTCTTTTTCTTCTCTCTTCTTTCTTCTTTTCTTCTTCACTTTCTTCTTTTTTTTCTTTTCTCTCTCTTCTTCTTCTTTTTCTTAGTCTTCTTCGAATTCTCTCTTCTTTATTCTTGCTTCTTTTCTTATCTCTCTTCTTTCTTCTTTTTCTCTCTTTACCTCTTCTTCTTTTTCTTCTTCTTCCCTTTTTCTTTCATTTTCTTCTCTTTTCTTCTTTTTCTCTTCTTCTCTTTTTCCTTCTTCTTCTTCTTCTTCTTTTCTTCTTCTCTTTCTTTTCTTCTTCTTCTTCTTCCTCTTCTTCTTTCTTCTTCTCTTCTTCTCTCTCTTCTTTCTTTCTCTTCTTCTTTCTTTCTTTTCTCTCTTTCTTCTTATTCTTCTTCTTCGTATTTTCTTCTGTCTCTTCTTCTTCTTTCTTCTCTTCTTCTTCTTCGAATTCTTTTTCTTCTTATTCTCTTTCTTCTTCTTCTTCTTCTTCAATTTCTTCTTCTTCTTCTTCTTTCTTTTTCTTTTCTTCTTCTTCTTCTTCTTCTTACTTCTTCTTCTTCTCTTTTCTTCTTCTTTCTTCTTCTTCTTTTCTTACTTCTCTTCTTTTCTTTTTCTTTCTTTCTCTTTTTTCTTCTTCTTCTTTTCTCTTCTCTTCTTCTTCTTCTCTGTCTTCCTTCTTCTTCATCTTCTTTCTCTCTTCTCTCTTCTTTCTTTTCTTGTTCTCTCTTCTTCTTCTGCTTTTCTTCTTCTTCTCTCTTCTTGTCTTTTTTTCTTCTTCCTCTTCTTCCCTTTTCTTTTCTTCTTTCTTTCTTCTTCTCTTTCTTCTTCTTCTTCTTCTTCTTCTTCTTCTTTATTTCTCTCTTCTTTCTTCTTCTCTCTTCTTCTTCTTTCTTTCTTTTTCTTTTCTTCTTCTCTATTTTCTCTTCTTCTCTCTTTCTTTCTTTTCTTCTTCTTCTTTTTCTCTTCTTTCTCTTCTTCTTCTTCTTTCTTCTTCTTCATTCTTCTTCTATTCTTCTTCTTCTTC
This sequence comes from Candidula unifasciata, assembly GCA_905116865.2. Taxonomy (NCBI): domain Eukaryota; kingdom Metazoa; phylum Mollusca; class Gastropoda; order Stylommatophora; family Geomitridae; genus Candidula; species Candidula unifasciata. The sequence continues at coordinate 115,045 of CAJHNH020000938.1, read as the reverse complement.
TTCTTCTTCTTCTTCTTCTTCTTCTTCTTCTTCTTCTTCTCTTCTTCTTCTTCTCTTTTTCTTATCTTCTTCTTCTTCTTCTTCTCGTCTCGTTTTCTTCTTCTTCTTCTTCTTCTTCTTCTTTCTTCTTCTTCTTCTTCTTCTTCCTTCTTTTCTGTTTCTTCTTCTTCTCTTCTTCTTTCTTCTTCTTCTCTCTTCGTTTCTTCTTTTCTCATTTCTCTTCTTCTGCTTCTTCCTTCTTCTTCTTCTTCTTCTTTCTTCCTCTTCTTCTTCTTCTTCTTCTTCTTCTTCTTCTTCTTCTTCTTCTTCTTCTTCTTCTTCTTCTCTTCTTCTTCTTCTTTTGTCTTTTCTTATTCTTCTTCTTCTTCTTCTTCTTCTCTTCTTTCTTCTTCTTCTTTCTTTCTCTTATATCTTTCTCTTCTTCTTCTGCTTCTGTTTCTTTTCCTTCTTCTTCTTCTTCTCTTCTTCTTCTTCTTCTTCTTCTTACTTCTTCTTCTTCTGCTGCCTCGATCTTCTTCTTCTTTCTTTCTTTCTTCTTCGTTCTTCTTCTTCTTCTTCTTCTTCTACTTCTTTTTTCTAAATCTATCTTGCTCGGGGTACAAAAAAGGCTTGATGATCTAGGCTTCGTGATGATCTTTCTCTTCTATCTCACTCATAGAATCAGATGCAAGATAAATTAAATATTCTTAATGCAAGATCACAACAGCTAGGTCTGAAAAAACACAACGAAAAGACAAAGTTAATGAGAATAAATCAGGCAAATAGTCACGTTGTTTCTCCTGATCGTAACCCAGTTGAAGACGTTGAGTCGTACACCTATTTAGGCAGCAGTATAGATACAAATGGAGAAACTGATAGAGATATTAAAATACGAATACCTTAGGCAAGAGGAGCTTTCATAGCTTTACGGAATGTGTAGAGTTCAACAAAAATTAAAACTATTACTAAACTTAAAATTCTTCTTTTTAATGTCAAATCAGTACTGTTGTATGTAACGGAAACATAGAGAACAAAACCACTTAGGCAATTACTAATAAACTACAGACATAGTTTTAGCTGGTGCCTGTGCAGAATAGAGGTAATTAAACGGTATGAGAGAATCACTAATGTAGAGCTTTGGGAAACAACTAAACAAGTTCCAGTGGACCAAGAGAGGAGGATGGATAGGACACATGTGATTAGGTTCATGCAAATCTCCCCAAAACATAGTAAGGTCACTTTTTATTCACAATTTTGTTGGGCTGGTCGACTTTCCTGAAGGTTACAGGTGTGTCCCGCACTATTGTTTGAGTTTTCTGTTGTCTTTCATTTACGTTATTTTTTTTCCAAGGAAGAGAATGCCTGTTACATGGGTTGCATCACTCTCTAGGAGAGTTGTGTTATGGCCAGTTTCTCTTTTTTTTTAGAGTGTTAACAGCACTGCAGGCTGAAATATACAACACACAGTATCAACGGCATTGCGGAGCAGCCCCGTAATCCTTGTGCCAAGTTTACAGGTTCAGGAACAACCGATCAGAAGTGAGGTAGAGTGTATATGGTCGGGGCGTGGGGAGATTAACGTTACGTGTACCCGCACTTTGCTACCTTTGAGTAGCATCCAAGAGAAGAAAGAAAGAATCCATAAATTTGTACATACTCCTACCCGCTTGAAATAGGCTCATACTCCGTGAAGCAGATACGGGTGCGCTAAATATAACTTCTCACACTATTGAACGGTAATGTGAAATTTGTCCTACTGGACTGACCTATCTGGTGCAGCTCATCGAGTTGCTAGAGTTTCGCCCACCAAATTGAGGCTTAGACTGTAACACAGTCAGTCTGTCAATTATTAATATGTTTAAAGTTGATTGGCATCTCTAGAAAATATCATAAATTTGCTTGACATCTGCAATATGGCTTATAATCGACATTTAAAATGTCAGTCCGAGGTCAAGGTAATATCGACAAGCAGTTGGGGAACCAGAATACTAACTAGTGTTTATTGTATCATGTGTTCCGTAGAACAACAGTTACTGATGATGCAGTTTCCGTACATTATTTGCTAGCTCATCTTTTGCTCACACATATTGCCTGCAACATTTGTTATTCCTTTTTGTGTGTGTGTGTTTGTTAGTTTTGGTCATCATCATCACCATTTTCTTCTTCTTCTTCTTCTTCTTCTTCTTCTTCTTCTTCTTCTTCTTCTTCTTCTTCTTCTTCTTCTTCTTCTTCTTCTTCTTCTTCTTCTTCTTCTTCTTCTTCTTCTTTTTCTTCTTCTTCTTCTTCTTCTTCTTCTTCTTCTTCTTCTTCTTCTTCTTCTTCTTCTTCTTCTTCTTCTTCTTCTTCTTCTTCTTCTTCTTCTTCTTCTTCTTCTTCTTCTTCTTCTTCTTCTCTTCCTGCTGCTTCTCCTCCTCCTTCTTCTTCTTCTTAATCTTTTTATATTATTAATATTATTGTTTTCTCGTCTTTCTTCCTTGTTATTCTTTTAACAAGCATGAAACATTATAATCATTTTTAACTTGCAGAAAGTACCACGTCAACGCGTAATTATATTCTGGTATATGAG
>CAJHNH020000938.1:55000-107500 GCA_905116865.2 Candidula unifasciata | reverse complement strand
TACACCTGCCCTCATACAAAATTTGTTGCTCCGAATTGTACACCTGCCCTCATAAAAATTTGTTGCTCCCAATTGTACACTTGCCCTCATACAAAATTTGTTGCTCCCAATTGTACACCTGCCCTCATACAACATTTGTTGCTCCCAATTGTACACCTGCCCTCATACAAAATTTGTTGCTCTGAATTGTACACCTGCCCTCATACAAAATTTGTTGCTCCGAATTGTACACCTGCCCTCATACAAAATTTGTTGCTCCCAATTGTACACCTGCCCTCATACAAAATTTGTTGCTCCCAATTGTACACCTGCCCTCATACAACATTTGTTGCTCCCAATTGTACACCTGCCTCATACAACATTTGTTGCTCTGAATTGAACACCTGCCCTACTACAAAATTTGGACGAAATACACTCTCTGTCTCTTAATCTCTCTCTCCCCTCGCTCTTGACCACGTCTGCCTTATCATGCATCAGTATTCCACCAAGTTATGCAGAGCCAGCCAATCTGTTCGCCTTTTCATTTCTCAACACAACTGAATACCTCGGAGAAAATATCCAGACAGTGATGCTTTCTAAATCAGTTGCAATCACGGTGTGTGTAAGCATGCATGCATGTGTGTGAGTGTGTGTGTGTAAGCATGCATACATGTGTGGGAGTGTGTTTTGTAAGCATGCATGCATGTGTGTGAGTGTGTGTGTAAGCATGCATGCATGTGTGTGAGTGTGTGTGTAAGCATGCATGCATGTGTGTGAGTGTGTGTAAGCATGCATGCATGTGTGTGAGTGTGTGTGTAAGCATGCATGCATGTGTGTGAGTGTGTGTGTGTAAGCATGCATGCATGTGTGTGAGTGTGTGTGTAAGCATGCAAGCATGTGTGTGAGTGTGTGTGTAAGCATGCATGCATGAGTGTGAGTGTGTGTGTAAGCATGCATGCATGTGTGTGAGTGTGTGTGTTTTTCTGTGTGTATATATTTGTGTACAGTATTATATAACCAGCCGAAAACTGCACTCACCTCCTATACCTCCATTCTTGAAAGATTAGTTCAAAAGGAAGAAAGAAAAAAAAAAAAAGAAAGACTACGTTATTACAAGTAACTAGACTCACCTCAACCTAAAACTATGTTATCACTCACAAGTGACTAGATACACCTCAACTAAAAACTATGTTATCACTCACAAGTGACTAGATCAACCACAAAAACGACTATGTAATCACTCACAAGTGACTAGATCAACCACAATAACGACTATGTTATCACTCACAAGTGATAGATCAACCACAGTAACGACTATGTTATCAGTCACAAGTGACTAGACCCAGCACCCACCGCAACAACGACAAAGTTATCACTCACAAATGACTAGGACCACCTCAGCCAAACGACTATATTTTGTCTCTGACTGATGATTATAACCACATAGCAAGCTGCTTTGGAACACACCCGATTACACCTCAGCAAAATCATCCATCATAAGGGGCCTAATGACGCTTATTCTAATTAGCCAGTTTTTAAATAAAGATTTAATATCACTTTAAATGGTTCGATTTGCTATTCATTTAAACACGGCTTAGGTCACTTTAAGCCATTCCCTCTACTAAGGCACCCCTTCCACTTTTCCCCTGTGGACCTCTCTCGTTATGTTTATGTCAACGCCCCTGACGTCAGCCATTTACACCCACTGAGTATTTTATCACTGGAGAGTATGGAACAGATGTTCTCAACCTGTAGATAGCTTCTTCTTTAGGGGTCGATCGACCCGTTCGAGGGGTCGTCTAAGACTATCAGAAAGAGCACACTCACTGAAGTTGTAAAGTAGCAACGAAAATAATGAATGGTTGGGGGATCACCACGACACAAGGAGCCGTATTTAAGGGTCAAGGCATTATGAGTTTTGAGAACCATTGGTCTAGAAGGTAGACAGTATTCTGTTTTCCACTAACACTGTGTGGTCAAGTCGATAATTTGCCGCAATTGTAACTGAAAGACCTTTCAATCCTTTCGCCCTTGAGACGTGGCTCTTCTCTCACCCATTCGCTCACTTTGTAATCAGCCATTATTCGATAATTGATTGTGTTTTCGCCAGCAGCTTTCACTCCACGAGAGCTGGCAACATGGTGGACATCAAAGGGTGGTTCTGTTTTTGCTGTTGTTTTTCGTTGAACAGTTGTAGCTACTGATCTAAGCTAAAGGAAATGTTTACACTGTAAGAAAAGCTTCAAGTCATAGTCATCATCATCGTTAGAATCATCAGGGTCATCATAGTCCGTTTGGTGCAAGTCTCCATTTTAGAGAAGAAAGAATAGACCCACTGCTCCCTTACAAGCATCTCGTGGGAGGCGACTAATCATATGTGTTTCTCCTCCACAGTCGAGTGAACCAACAGTCTGCCTACATATATTACTAACTGTAAAATGTATATGCACGCAAAACTCAGTTTCTGGCTCAAATCAAAGTCCAACAGTGGACGAACAACCGAGCTTTCCATCGTTTTAAAACTGTAAAGGTTAGGAACAAGAAGATAACCAAATACTTTGTTGACTGATGTGAGCAGTCATGCGAACTTCACTCACTGGCACCTTTCCGTCTTTCCAGACGATAAAGTTATACACTGCGCTGTGAGGAGGCGTGGGACTCACAGCCCAAGCCAGTGTGACTAGCAAGATCCACCTGCTTTGAGAAAAGTCTTCCACAATTATAGAATGGGAATTCAGGACCATTGTTTTCAAGATTTGTGTTTAGTCTGTTTCTTCTCAGAAGCTCAGCTCTCATCCTTTCTGCAATCATTTCTTCCTTCAGTCTCGTTCCCTTCCTTGCATGTTATTCCCATGAGTCCACCTCAGTACCTGTATCATTTAAGTCCCGCTTGCAAATGTCTTTATATCGTAGTAGAGGTCGGCCTCGACATCTTCTACCCTTTAGTTCACCATAATGGATGGCCTTAGGAACTCTGCCATCCTCCATTCCTAAGATGTGACCCAACCACCTGAGCCTTCGTAGACTAAGCATTAAGAAGACTGTTGCAATGCCTGCTTTTTCCAATACCTCGGTAATTGTGTCTTGTCCTGCTCTCAAAGCTAAGTATTCTTCTTAGGCATCGCATGTTAAAGCTTTTTAACCATCTCTCCTGGAGCGAAAAAGTTACCCAAGTTTCACTGCCATAGAGCAGAGTGCTAAGAACACAAGCCTGATAGATTTATTTATTTTTAAATCGTCAGCTTTCTGCTCTCCCAAACTCTTTTTTTAAAAATCCGCTTATTGCTTATGCTGCCCTACATATCCTGGTGTTAATGTCTTGATCCAACGATAGTTTGTTATTCCCTGTAAAACCAAGAAAGGTAAAATCGTCAACTGTCCCCAGCTCTTCATCGTCAATGTAGACTGGAAGTCTATCATTAAAACCTTGCACCATAACTTTTGTTTTCTTTTTGCTGACTGTTAGTCCGAATTCACAGCATGCATCAGCAAGTGCAGCCCCTCCTCTGAGTGGGAGGTTATTGCTGCATCATCTGCAAACAGCAGCTCTCTAAGAAGAACCTTTCCTATCCTGACTTTGGCCTTCAGCTTTAGAGCATTGTAAAGACTGCCGTCAGATCGAGAATGGATGAATATACCACTATTCTCATCTCGAAAGACATCCCCCCCCCCCCCCAAAAAAAAAAGTGAGAAGTGTCGGTACATAGAAGATGCGAAGGGCCTGTCACAATAGCTTATGTGGTACCGCTCCATAGGCATTGGCGAGGTCCAGCCATATCACATGCAATTGGGCTCTCTCTGCCTTAACTCTCTGGATAGACCGCCAGATCATGGTCGCGTTTTGAAGGCGCACGAGAACGCCCGGGACCGCCCCCTACTGAACAGTCGTATAGATGTATTTGTTCGCCATTAAATACTGTGTGAGCCTGCGAGCCATAACCGAGAAGAATATTTTGCCCTCAACATTCAATAGCGATTTAGGTCTGAACTGGGACAGACTGGAAGATTCTCGGTTATTGGGAATGTTGATTCCGTTGGCCCTCTACTACTAAGTACATATGTGCTTTCTGTTCCACGCTAATCTCAGCAAGCGGAGAACTTTCGGGCAGCGCTTGTACACGACCTACGGTACACCATTGGGCTCTGGGGGGGCAGACTTGCTGCTAGCTCTCTTCCCAACCTCTTTGACCTCAGAGCAAGAGGGAGGCATCGTTTTAAACGGTACCTTCAGGAACTTTACCTGCTTCAGGCCGCTGGCGATCTCTGGGTTGTTATCGTGAGGTTTATTCCTTGTCCAATCAGGGTAAATTTTCAGTAGATGTGATTTCAGCTCTTCTTTACAGACTTTGGTTGCCGGAACAGGCCTCGGGCAAAGTAAAAAGGGTCCCTAAAGAACATGTCTCGCTCCTTTTTTGGTACACAGTCTATTCTCACAGAAACGCTTAACGCGACAGAGGGCACTGTGTCAGCTCTTCAGGTGCAGCCAGACCTCGTACAGCCCCTCCCGTTTACTGCCTGTATCGGCTTTAAACAGTTTTATTGGTGTATTCTTGTCTGCTCGGCACTTTTCGACGTCTCTCTGACCTCTCCCCCCCCCCCCACCCAGCCACCGCCTTGAATCTATTGGTTTTCTGTTCTTCCTAATTCGACCAATATTAGATTTGTTTATACATCTCAATGCATCCAATTCATTTTCTCCTTATCGTGAATGATCTTGTAAAACCTGCAGCTATCACTACAACAGAGTATGGCTATTGCTCTCTCCACATTCTTCTAAACATTTCATTTTCAGTGTTTCACGGATAATCTCATTTCAGCTCTCTTTGTTCAATATTTGCATCTGTCACATACCGCTCATGTCGCGTGCCTGATTTAGGAATTTCTCCTTAAGAACCAACAGCACTCTGAAATAATAATGTTGAGGCGTTGGCTCGTATTGGTCTTAGGGAGATCCCGTGGCCAATATACGCCTAACTTATTTCAGGAGTAGGGGCAACTTAAGCTCTAGCACTACAGAATATCTAATATTCAAAGGCACACTTGGCTGGACACCTCCACTACTATAAAAAGCTAGCCCCCAGGTTATGATAGTATATTATCATAGCCATGTTTACACAGATTACACTGATTAATCACACAAACATAAAACTAGACAGTTAGAATGGTGAAACAGGGACACCTAAGTCAGCCATAAAAATTTCTGAGAATGCATGTAATATTTTCAATATATACATATAGATAAATATCAAGACAATCAAGATGGTTTCCAGTGAAAGGAGTTCATGATTTAATCACAGCAATAATGTTGAAACAGCCAGAGTCAGTTTTAAACAAGTACATATTTCATCACGATGAACTAAAGGTGAGCATGGACAGAGAGCATATAGGTCATTCTAGATGTACTTAACCAAACTGGTAGGTCTCTGCTCCCCTCAGTCCATGGTGACTTGAACTGGCTGACTCAACAGATTGCTTTTCTCTCTGGTTGATCTGGCACCCATTGATCGTCTCACATTTGAGGACAAAGGAACCACACTGGAGCCCAACACAGCTCCTGAAAAAGACTTCCTTGAATTGATGACACAGGTGGCCTGCAAGACTGTCTCTCAGCCACTGGTACTCACACACAAACTCCTGCCATGTTGATGTTCTGCCAACAATAGGTAGGGTTTTGGGTAGGATTGGTGATAGGAATGGTATGGGATGGTGATTGCTGGTTATGTGTTGGTGATTGCAGGTTATGGGTTGGTGATTGCTGGTTGGTCTGTGATTCGTCTGCCTGACTTCTAAGGAGATTTCATCCGGTCAGGAAAAAAACCAGAATTAGTAATCATCTTAAGATGCACACACCAGCTCAACTTATCTTCTGCTACCCTTTCTAGTCACTCAGAGTATACTCTCAAGAACAGGAGACCATGTCCCCTTTCATTTCTCTGTCTGTAAGTCAGTAAGCAGATAGAAGATAAGGTACATAGTAGAGATAGATAACTACTACTACACATAGCACATCCTCTCTCCGCCTTCCCATTTGCACTCGCAGACATACATTCTTTCTTGTTCGTACATGAATATATTTCATCTCTCCACAAACTGCCGACTACACACCCAATGTTGCCGTGCTAAAGTTAACCTTTGACTCCGAACCCCGAGCTCTGACGTCACAACCTAGCCGAATGCAGGATGACCCAGTTTACAACTGTCTGTTAGTCGATACAACTCCTTCGTTTGGTTACATAATAATTAACTTGCTGGGTTTAATATTTTTACAATGGTGTGTGTTATGTACGGCACAAGCTAGTTAGTCTGTGAAGGGAAAGGTTTGATTTGTCCAAGAGTGTCTGGATATCAAAAACGGCCCAGTTCTGTGCGATTACACAGCTGAATCTTCCCTCCCTGCAGCAGTGGCCAAGTTTAAAGAGACATATATCATGGTACTCGTAAACTATAATCAACTTACCCAAACTAAAGAATCCTTCAAGAATTAACTGGTACTTTAAAAACGTCAAAGTTGAGGAGCGAAATACAAAGTCTTCCGACACCTCAGAAGTTTGGCAAAAGAATGCCCGCTCAGACTAAGTTTGGCGTCTCTATTAAAGAAGTCCCTGTATTCGTGCCCAAGGAGTAAAAAGGCTTACAGGAATTTCTGAATTATACTCAAGAAATATTCATTCCACAGTTTCAAGTTTGAAAATGTAGACTTCTCAAAACAACTAGAGGGTCTAGAAATGATTATTTCACAAGATAGAGGTATATATCAATATAAGGGACTATATACCCACCCCCCCCCCCCCCCCCCCCCGGACGGGTTTAAATTTGAAATGTGACGTGCCCGCTTAGGGAAGTCAGCGTCACGAACAGTCCACAGTGTAGGGTTGGCTGTTTACTCCACGACTGCATCTATACAGAAGAACACTCTAAACACGGCAATAAACTAGGTAGTGTTTGCATTGAATAAATGAATTATTGAATAAAAGAAACAATGAATCAATGCATGATTGAATGAATGAATAAATTAAAGATTTAATGAATGAATGAATGAATGAAACTGACATCACTGCATTTCTGACATTGTCACACTTGCTCACTTCTCTTTCTGGGTAGCCAACGAAGAGATTCGTAGTGACGCTGAAATATATTTGTACAGAAAATATTCTTTTCTCTGAATCGCACATTGTGTTAGATTCCACTGCGATACCTTCATAACAGATTTACTTGGGCGATTTGTTTGTCTATGCGCCCCCTCTCTGCCTCTCTCTCTGTATCTCTCTCTCTCTGTTTCTCTCTCTCTCTGTCTCTCTCTGCCTCTCTCTCTTTCTTTGTCTCTTTATATATATATATATATATATATATATATATATATATATATATATATATATATATATATACAGAAACTATCAGTTGTTATCAGTTGTTATACCTTTTGGCTCGATACTATGGATATTGCAACCCTTTGGTCTTGATTCCATGATAGATACCGTAAATCTGGGAGAAATATGGCTTTTTCTGATATTAGGAATCGTGTCATCTAGAGATTATGTACGGAGAATCGTGCCATCTTGAACTGATATATAACGAATCGTGTCATCTAGAACTGGGATATGAGGAATGGTGTCATCTAGAGATGATGAATGAGGAATCGTATCATCTAGAACTAAGATATGAGGAATCGTATCATCTAGAGATGATGAATGAGGAATCGTGTCATCTTGAACTGAGATATGAGGAATCGTATCTCTAGATCTGAGATATCAGGAATCATGTCATCTAGAACTGAGACATGAAGAATCGTGCAACCTAGAACTGAGACATGAAACATCGTTTTATCTAGAACGGAGACGTGAGCAATCATGAAATCTAAAACTGTGAAATGAGGAATCGTGTCGTCTAAAACTTAGATATGAGGGAATCGATTTATCTAGAACTGAGTGGACATAAATTGTTATATACGGAGAAATATGAGAATGTGTAATTAAATACTGAAAGATGAGAGACTGTGTTCAGGTTCAGTGAAATCCAGTTTATAACAGTAGTGATGAAAAATCAGTGTTCAGTGGCAGTCAGTCACTAACACATGCACCATTGTCTATCAGAGAGTAGCTTAAATCACCATGTTCAAAATGGAGCATCACCTTTTGAGACAAAAGCCAGGATTTAAATCTAGAAACTCTATGCAAAGACAAGACAACGACACTTGAATCCGCAAGACCCTGGTTCTTATCTTCTCCTATCTGTGAGGCAGGAGTGCGAGAAACCTGAGTTCAAGCCTGTACACGCCGCCTGGTCCTGAGAGGCTACGGTCCTGCTACATGGTATATGACGTCATGTATATAGCGGGCGGGTAGACAACTGCTAGCTCCTGTGTGAACACAAGAGAGCTGTCTACAAAACGCAACACAAAAGAAACTCAATCAACCTGATTTCGTTTCTTTCTACTAGGATATTTTTGTTTTGTTTTGAGTTCTTGTTTTGAAACTATACGAGGAAGAGTTTTGCTTTGGCAGGGTTGTTAGTGTGGGCTTCGGCAGCATTGTAACTGAAAGGTAAACGGAATTTTTTTTTTTCCACGCCAGCATTTCACGAGCACATGAAGCCATGAAGTTAGGGCTCAAATTTTATTGACAGTCAGAACTGATGAATGATATTTTCTTTATTGTGCCTAACGCGTTTACTTCTTAGGAATTTCGTCTTCTTCTTCTTCTTCTTCTTCTTCTTCTTCTTCTTCTTCTTCTTCTTCTTCTTCTTCTTCTTCTTCTTCTTCTTCTTCTTCTTCTTCTTCTTCTTCTTCTTCTTCTTCTTCTTCTTCTTCTTCTTCTTCTTCTTCTTCTTCTTCTTCTTCTTCTTCTTCTTCTTTCTTCTTCTTCTTCTTCTTCTTCTTTTCTTCTTCTTCTTCTTCTTCTTCTTCTTCTTCTTCTTCTTCTTCTTCTTCTTCTTCTTCTTCTTCTTCTTCATGAGGAGTTTGTTCTTCTTCTTCTTCTTCTTCTTTCTTCTTCTTCTTCTTCTTCTTCTTCTTCTTCTTCTTCTTCTTCTTCTTCTTCTTCTTCTTCTTCTGGACGCCAGTCTACAGATCAAAAAGTCATGGGTTCAAATCCGAACGGAGTCGAACATTTTTTTTTTCGAAAATGACCTTGGCTCTTAGGTCGACCCAGCCTTGAATGTTTACCAGGTAAGGTCAAGGGAAGTAAAAACTGCCAGTGTGACGTTAACCCCATCGCTCATCGAGCTCTGACCCAGCCTTGAATGTTTACCAGGTAAGGTCAAGGGAAGTAACGACTGCCAGTGTGATGTTAACCCCATCGCTCATCGAGCTCTGACCCAGCCTTGAATGTTTACCAGGTAAGGTCAAGGGAAGTAAAGACTGCCAGTGTGACGTTAACCCCATCGCTCATCGAGCTCTGACCCAGCCTTGAATGTTTACCAGGTAAGGTCAAGGGAAGTAAAGACTGCCAGTGTGACGTTAACCCCATCGCTCATCGAGCTCTGACCCAGCCTTGAATGTTTACCAGGTAAGGTCAAGGGAAGTAACGACTGCCAGTGTGACGTTAACCCCATCGCTCATCGAGCTCTGACCCAGCCTTGAATGTTTACCAGGTAAGGTCAAGGGAAGTAAAGACTGCCAGTGTGACGTTAACCCCATCGCTCATCGAGCTCTGACCCAGCCTTGAATGTTTACCAGGTAAGGTCAAGGGAAGTAAAGACTGCCCGTGTGACGTTAACCCCATCGTTCATCGAGCTCTGACCCAGCCTTGAATGTTTACCAGGTAAGGTCAAGGGAAGTAAAGACTGCCAGTGTGATGTTAACCCCATCGCTCATCGAGCTCTGACCCAGCCTTGAATGTTTAACAGATAAGGTCATGGGAAGTAAAGACTGCCAGTGTGACATTAACCCCATCGCTCATCGAGCTCTAATTAATCTATAAAAAAATAGGTTTGGCCCAATATGCCCAGTACGCCACAATGCCTGGGAAATATTCCAGTTATCGATTCCACACAGATAACATTGGTAAGTTGACAGTAACTTATTTAGTAAAGACAATCACTGACTTCGTGAAGATAAAAGCTGGATAGTTGACTGTTATTGTATCATTTTGCACCCACCGACTATTTTAATATTTAACTAAATATGTTGACTATAAATATTGTCAGCATTGTTATCACCAACTTCCTTATTTAATTACTTGGTAAAATAACTGCAACATATTCATTATGCTGCAATCCCCGACTAGCTGGATATATAACTTGGTGAGTTAACTATAACTTATTCTTGCAATCACCTGCTTCCTGAAAAGATAGCTTAGTATGTTGACTATAACATATTCGATACATTGCAGTCCACGGGTTCTTGAATATATAACGTTATAGTTTGACTTTATAGGGTAAATTGCAGTCCCCGACTCCCCGAAGACATCACTTGGTCTGAAGCTGTGTGGTTCCGCAGTGTCTGTCTGGCTGTGTCTTATACCATAAATCTGTTAAATAATGTTCTTCTATTGATTTATCTCAACATGTGTTGTTGTATCGTCAGCTTGAATTCGGGATCCAGTAGCTTACAGACTGCGATATCTATCTCCGGCTGCTGCAGTCCCGTCTGACTTAGACTGTCAGGACTTTAGGGATTTTATAAACTAAGAAAAATGATGGTAGAGCCTTTCTTGGTCCTGAAAGAAGAGGGTGAGCAAATTGCAAGTGGAACCTTTTCGACGAAGAATATTTTATGCAACAAATCCATGTCACTAGAAGTTAGGAAGAGAATTATGGCATGCTATACAAAACCATTTTTAAGATATCCTGGTGAATTCCGGACAGTTAATAAACAAGACAAACAATTTCTTAGATCCTCAGAGATGTGGTTTTTACAGAAGAATACTCAAAATCCCTTAAATGGCAAACAGAAGCAACCCAGATGTTTTACAGAGATCAGAAAGAGACAAGTCATCAGTTTTTGACTGCGTTATCAGTAGAGGGAAACTACAACATGTTATGACCACTGGAAACATATGTGGAAAAAGAGACAGGAGAAGATGGCGCGAAGAGATTCTTGACATCTCTTTGTCATGGTACGGAGAGGTGTCAAGACACGAACTCTTACACGCAGTTGCAAATCGCAGATTGTTGAGAGGCATCATGGCACTTGTCAGTCGACATGGCACCTGAAGATGATCCTTTTTTCTGATAGCTATGCAGGCCAAGGACTGTTAGATTATACATCTGCTATGCTATAAACCTTCCCAGCCAGCCGAAAAGTCTAATACCCATTCAAAACATACAAAACCACTCCAACACACATGTAGATTCTCACTGTCGCAAGTGAGTTCACAATGGTGTAGTGTTCTGCTGTAATCTGTAAAAGAAGACTGGAACGCTGATCATCTGTAGTTTCTGTTGTCCCTTTTTGGGACCCACCTAGCTTATCGTCTTTATCATTGATTTACATTACCTTTAAAAACGACCGAATTTTGTTCCAAAGTTGAAATGTTATTGCTAACAGATTAAGTATTCTTTCATGATGTGGCTTATTATCATGTTCAGTGTTTTTGCATTTGCTCTTATGATAGCGGAGGATGTTTCAATGGCCACTTAGGTATTGATTTTTTCCCCCTGCTTTATTTGGGTGGGCTCTCTACTCTCCTCGCTTTATGCATGTATTGTCGATCCGTTTGGCTTGCTTATAAATACTCGGGAGAGTCAAACATTATGGAACTGCGGTTAAATCAAAACTGCCTTATTATTTACATCCAATTCGCAAATGAGACAAGAGACCAAGCAAGACAATGTGTCAATTTTTTTTTTAAGAAAGCACCGCTGGAACTACATCGACCATGCACTCAGAATGGATAAGAGAAGACTCTCCCATCAAGACCTCATATGGACACAGGAAAGAAAAAGAAAACTAGGAAGACCAAGAGAGACACTATGTAGAATCATCATCAGGAACGGCGCAACCATGAACTCAAGAAACATGAAAGACCTAACGCAGGTGGCAACCAACCGCCAGAGATGGGAAGCTATGACCTCTGCCCGAATGTTGAGGTTGAGTCAATATGAGAGACTAAATAACTAGCTAAACTTGAGTTTCGAAAAGTGTGTGCTAGTCGGGCGTTCCTAACTCACGGGGAAGCTTATCAGCATTTGTATATTTGGCCTGATGAAAGTCCTTGGAGAGCTGACATATTCCAGACCTCGACCTGACCGCACACTATACCAGCCTGTTGTAGCTGTTACTGGCCCTCTGATGATAATAATCTAGTTTGAGATGGGCTTGTCCTGTTGGTCTTCCCTCCAGATTGAGATTCTTTGATCGCTCAGTGTCAAACCCTCAAGTAATACCATGGGGTTGAATACAAATCCTGCACCTACCATTCAAGGAAGAAAATTGGTCTCTAATTAGTAGTAGCAATACATTTTACCCCACTAGGACATCACACAAGCGACAAACACCCGATGAGGATCACCCATGAAGAGGTCCTAGAAACCGCATTCAGCCATTAGACCATATTTATGGCCGGGCTATATTGCCAGAGTAGGACTTCAAAATAACGAAAAATTGCATCCTACAAGAAGATGACTAGTTAAGTGGCGATCAATCAATCAGGTGCCGTCTCCACAATAAAGGTTGGCTGCAATGGATCTCCAACAAGCCCTGTCTCTTGCCCTTGATGTACACTCACTCATACTGCTGTTCGTCTATCTCTTGATGTTATCCTCCCACATGTAACGCTGTCTGCCTTTTGCTCGCTTACCTTGAACCTTTCCCTCTAGGATGATCTTTACAATACTGTTATGTCTTTTAATGTGGCCAAAATATTTCACTTGTCTCTTTTTTATTTCACCTAGCAACTCTCTTTTCATTCCAAATTTCCTCAGTACCTCTGTCAGAGGCCAGTTCGGCTATGGGACGGACAAATCTGATGAAAATGAATCATCACATATGAACGAGTTGACCTTCAGTAAAACTCAGGATGAGAGCGGGCAGCTTGACCCCGGAATAAACTGGGTCCAGTTAACGGGCCAAGCCCAGTTCACACAGTGGACACGGATTACTGCGTGTCCAGCCGTGAACTCAGGCCGAGGAACAAAAAGCTTTGTCCGAGCTAGTTGGAGGAGAGTCGTGTACTGAGACGGGACGAGACAAGACGGAACGTTTTGACTAGGTAACATTAGGTTTAGTGACGGTTAGTTGGAATAGGATCTTTGTGGTTAGTATCTATGATAGGCTGTGTTTATATTTAATGTTTCGACTAGATAGTATAGAGTTAATGTTCCTTGTGTAGTAGACATTCCATGCAGTATTTGTTTGAGCAGTTAGTAAAGGTGTGACGCGCATTGTAATGGCGATAACACTGCCCAGTCACGCTTAGGCCATACACCTTACTTGTATCGCTGAGTCCCGTGTGGCAATAGACGGCGGCTTAATTAGCACTGAGAAACTGCCAGCTAGGAGTCGTGTTCCTTGTAGATCCATGGGGACCAGCTTGGGTTGACCAGTGATTGTAAAGCTGTTCATCGCCAGGGGTTTCGGTTGGGAACTGCCTACTCAGTTGAAGTGTTTGAAGTCGGTTTGTTCATTGTACATTAAAGATTATATTTGTACTCAGCAGGAGTGTGTCTTAAGTGTGTCTAGGCTAGTTTGAGTCTGTTAGCTGGCTTTCCTAGCGAGCCATATTACATGTACAGAGTAAAGTAGGTCCCTAACAACCTCTGTATTTGATAGCTTTTGTTTCCATGAAATACGACCTAATCTTCTGAATATCCACATCTCCACATAAGTGGAAATGGCTGGTCTCTAATGACGATCTAAAAACAGCAGTACTTTCGAGTCTTGCAGCTCGGCAACCTTTCAATAAGGAAATACAAACGTTTGTTGACAGATCGGCTGTTGTAATGAAAAGCAATGAAATTGTGTCGAAACGTTTATAAAAATACACTATACAGGAATAAAGAAGATCAATTGTTTTTAAAGTGTAGTCTTGGTTTCCATGACCTGAGGTATCGTTTGCTTCTGTTGTGTTCTATGATGCATCTTCAGTGTAAACATGACAAGCAACATATGTTATATTTACCTCTGTATTTTCTCAGACATCACACAAATAGGTATCGTCTCAGCACACGAACTTAGTACATCACTGACGGAATGTGTATACGGATATCTGCTATTCTTCTTCTTCAGCGTCCCGAGCACCTGGGGTCCTTGCTGCAGGTATCCCCCTCCTAATACTTATCTTTCTGGTTTGCCTTCTCTTTTAAGTTGGTGACACTTAGTGTTTGCAGATCTGTCTGGATATTATCTCTCAATCGTCTTCTTGTCTATCTCGTTATCTAGGAACATTCTGCTCCCTCGTTTAAACAATATTTACCTCTCTGTCATCTGACATTCTCTCAATATGCACCAGCTTTTTCAGTCTATTAGCTCTTATGATGCCAGTGATCAATGATGATTTAAACAGATTATGAATTTCGTTGTTTCTCCAAATTAACGCTGTTTGCATCTTTGATGGGTGCAAAGATTTTCTGTCAAACTTTGTTTTTGAAAATTTCAAAAATGTTTTATCTCTTTTTGATGTGATCCAAGTTTCAGAGCCATTTAAAACGACTGGTTTTATCAGTGTTTATATATTTTATCTTGAAGTTGAGAGATAGAGATTTTGACTTTATCAGATCTTGAAGGGCATAGTACACTTCATTTCCAGATTGTAATCTAGATTGTATTTCTGCTCTCAGCATGTCCTCCAGGTTGAGGGTGGAAGCCTGGGCGCCGAAACCACCACCTTTATAAAACTTCATTTCGTCAGGAAGACATCTAAGCTATCTGATATATTCTATTTCTTTTCATTTTAGATTCTTAAAATGTAATATGTGTAAAGGTGAAAGAAGTCCTATAGTAGTTAATACAATTGACGTGAGTATGGGGATTTACTTTTATAAATATATTCTTCTTCTTCCTTTTTCGTTCCCTTGAAGTCAATTATCCATATTTGCTATGCTGTTTATAGTATAAACTTCATTGTCTTTTGTAAATAATTCAGCGACCAGTACATTTTGGATTGTAGTGTTGTTTCTCTTGGCCAAAAGTTTTGCCTTGATATGTTGTATTTGGTACAGTCTTGGAGGACGATCTGTTATCTCAGATGCCAATCCACATGTGTACTTTTCTGATTCGCAAATTGTAAATGTTGTGTACACGTCGCTGCGAAGTCGACTGTGTCCTTTTCTAAGGTGAATAACAATAACTTGCTCTAGTCTGTCCATAATAAAGTAATCGTATTGTGCCGGTTTTGGTTGCTTTCTGATTGATTTGATTACTACCTTCTTCTGTTGATAAGAGACTGGTACGCCAGGTTGGTTGTTCTTTATTTGCACATTCCCTAGCTAGTTTATCAGTTCTTTCATTTATAGAAACTCCATGGTGTGATGGTATCCATTGCATAGTTACCCTACACCATTTACCTAGTTTGGAGAGTAGTTTCTAGAAATACCAGGTCATTTTTAAGACTGGAGTGCCTGAGGTACAGCTCGTGCATCAGTTAGAAATACCACGGGTTGTGACATTTTGATGGCTTGAACTTCTGCATCATGGTTGTGACAGTGCTTTCCTGTTGGTATTTTCGCTGTATATCTGGTATTATTTGGATGCTCAGTATACACTCATGCTCCTCCATTTCTGCTTGCGTTTTGCTCTGACCCATCCTTATAAACATAAACCCAAATATGCTGTGGGTATTCATCATCAAGTAGAGGGAGGGTGGCTGTTTTACGTTGCACACTGTTTTGTTCTTCCTTCTGTCCTGATGTGCATTGGCCACTTATAATCTTCTTTCCAAGGGCTCCGATCTGGAACAGCACACACACACACACACACACACAAACACACACACACATATATATATATATATATATATATATATATATATATACACACACACACATTTACATTTATTTATATTTATTTGTATGTTTGTAAATAGCTGTTATATTCTATATTCTATAAATGCTGCATATATTTTACAAGGTCAGTTGGTCATTTTTTTAAAATACGGTATTCTTTACCAGACTTTTTAAGGAGGTTCTGATGACTGTCTTGTGGATTTTCTTATAAAGCCTGATTACCTTGTGAATAAATAATACTGGCTCTGCTGGAGATAAAACTCGGAGCACGATCTTGGCAGGCACGCGACGGCCCCGAAAGACACACCCAGTGTTGCCACTTCGGATCTTTTATACCCAAATTTAGATCTTTTTTTCAATGCATTTAGATACTGTTTTTGACGTTTAGATCGTAAATATTTTTCTAAAAACTTTTCATATAAAGTTAGATATTTTATAGATTTTTTTTTTCTTTCATTGTCAATTTAATAATTACTGTGTAATATATTTACTACAATATTTTTGTTTTGGTCTGGCATGTACATTGTGACAACTGCTATTACTTGAACTTTGAACTCTCACTGGGGTCAACGCACAAACATCTGGCAGCCCCAGTACTGATTAATAAAAACGCGCGTAAATCATACTAACTTTGTTTCAACCGAATCCTCACTGTGCTGACTTTGCGTTTCTTTTTCATGTGATTAAAAAAAAAATAATTGCTCACCTTCTTATGTGGCTTTCACTTTGGAAAAAACCTTTCAACATGCCAAAAGTAAAGTATGAGCAAAAAATTTGGAAAGAGTGGTTGCATGATGACAAAATTAAAAACTTGGTGATGGCAGTTCCTGAGGATATGACCAAAGATTGTTGTAAGTACTGCAAGTGTGAAATTAAAGCGAAAATACAAAACTCAAAGATTCATGCAGAGACTAAAAAAGCATAAAACTGCAGTTTCATTTAAAGATATTACACCGCTGACATCTGTTTTCAAAACTATACTGATAAATGAATCATCAAAAGTTGAAGTATCAGTCGCAATGTTTTTAATTTGTCACTGCCCAATTTCAAACTGTGACCATTTGATCGATTTGTAAAAAATCTTGGACTAGTTCAATTTGAAAAGTGTGATGTAGAAAGTAAAGTTTAGGAACTGAAGGACCTTTTAATCAGCAAACAGTTAGGCTTGAAGAATTTGGCTGTAATTGGTACTGATAATGCCTCAGTGATGGTTGGTATAAACAATGGCGTTTATGCCAAGTTGAAGGAAGCTAACCCATCGTTAATACTTATAAAATGTATGCGTCATCCATTGCAGCTAGCATTATCACATGCTTCATCTAAATATTTACCAAGGAATTTGGAATACCTTATTGTTTAAACACTTTAATGGTTTTCCAAATCATTTGTCAGACAATAGCAATACAATACATTATTTAAAGCCTTGAATGATAGTTCCACACCACTGAAAATTCTGTCAAGATTGCAAAACTAGGTGGTTATCAATTTAACCAGCTGTTGAAAGAATTATGAAGCAATGGCTGAAGTTGAAGACACACTTTGAAATAACAAGGCAAAGGGAAAAGTGCTACACGGCTGAAATACTATCTGGAATGTACAGTGATGAAAAAAAAATTGTCATTCATTCTCTTTTTATAACCTATTCAAATGGAAGTGCAAAAAGTTAATAAACTGTTCGAATCTAAACTTGTTAATAAAGTTAAATTACTTGATGATCTCACCTTGCTATTTCACTCGGTAAAAGACTGGTGTTGCCAACTTCTAAAGCTGATTTGCTCACTTGCACTATAGAGAGCTATTTGGCTCCTAAACCACACCTTGGATATTAAATCGAATCAAAAATTTATGATTTAAAAACAAAAAGAGTTAACAGAGAATGAAGAGAACAACTTAAGAAAACGATGTCAAGATTTCCTTATCTCATTATATAAGCAATTGAAGCAGAGACTGCCTGAAAATCTAGATCTTTTGAAAAATATTTTACTTTTTTCTGTGTGCAACATACTTCAGCCAATAAAGGACATACCTATTGTAAAGTTATGAAATTTTTTGGGGCTACTGATAATAGTGTCGCGGAAGCAGAATATCAGTTGACCAAAATAAAGTTAGCTGAATGGACAAACAGAAATTAAAGCGTTTTGGAGTGAAGTGAGACAATTTAAAGATGCCTCATCAAACAGTCCATTCTGTAAGCTGTTTAAAGTGCCATGTCTGCCATGATACTACCCCAACAAATGCTGACGTAGAAAGAGTTTTAAGTGCTAGGAATTATATCAAAACTAACCTAAAAAACAGGATGAAATTTGACGTCTTAAATGCTATCGTGCCATTTAAATTCGGCCTGATGCGACTAGAGAAATAAGCCTACTGTTCCACTTATAAAGAAATTTGAACAACTAAAGCATACCAGGGGCATTTTGGATCTGAAGCTTCAACTTCATTATCCAAGCTAAGTTTATCCTGTGGATCTTGTGAGACAGACATCAGTGAATGTGAGGACATGATTATGTAGGGTAAGTCATAACAAAAGCTTTGTAATGTTTGACTTTTTCAATTTGGATGTTGTTTCTAGATCTTTTCCACGCAGATTTAGATCTTTTTAGATCTTTTTTGACACCGTTTTGGATATTTTTTGTCAAAGAAAAGTGGCAACACTGCACACACCCTCGCGTACACAAATATACCATCACTCACAGTCGAGTAAGAAGAAATTAAAGTCCCAGGAAACTAAGAAAATACTTCCACTTATCAGGACTATTACTTATCAACATAGCACACAAAACAGGGAATGTACACTAAAACCAAACAGTATTATTGACTAAACCAAGTATACCAGTAAGAAAACAAATAAATATAATGAGAATATCATAAATGTTAAAATATTTAACTATTTTAGAAGATATAACATCAAAACCATATGAAAATTCACACACTAAGTACAGAAAAAGTCTGTAATTTTGCTTTGGTTTTTTGGATTGTGAAAAATGACTTTCCATTGCATGTTTAAATGCATATATGGCGAGATGACATCATCTGAACACCTAGTCTGCGATGGAAGCACAGCCTGGTGGCACATTTGCCTGCTTCCTGATGGTCACATGTTAGAATCTACACCGAAGCAAAGTTTAAAAAAAAAAAAAAAAACTGGGATTCAATGTCAATCCCTTGTCAAATAGTGACAGGAATTGTCAGATGACGAAAAGGTTGCAAATAGGATGTTTACATTTAACTTTATTGTCTGGAATTGTTTCTTTTTATAACCTTTACCGATAAAATCGCTTAATTCCACTATTGTTTTTCATCTTAGTTATCTTTTGCGTCCGTGGCTTAGGCGTTGATAGTCCTGACTCGAAATCCAACGTAACACGATTGAAACCTACTGCTGGCTGCGTGGATTTTTATCATAGCATGAGGCGTCGCAGGTCTACCCAGCCTAAAATGGGTACCAGGATGGCTGTCCTGGGGAAGTAAAGACGGCCGGGGTAATGCTGACCACATTACCCCTCCAGTGCCGATTGATCTGTAAAAATATGGGACGCTCTTCCCATATACCCGATGCACCTAAGGCGTTAAGAGGGATCTCAACTTACATACTTTACTTTAGTTATCTTTTACTTAGTACAAGTAGGGTCTTCCAGTTAAATGTGTACAGTCTTTATCGGTTCACTATCTCTTTGTCCTGTTGCTTCCACTTTACGTTTTACATTGTTCAAGTTTATATGCCATGATGTTTCCATTCAACGCTGTGTCGGAATAAGTATTAATTAACCTTATGTTAATTAAACTTCACACCTGTTAAAAATAAGGAGCTGGGGAGAAGTATGATTACTCCGTAGTTGTTAAATTTCAAAGTTTTATCGTCAACTGAAAATATGAAGTATTATTATTCCTTCGCCAATTTACTATATTTAAAAGAGTTATCTTCAGACTGAAAACATATCGTCTCCAGAATTCAGCACAGTGAAGTCCAGCCACGGGACCGATTTTCCACATTCGACACTAAAGTGCGTTTCAAAACGCATGCCGTTACACTTAAAAAAAAAAAAAAAATCTCGAAACTTCTTTTACTGATCATCACGATTTTGTGCAAGAGACCTTCTATATCCCATGTCCTTGTTATTTTATAATTTACGCTTGCGCAGATGCTGATGTTTGCTTGAAGCTACCAATTTCTTTGTTCATTGTTTCGCTAAAAAAATTTTGTATCCCTGAAAAAAAAAAAAATAAGAGTAAGCAGTAATTGACCCCGTATAGATATTTTTAGAAATCAGTTCACATTTGGAGAGCGACGAGTGGTGATTAATTTGATAGCCTATTCCCCGCTCAATTAAAAAACAATCTGCAGCCCAGTGGAGACTTATGCTGGAGATGACCATATGAGAGTTAAACGAGTGCATTTCGATATTTTCAAAAGTTGCCCTTACTCAGTTTTACTTAAGTTACCTCAAGCATGTTGATTGTTTGCTTTATATCTCACTGACCCCACCCCCAAGATACAGCCAAAAAGGCCAAATAAAAACTTAATGTTTGTTTTTATAAAAAAAACAATTACAAGAACATTATTATAAATGGGATGATGTAACATTTAAACAATTTACACCAAACGGTTACTGATAAAAATTTGTTTAAAGTTCGGATTGACTTCTGGAACATACTATAGGTAGTCGGTCAGTAGGATACAGTTGGGCTGGGATAATCACAATGTGTACGTGTAAAGTCTTCTGTCGCCGACACTTATTATTCAGCCTCTTCTGTAAGGTTATTCAATTCTTTCGTAGGCTGGTATGTTATGTATAGTCAGTTTGTCACATCTTCTGTCGCGTAAGGATAGCGCGTAATCGTCACTTGCCTTAGACAGTTATCAATTAACTTGTTCTGATCCGCACAAATTATCCCAGAAATCTTAAAATAAACCTTATATATTGTTTACAATTCAACCTCTTATTGCTCCGTGTAATATTTTCTGTTACGTACGAACAATACGTAACTTATTTTGTCACAGACATTTATTAAATAAGCCTCTTATGTTCAATACAATTCAACCTATGATTGCCCAATGTACCTTTTTCGGTCGGCAAAACAATACAATACATTCTTTTATCACATGTATTTATTAAATAGGCCTCAAATGTTCCATTCATCTGAACCTATTATTATTCGGTGAAACTTATTCTGTCCCATGGAAAATAATTTGTAACCTTTTTTTGGGTCATAGATGTTTATTAAATTAGCCTCATACAGTTGACTGTCAACATTTTCTAATCCGAACAAATGATATTTAATAGTTTCTCTTGTCCAGATATTTATGACCTTATCCTTTCTATTACATACAATACATATATTAGATAAGCCCCAAAAATTTTATGTTCAACGGTTTCTTTAGACAAAGAAATATTCAGTCTCTTTAATCATGCCCACTTATGATTTAACCCCCACCCCTCCCAGAATAATAATATTTCACTCCACCTGTCACAGACAGTTATCATAAAGTCTGTTCTGTCAGGTAATTCACATAAAAGTATCACATATAACGAATCAATGAATAAACTCCTTCCTCTGACAGACAGTTATATTTGTTCCTTTCTCTTTCAAACACTCTTGCCAGCGGATGCGATGGACGTGGGTTCAGGTCCTGACAGGAGCCAGACATTTTCTTCTTCTTAAATGTTTTTAATTTGCTGCCAGGTGGAGCCAGGCTTATACGGGTAGCAGCTAAAATCCTGGGAAGTTCAAGCCAGCTAAGTGCCAGCTGGTCTGGAGACATATAGGTCTAGGCCTTACACAGAACACCTGAAGGCCAGAGAACAAGTCCATAACTTGACTCTTTTTCAGGCCCTGTGTTGATTTAAAAAAGTTCTATTGCTGTGGATAAAACAAGCTAAAAGAAATACATAACGCAACGGAACAAACACAAATTCGAGACAATTCATCATCATCATTCTATTCTGAGGTATTTGTGTCGCACTGGTGTCTCGGTCTCTTAACCCACTCAATTCAGCTCTGGGTATTCCATGTATCACACACGTGCGTGCGTGCGTGTATGTGTGTGTGTGTGTGTGGTAAGTGTGTTTGTGTGTTTGTTTGTGTATGTATGTGTTTGTTTGTGTATGTGTGTGTGTACGTGTGTGTGTGCTTGTGTGTGCTCGCGTGCGTGCGTGTGTGTGTGTGTGTGTGTGTATGTATGTTGCATTTTTACCTTAAACTGGACGTTTTTTAAACCAAAGTGGACGATTTTCAATCCACCTAGGACTTTATTTCAGATCCAACTTGATATTTTTCAAACCACATAGAATGTCGTTCAAACCAGATATGACAGTTTTTTTTTTCAACAATAAATACTTCCTAACAAACAAAGTGGTGCATTCTGACAAAGGATAAAAGAAGCAATTTACAAGAGAACAAGTGACAACAATGTTAACATCAGTTTACGATAGATTGCCTGCTGCTGCTGCTGCAGTCGAGTTCATTATCATATAGAGGACGTGTATATATATATATATATATATATATATATATATATATATATATATATATATATATATATATATATATATATATATATATATATATATATATATCTTTGGCCTCTCTTATAAATGTAAGGGCTTCTCTGGGGCATCCTCGTTTTCATAATTTCCTTTGCATTGTTTAGTGTCAGCCAGTGAGATCCGTGTCTAAAGCTGTAAGATGTATCCTTTCTGCCAACAGTCAACCTTCAATATTATTTGAAAATTGAATGACATTTAAGATGGCAATCAATGCTGTACATTTGGAAGTGAGATTTATCAATGTGTCGACACGTTATTATTTTTTTAAAATAATGAACACAGATCAAACACATTAATCTCGAGGGGAAAGTGTGAGGGGGACACATCGAACAAGAAACTTTCAGTTACAATTTGATTTGTCAGCAGGAACACACAAATATCACAGCTCTGCTCAAACAAACAGAAAATTTACCATCCAATACCGGATGAATGAATAACGGTAGCGTTAGGTCTGCCATCTGAAGGTGTGAAAGCTTTGTTTTAAACCGACCTGCTCTTTCACATTAACCGAGTTTAGAACAGGTACTAGGCAATCTCATGTGAAGAGACAGTGGATGTGTAGATGTGGTGATGATCACATTACCCATCGTGTGCCGATTGGTAGATGACATCCACAGCAATCGAGAACCGATCGCCAGATGTGATTTTGACATCCTGAACCATCGAGTGCTGAGTGGTATATGTGACGTTGACATCGTCAACCATCGAATGCCGATTAGTAGATGCTTTGCTGACACTCTCACTCATCGAGTACCTATTGGTTGATGTGCCGTTGACATTCACAGTTACCGGGCTCCGGCTGGTAGATGGGATGTTTAAATCTTCACCCATTGAGTACTGATTAGTAGATGCAGTGTTGACATCCTCGGCCATTCGGTGCTGATTGGTAAATGGGATGTTGATATTCTTACCCACATAGTGCCGATTGATAGACATGATGTCGACATCTTCAGCGATCGAGTGCCGATGGATAGACGTGATGTTGACATCCTCAGCGATTGAGTGCTGATTATTAGATAGGATGTTGACATCATCAGCCATTTCGTTAAATCACGGCCAATTGTAGAGTCAACAGAATTGTTGCAATGGCGACAGATAGTAAACAAGCGACATCTCCAGTCCAGCGGGGGACAACAGTCTAAGTTAAAATAGTCTGGCACAATCAGATCGTCGAAAGCTGGCAGCACGTTCCCAAGTGTGTCAAGAGGCCGGTAAACTAGTTGCAGCAGCGTCCAGTCCAGTGTGCATGGCGTGTGGGAGAAAATGTACAAACTAGTCAACACAATAGCCGCACAAAGCTACGTATGATTGAAGTATCGTCTGAGGAGCTAAAGTACGTTCATTTGCAATTGACACGCCGATTGCTTTCCTCACTTACGCCGAGATTCTCGTAGCTTACTATTTCCCGCTCGTAGAATCCAACTGGATCCACCTCACAAATGGCGCATTGCTTTTCCGGCCCTCTTTCTGTTGCTTATAGTTTCAGAATTTGAACGTTTTAGTCGTCAGCTCCGGGTTTCTTCCGTTTTTCAAGGTCCCATGTGCAACTTTGTTGCTCTGTTGTTAATCTGGCTCAGTCTATGCTGATAACAGCTCTCTATATCTCCCGCTATGATGTAGATATGGACACACAGAGATACAATCAAAACACGAAGATGATTCTAATATCATTTATTGAAGTCCATGAAAAGAGTTATTCCGTCGTATGTATAAACTGTTCCGGTCGTTTACAACTTGCTCTTGACTGACGGACACGACAGGATTACAGCTAAACAAGAGGCAATAACCTTTTAGTACAAATAGTTCATTCACGCAGAGATTTCACATCTAAATCACAGCAACCACACAGTTCGCAGTCACTGGGCATCACAGTTCAGAATCAGTTCTCATCGAACATTCCTGGCGTTCCAAGCCCTCGTTCCCTCAGCTCACAATTACCGTTCACTTCAGTCACTTCATACGAAACCGCTTGCCTCTCACACGGTTAAACAACAACTGCCGCTATCGCATTCGTCCTTTAAACTCTTGTTTGCTTTCCCAAGGGATTTGGTGTTGTGACTTGTGACTGTTCGGTGTCCTACGTGATTACCACTTTCCTTGCTTTACCTCTAGAAACCCTTTGAACCTCCTTGGGAATTCCCCTCATTACACGATTGACAGACGTGATGTTGACATCTTTACCATCGAGTGCCGATTGACAGACGGGATGTTGACATCCTCAGCCATGGAGTGCCTGTTAGTCACCAAAATATCTATAGTATAATATTACCGCGGCGCCACTGACATCAGAGGATTCTTTCCTTGCCTTTTACCAGATAGTGTACCAGATGAACAAAGGAGATGAACCAAATCCTGGCTGAACGCTTCCGTGTTCGAAGGGCTAGCAGAGAAAACAAGATGAGGAAAAAAGAAAATACTCATGAAGAAACCCAATAATTAGGTCTACTGTCAGTTTGTTAGAGAGCCTGGGTAACGCAGTTTTAAAGTAAAGTAAAGTTCCCTTTTCACGCCTTTCGGCGCATCGGGCATATAGGCAGATGTCCAATTTTTTACAGACCATCAGCACTCTGTGGGAACGTGGTCCGCATTACAAGGGCTAGTCTTTACTTTCCCAGGACAGCCCTAAATAGTACCCATTTTGGGCTGGGTCGACCTGCGACGTCCCATACCACGACAAAAATCCACGCAGCCTGCAAGGTCTTCGTCGCATGCTTGGTTACGAGTCGGACTCGCAACGCCTTAGCCACGGACGCCGCAGTAACGCAGGGAGTACATCCATACCTGACGAACCGCCAGTCATGTGTTTGAATCCTATGTTTATACACGTGTGTGGTGTGTAAATTGCACACCACGGCACCCGTCCCTCACTATGTACTAGAGATAGAGAACCAGCCCAAGCCACTAGTTTTGCTTCAATTAGTACTTCAAAGCCAACATAATTGGCACCAAGAACCCAGATCACAATTATAATCGATATTGCTCACAGTAGATTGAACGTGGTAGAATTTTTTGTTGTTTAATAGATGGATGGATGGAAGGCTTTTAAAATCGAAAACAAATTTAGTAAACATATGTAAAAAAAAAAGTCTCATATTCGATTTAGATAGCAAGGGAAATGCGCACCAGTGTATTATTATTCTGAAAAATAGTATATACCTTGTATGTAGATTTGGTAGGCAGAGGACAACCACTTCATTAAGTTCTCCGGAAGTAGTTGGACATGCACAAGTGATGCTAATGCTGCAGGTCATCCAGAAATTCCCCGCCAGTTGTTGCAGAGCTGCTCTGTTTCCAATTCAGTGCACACTGTAGTGAGTCAAACATATACAAAAACACCTGCGTTTACATTTCCTATGGTTAATAAAAAAAAAAGACACACACCTATCACATATTAGCAATATCAGTTAATGAAAAAATGCCAGCACTTACAATTTTGGGCGATCATATTTCAAACACGAGTCTAGCGCAGTAACGAATACGATCCTTTGAAAGACTGTACGTGCAAACTGGAGTTAATAAACATTTTACGTAACATGTAACGTATTCCAAACACCAATTAACTGTGTCATATTTGTTTATTTTGTTTAAAAAAAAAGCTTACAGGGTTGTTGGTTTTTATTCTTTTGTGGCCAGACTGTATCTCAACGTCGTGTTTTTCTCTTCTCAACTTCTGCTTCTTGAATGATGCACTTGTTCATCCATTTTTCTGCAGGGGTCAGCTGCACAATCTAGCTATCTTTGTATTGGCCTTTCTCCCGCCTTCCACCAAGACATTCTTCTGTAGGCGGTCATAGCAACACCCACGTTTAGACGTCTTGGCGGCAACGACGGCAAACTTTATAATCAACTTTTTAAGGAAATAGTCAGCAGAACTACACTGGTGGAAATGATGGTGGTGATAAAGGGGTGGACGAAATGAAGCATTAGGGTACCGGGCATACATTCCTGTCGGAGTAACACACCATACGAGACTAACCTACCTGCCGTTGTCAATAAAAATTGTGTAGCACATGAGGGACAATTTACCTTTTTAAGGCAGTAATTGTGATCGTCAGTGAGTAACAGACAATAACACAATGGCAGGCATGACAAGGCGTCACCTGCTTTTAACAGCCTAAAAGAAATATGGAGCTCCAAATTACATAGTTTTAAAACCAAGCTACATGTTGTCAGTTCTTAATTTATTTCAGTTTCAACATATGCAATTGAATTCAAATAACTTTTCAAGACAAAGAAAGTAAGTTGAATGCACTTGAGAAAAAAAAATCCAGAGAAAAATGATGCACAAAAAAATGGATAAATTCAATGGGATGAAAAAAAAAAAAAAAAGAGAGAGAGAGAGAGAGAGAGAGAGAGAGAGAGAGAGAGTGTTTGTGTGGGCAACCACTAGTAACAACAGGCATAAGACAAAGAATGTAGCGTTTTTTGGGACACATCATGAGACGAAACGATCAGTAAATCACAAACAAGCACTAACACTGGAAATAAAAGGATAGAGGAAGGATTGAGGACGCGGGAAGATCCAAAAGAAACCCTCAAACGAACGTTGGTGAGGAAGGTACTGGACCAGATTCCATCAATGATTTTGAAGTGCTTCAAGGAAATGACGGAATTGATGTATAGATTTTGAGCCCTATGTGACAATTAATGAGACCAGGTTTCTTTCTGGCGCTTGTCTTAAGGATCTACCTGTGACATGATGATGATGGTGATCCGAATTAGTGTTTATAGCTACCAGTTACTGCCTTCACTATACGACTTGTGCGGTGTGAGCAGGGGAGTCTTTGAACCTGAGGATTTACGACCGCATAGCCAGTGCTGTCGCCACGACTATGCAGGTGAGTTTTTAAAATTTTTTTTTTTTATTTGGCCCCTGACAGAAAAATTCCTCAGCCCTACCGAGGATTCGAACAGTTCGGCCAACCGCTCCTATGTATTGATAACAAAATCATTTATTCCTTCATTTCCCCAAACGTATCAGCTAGTGAATGTTTATAGTTCCTCAGTGATTGTTCCATTCGTTCTCCATGTTTCTGCTCCATACAGCATCATTGATTTGACATTATAGCTAAGTATGATAAACTCGGTACCAGGTTTGAGCTGCAGTGACTTGCCCAGATTTCCTAGAGACACGAACAAGTGGTAAATTATTCTGAGAATTTCATCACGCGACAGCCACGAACAAAAATGTGCCTTACAATAAATTGATTTTCTTTTGTTTTTTGACCTCAAGAAATCGATTTGCCGTGAATACATAATCCGACCGGTTGATTGGCAAATCCGATAAACACTGGAATGATCAATAGTTACACCTTGGGTACACACTTAAAAACAAACAGAAAAACAAACGCATTAACACCCGAGTTGTGTGTTAAATCTGAGAATGTTGTCGTCATATGCGGAACAGTTTGCTAGCCTGTCATTATGGTATGTATTTGTTATGGAAGTTTAGTAGTGCAAGGTTTGAGTTCGAATCCAAAGATTTCCCTTTTTTTTTTAAACAGCGCTTAGTTAACTTAAATATACTCTATTATAAGCATAAGGAGTCATATGAGTCATATAAGGAGTCATATAATGAGTCATAAAAGGAGTCATATATCTGCTTGTCTTTCTGTCTAAACCTGTTTGTCTCTGTATACCTCCCTCACTCCACCATGTATGTATCCATTCATCTGTCTTTCCGTCCATCCTCTCGCCAACCAGCTTTTTTATCCGTCCGTAGGTCGGTCTGTTTGTCTGTTATTAAACTGTTAGCTATCCGTCAACTTACCTGTATAGAATAAAGAAAACAATAAGCCCCTTTTGACACTGACAAGCTATCCCTTCATATTTAAACTAACCGGCGCTCGATAGATAATGCTGCTAATGCTATACCTATAATTCTAAAACAATGTCTTTGAATGAGTACGTGAGTATCTGTATGTATATGTGAATGTATTTAGAATGTGTAAATGTATTTATGCATGTGTGAGCCCGGCTCTCTAGAGTAGCTGGCTAAACCGGATTGCGCCGAGACCGGGTGGTGAACTCCTTGTGGTCCGGGTTCAATCCCGGGGGTAGGCAGGAAAGCCACATTTTCTCTCAAATTTACGGTATTTACAATGGAATCAAGGCCGAAAGGTTGCGATATCCATAATACCGAGCCTAAGGGTTAACAGCTCATGGCTTCTGGATACTAAAAGAAAAATAAAATGCATGTGTGAGTGTGTGTATGTATTATGTATGTGGGTAGGTAAGTATGTGAATAGCATGAGTGTATTTTATAGTTGACAGCGTTAGTGTGAACATTTGTCTGTTGTTTCTCACCATCGATCATCAAGTAGCTTCTACCACTTACTGAAGAGAAGGGACAACACAAAAGCGTCCATCGGAAGCTAAAAGCCAAGTTTTGCAGGCGGGCGCTAATCAGCCGATCCTAGCAGGTAATTTCCAGAAATCCCACTTAATGCCAACAGCGCCATTGATCACTGCTCCACTGTTTACAGCATGTAATTAATTCCGTTACTTGCTTGCATTTAAATTGTCTTGATATTATCGTTCTTTGTTTGTTTCATTCATGTCATTCTTTCTTTGCTTCTTTTTCCTCCAATTCATGTCATTCTGTGTTTGTTCCGTGTTTAATGTCAAAACTTTTTAAAAATGTATTTTTTATATTTTGTTCGTTGCTTGGTACTGTGGTTGTGTTTCGTTGCAGTAGATGACTTGAAATTATCCTACTCTGTTGTGAGTTATTAATTACGAGTTCAGCTATCTTTCCGCACTCCGGAAACATCCATAAGGGCTCAGTCCTTCCCTTTTTATCTTCCAACATACACATCAGCGTCTCATTGGCAATAGTGCCAATCCTATCCTGGTTAAAAATAAATATCGTACGACCGGTGTGCACTGGTGCCAGGTTGTACCGATCTATACTCTCATTTTTCTGTTTGCCTTTTTTATGTCACTATTCATTTTTCTATCGTGCTTATATTTGTGTGTTGTTTATATATTTTCCGGTTTGCTTTCTACTGCGGTAACTCTGAGCTGAATGGACAACACACTGTAGTTAATTGTCGGGACTGCAGATTGCATGTATGTTGAGCGATCGGGCTCCTTGTCCACCACCGTCTCAGCTGACGAGTGGTGCTGCTGACGTCACTGGGTCGGGCTAACGATGTTTTAACCAGCGGTTCTCAAACACGAAATTAACTATTTTGGACAGTGGCCAAGGAAGACAACTTAAATTTCAACTTTTAAGTATTTACATGCCTTCTTTAAGGATGTCACAATTTTCATACGCTTACGGCACCCCAGGCTGACTTGGCACAGCTTCTTTAACGCATCCTTAGCCCGACCCGGTGACGTCAGCGGCCCGGCTCGTCAGCTGAAGCCGGTCGTGCCTTGTCAAACTAATGTGGCTGTCTGGGTGAGGTTATGATTTCTTTTATGGACTCCCTCGCTGGATTAGCAAGTTCAGATTTTCAGGAGATTACTAAATGTCAATGGAGTTACAGACTTTCGTAGTGTATGACGATTTGTAGCAGGCGAGTTGATGTTGAGAAGAATGGATCTCTACCATATTCTTTTGAGATGAAAACGCCACAGTCAAGTCGATCTTATAACTTGTAACTGTTTCGGAATCAGACGTGTAACCGTTTACATGGGCAAATGTTTATGTTTACATCAGTCAATGTTTGAGTTCAGTGATGCAGTAATAACCACACTGTGGGCAGAATGATGTGAAACTAACAATGCCAATTAATGAGTTAAAATAATAGTTGTCCCAAAAGAAGAGTCACAAATGTGAAGGGTCTTTGTAAAGTAAAGGATATTTCTCTCCACCAGTGTGCATACTGGGCGAATAGTGCTAGACATACGTTTAATGAATCAACATAACACAGACCGCATTTACTTCCCATGAATTAAACTGGCAATCGATTTTGTACTCGGTCGACGTGGGGTCAAAAGTCATTAAAAAATATCTAGCTCGATAAGAGTTTAAACCTACAACCTTTGGTTGCGAGGCGAATGTTTAGCCACTGTATGACGACGGCTTTCAAAATGCTTGTGACGTACCAATAAACGTGTAATGAGTTGCTTCGTACAAACATTATTAAGACAATGATATCCGATGCCTATGTATCTGGTCGAACTATATATGCGGAGTCATTTTAGAAATTTGAAGCCAGCTAAATTTTCAATCAAGACGATGTCTGTTAATTCTAAGGTACAGGCTAGAACTCAGGACGATACTGCTATTTCTTGTCAGAAGGATTCATTTTGAATACTTGAGTGATGTTTTTTCAACCACCAAACCAGTTCTATGTTTCAGAAATCTGACAATTTCGTAAGCTTTGAATTGGAGAGATAATGTTGCTTTTCTTCTCCCAATGTGTCATCCGCACTCATAATGGACTGATTGTGACTTTCTCCTTTGACTCACTTGTCGAATGTCAGGACAAGTTGGTGCTTTGCTGAGGGTGTGAGAGGTAACATAATCGCGCGCGTGTTCGGGTAGATGACCGTCGTATTTCATTATGTTTATTGTACATATTCACATAAGGACAAGTTTAAACATACTACATTTTTAGTTAGTGACGCTTTCTTTTCAACTCTTTCCTAAGTTAAACTGCTCCAACATGCTGAGAGAAGAATACAGTCTAGAATACAATCTGTAAAAAAAATAGTTAACTATGCCCTTTAACATCTGCTAAAGTCAAAGTGCCTGTCTCGCAACACCAAGATCTAAATATTTAAATATTGATAAGACCGGTCGTTTTATATGGCTCTAAAACTTGGAGTACAACTAAAAGAGATGAAGCCTCATTGAAGGTTTTCGAAAACAGTCTTAGAACAAATCTTTTGACCCATCAACGATGCAACAGCAGGGAATGAAAAATGAGAAGCAACCATCTGATTAAATCACCATTGAACTGGCATTACAAGAGCTAATAGACTGAAATGGTTGGGGAATACTGATAGAATGTCAGATAACAGAGATGTAAAAACGATATACAAAAGGCAGATGAATGGTCGTAGACCACGAGGCAGACCAAGAAGACGATGGAAGGATAATTTCCAGACAGAACTGCAAACACATAGTGGCACCAACTGCAAAGAGAAGGCAACCCAGAAAGATTAATGGAGACGGGTGATATCTGCAGCAATGAACATCAAGGGCTCGGAATGATGAAGAAGAAGAAGAAGAAGAAGAAGAAGAAGAAGAAGAAGAAGAAGAAGAAGAAGAAGAAGAAGAAGAAGAAGAAGAAGAAGAAGAAGAAGAAGAAGAAGAAGAAGAAAAAAAAGAAGAAAAAGAAGAAGAAGAAGAAAAAGGAGATAAAGGAACAGTTTTCTCTGTTGCTTTTTTTTGATCGTGTCATGTACAATAGAAATGCCGTAGAGGCGACAGGAGGTAAAGTAGACGAGACGAAGAGGAAAAAAATACGAGTAAGATAAAAGACGTAAAGGAGATGAGAAAACATAAAAGATATAAAAACCAAAGGTCTGTCGTGTGTATACACTAAATTTGTATCTGCCATAATGATGAAGTGAGCACTGATAGGGAGAAATAAAATCGAAGCATATTCTCAACCACACAAATACGTTGTGTGGATGGAGTGACTGGGCGTTTTACTAGCATTCTACAAGCAATAGAATACATTGTGCAAAACACGTATGTAATTGAAAATTAGAAATCTAGTTCTAAGCAATATTTGTATTTTATTTGTGCGGAACTGAGACAGGGACAGTTTATCAGATTAGTTAGAATGTATTTAAATATGAGCTACACAAGATTTTAATTAATCAGGAGCCCTCTTCATAATGAAGGTAGGCTGTAGATGATCTACAATACTTTCTGTCTCTTATCTTGGTAGTACACTCAGACTGCTGGTAATGTTTGTCAACGAGAATCGTTGTCGACCTCTTGCTCTCCCACCTTTGACATTTCCATCCTGTATGGTGTTTAAAAGATTGTTATGCCTTTTAATGTAACCGAAATATGTTAGTTTTCTCTAACTCTCTCTCACTCCCCCCCCCCCCCCTCTCTCTCTCTCTCTCTCCCTCTCTCTCTCTCTCTCTCCCTCTCTCTCTCTCTCTCTCTCTCTCTCTCTCTCTCTCTCTCTCTCTCTCTCTCTCTCTAAGCTTTTTTTAAAAATGTCTTTACTTTTTATTCGCAGTCTCTTTAAATCGTTTTTATTTGCATGAAATGCCACCTTTTGCTCGCAATATGCACATCTCCAGAGACTCAGTTCGATTTTCTGGTTGCTCATTGTCTGTGCATCTGCACCAGACAGCAGGCTAGAGCAGCCATAACACAGAAACAAGCTATTCTCAACTACTGAACACTTCTCTCGCTATTTTAACAATATTCAATGGAGCCCTAACACTGGTTAGAAGCGACATTAATGTAGTGAACATAAAATAATTCAATAATTTATCTAGTGATTCTTTTGATATTTAAATCTTTCACTAATGGAACATCCGATAATTCAGCATGTATCTAGTGAATCTGTTGATATTTAAACACCCTTTCTATCTTCAGAATGGAACAATACGTCGCTGTATGTTTATCCTACCACCGTCACAAACTGAAAATCGCCACACGTTCTTTATTCTCTTGGCTAATTCAAAGATGTGTTCATTCACTTCACAGTTAATGCACTTTCGCCCCGACTATATTGCTTCTGCTTCAGTTGCGACTACTTTCAAACGACTCTCTCTTTTACTGCCCCCTACATTTCGTCATTTCCGGTATCCTGTTCCCTTTCTGGATAAGACTAACCCCATTTGCATAACACGCTCTGGTCATCTCTTTCCCGCCCTCTAATGAGTCCATTCCAGCGGACATCGGTCAGGAAAATTGTCCTGTATTTTCACTCTTTTCTGTTCAGTTATCGCAGCCATTGGTATTGAGTAACTCGTGGAACATATGAATTACAGCGGCATGAAAGTAGGACCTTCTCTTGAAATACAAGTGACTGCATGTATCGTATAAACAAAATGGGTTTAACTGTTATAATACTGTAAACATCTAAACAGCCAAAAATCACAAAGTCAATGTTATATAAAAATTGCAGTAACAAAAATCAAACAAATAAAGTCGAGGCGAAAAGTTTCAATTAAAAAAAAAAAAAACAAGATGTAAAACAAAATAAAAATACAAAAGTAGAAATAACATAGAAGTTAAAATAACACTGATATAACTAGACCAAGCTACTATAATAGTGCACCGATGCTTGAAGTAAAGAATAACGCATGTTGCAGTAAAATATTTTGCACTGGATTCACCGTCTTTAAATTTTGAAAGCAAAACAAAACAAAAATAGGTGTCGTTCTATTTAGGCGTCTAATAATGTAGGCTACTATAAGCAAATTTTAAAGATGCTTTAGAAGAGCGACGAGAATGGCACATTCATAGGTGCTCTCAAGCCCACACATTCACATGTATATTTATATATATACATACACACACTATTGAAGATCTCTTAGAAAAAAATTAATCCACGAAGAGAATTAATTATCCGCCTTAGAACGCGGACAATCTTTGTTCTATAAATATGAAGTGAGAAGGCGGAAACAGGAGTAAGTTTTAATAGTGTCAATATTGGAAAGAAAGAGAGCAGAGGTAAGCAAAGAGAGATGTTGAGCAGTTTGGCATCACGATTAAAACAGAAAATCTGCATCCGTTGATACAGAAGGCTGTGTACGAACATGATTGCTAACGATACGCGGTATGCATTTAAAGGAAGAAGACGAGGAGGAAGAAGAAGACAAACAAAAAAAAAGAGGAGGAAAAGAACAAACAGGAAAAAGAAGAAGAAGGGGGAGAAGTATGAGGAGGACGAGAATGAGGAGGCAAAATGGAGAAAGGGAAACAAAGAGCAAAGCAGAATCGTAAAGCAAACTGAGAACAAGTGGCAGCGTAATAAATACAGCAGTATAAGTACTATTGTCCGTCAAAGTAAATACATCAGCAAACCAGAATGTATAATCCACTCAAAAACAAAAATTAGTTTAACTAGAGAAGGTCCCAGAAGTCGGTTCTGAACATGCCATCTGAAAATTTGATACTGAAAACTCTAAAGAGAAGTTGAGCTTTGCTTAGACAGTTACCGAGACATCGCTGCTGAAAACGAGGAGGCCCATGGACAGAGATAAACAAAACAAGAAAAACTGAAGCATGGTAATTATAAACAAGGATTAAGCAAAGTAACAAGGATATATTCAGCCAGTCAGCTAATTACCCCACGAGTAAACAGGAGTCGTTTAGAGATACAAAAAGTAAACTGCAGAGAAGGAAATACAAAACTCTAAAAGTGATATGGAACAAGACATTAACCGGCCACAAGAGGATAGACCTCAAGACGCATTGTAATTACAATCAATGGCTTGTACACATTTGCCAGGATAACAATCCCTTACTGGAAATGGGTTCAGGCGTCCAGGATCGGCATTGATACTGATCTCTCATTGATGGCTTCTGTGCCAATGAAAATGGGATAGTTATAAAAAATACAGAAGAAAAAAAAAAAAACTATACGATGATCAGCAAAGATAGACCACTACAGTTTTTGTACACAGCAGGGTAAAACGACTTGACGCCAGTTGGTTGGAGAATATGAATCTCTGTGGGGTAATGGGTAGAAGAAGACAGGGCATTTGCGAAGACAGGAAATTGACTCAGTAGAGCAAGAAATGATATGTGAACTATGGGTTGGAGGCAAACGTAAAGAGTCTTATCTCTAAAGGGAAATTTTATGGACGCTGTTGTGTAGTTTTATGGAAAAGAGGAGAAAATTATAGAGGAAAAGTAAGTAATGATAATATCTTGACCGAATTAACTAGCGTGCAGCAAAGGTAACCATCGGAAACCTCATGGCAACGTTATAAGTAATTAAAAGATGTAGTTCGTCGTGTCAACGGGGAAGCTGCAATGAAAAGACGAAATGAAAGGCATTAAGAAGAAATGTTAGTTAAGCATCACAACTAGTAGAAACATCTATGACATAATGGTTGGCGTTACATGAAACATGAGGTTGGGGAGAGACACGAAGACAAGCAGTAAGCGTCATGAAGTAGATACATTTCAAACATTGAAGTACATGACAAGTTTATAAAAAAGAAAAAAGAAAAAAGAAAGTAAACAAAAAGAACTATTTCCACACTATTAACTATCTGGAACACGGCGCTAGGTTGATATGTTCATGTCCCTTTGTTCTACACCGTTGGTGTCTGTGGCTTAGACCTTGCGCCATGCTTTGATTTCGACAGTGGTTTTGAGAAACCGACAATCCAGAGAGCAATGGTAGATCTTCGTATGTGCGGCTGAGTCCTGAAGCGTGCTGTGATTCTGCTTGTGGTGTATGCTCAAAGTCTGGGATACTTATAGGGATTTCCCAGTGCATCAAACACGATCATTTCCGAAAAACAAATTCTCAAACAAACAAGCAAACACATAACCAGATTCCCGTTTCATCTCCTTGTGTTTACCTAACACCTCTGGTGATCACAAAACTATTACCGATATCCTTTGTTTTCTTCTAGGACGCTAATCCTCTACGACTTCATTTCTTTCTCAAGGAATTAACTTGTATCTGCAGACTTGTTTCCTTCACCAACAGTACAGCTTCCCGCAGATAGTGTGCTGAATCTAGAGGTATAACACAGACTGTTGTGTTTCGTTGATTTCTGACAGCGAGATGTCCTCTCTACAGTAGTTTAACAAAAATGGACCTACAATAGAGGGGAAGAAAAGGGGGAGGGGACTGAGGAGCTTAGGTAGACTTCCCACATCCCCTAGATACTAAAAGAAAGGGGGGTGGGGGGGGGGGTGGAATTGCTCAGCTGCCCCATCTGCATACAGCTTATCTTTTTATGTGTTTTTGTTTATATATATTACATGATTTTTCCTGCATTGAAGTCTTATTGATGTGCTAGTCATCACATTATTTTTATTAATCGATAAAATCATGTTTAGGCCCATCATGGCCTCTTAACATTCTTAAGCGGGATAAAAATTATCTTGGTGTTTCTTTTCCGATAGATACCAGTCTTCCTATGGTAGAATATATCAAGAAATCACCACTGTTCATTTTATAATCCTGAGTCGATCACAGAGCAGCATATCATCGGTCTGGACGATATTGGGGTGACAAAAGGTTTTGGCCTATAGCATTATATTCTTTTTGAATCTTTATGCAGATAAAAAAAAAACTCACATTACCATCGAAACAAATCGTCATATTTATCTTACAAGTCACCCATTCCAAAAGACAAAGTGCCAAAGCCGTATGGGAAAACAGCACTAAGAATTGAACAAACTCAAATATCCTAGTTTACCACACAAAACAAGAGTCAGAAAGCGATGGAAATCCAAAGCACCAACCCTCATTGTGGTGACGACTCATGGTTTATTATTACATGTGCATGAAAATGGCCGTGCTGCGCTATTTTCTTTAACCACAGTTGTCTGTCGCCTAGTTTGAGATTGAACTCCATTATCGGATGGTGTCACGTGAGGGGCTTTGGAAAGCTCTGTCACGTCCATGTGCGGGCGTTCTTGGTGCTTGAGATGAATTATGAGTGCAGTTAAAAGTCATCAAGTCAACATAACCTGAACATGAATTAGTCCAATCTAACAAAGCAAGTCTAGGGAACAGTAAGATTTAATTTTCGCAGTGAACGGTGGCGAAAATCTCGCAGGAGCAATCTTAAACTTCGAAAGTCAAAACTCTGAATGCAACTGGACAACGGCTACAGTAACAAACCATTTCCAGAAAATTCGTAATTTTCAACCGCACAACACCAGGGAGTGAAGCTTAGCAA
Source organism: Candidula unifasciata (assembly GCA_905116865.2). Lineage (NCBI taxonomy): Eukaryota > Metazoa > Mollusca > Gastropoda > Stylommatophora > Geomitridae > Candidula > Candidula unifasciata. The sequence goes on along the minus strand of CAJHNH020000938.1, from coordinate 70,289 downwards.
CATGGTGTATTACAGTTTAAGTGCGGACAATCCCAGCGAAAATAAATAAGGGCAAATTAAAACTCACTAAACTGCAATACAAGCAAATCACTCCTATCGTCCATACTCTCGCTCTCGATGAAGATTAGCCTCTATATATAATCACATCTATTTTGACATCAGACATCTCTATAGGACATCACCTCAAACTTGGAAACCGGTAACGGTTTTGCAGCAATTTAAGTATATGATCAGGAAGAATTGGTCGTCACTTCCCAAAAATCTCCAGCAGAAACGTTGACTCAAGTTCTTATGCAGTCTATTGCGAACTACGACCTTGTTGTTAACGTCACAGCATGGAAGCTGATCTTTACTGTGAATCCAGGATAAAACCATCCACTGGGATCCACCAATTTGGACTTACACGTCCGCCTTATTCGACTTATAGGAATGCTAAATATATGTCCAACTGTGGTAGCTTCATGCTTTCTAACACCCCGTCCTACTACATGACCGAGAAACGTCACCTCCTCGAAAGCGACCATTACTTTTGTGTGTCTAACCGTCAGATTGAAAGACCTGATACTTTCTAGTAGTGTTTTCAGACTTCGAATATGTTTATCCAAATCATTGTGAAAAAAGCAAAAGGTCGTCGAGATACTGCATAACCTTCTACTAACTTATGAACTAGGTGTGTGAAGGTGGCAGAAGCAATCGCGCGACCAAAAACATGTAGGCAAATCCGTATAAACCTCTATACGATTAAAACGAGGTGTATTTCTGAGAATCTACCGATAAATGTATCTGCCAATATCCCTCGGCGAGATATAACTTAGCTCTAGACAATGCCATGAACATATCTACCGTGTTTGGGATATTTTCTCCATCCATTACCGTGGTTCGACTCAATTTTCTAAAGTATATGCACATCAGAAGGTTTCCATTTTTCTTTCGGACAACCACTATAGAAAAAGCATGTGGTGAAGCTGACGGTTCTGATATACTCAATTTGATAATTTTATCAATTTCCCTATCTACCTCCTGATAATGAAAGGGTATCTCGTATGGTTTTAGTTGTATGGGTGTATTATGAAATGCACTGAAGCAGTCGTTCTACCCGCACATCAGATCATGTTTTGTTCAATGAAGCCAACAATAATGTTATCCGAAAAAAACCATATTTTATGGTATCGAGGACGAGATTTCTGCGTCTCTTCATGCTTCCTCTGGGTACCAGTTCGGGTAGTGACATCCGATGTGCAGCATCATTCTCCACATCACCGCTCTCTTCGCCAATTACATGGCAGAATTCTGGCTGCATTTCTTCTTCTGTTTACTGTCTTGTGCTTCAGCTGTCTCTAATACGATTGTCCAGATACTATGGTGTGATTTGAATTGTTTAATAACGTTTAGATTGTACACTTTATGATGTCCTCTGACATTGCTAAGATATTACACATCTGGATTTTTTCGTTAAATTACCTTAAAAGGACCCTGACATTTAGCCAATAAACAATTGTTGTTATCTTGCATAAATAGTACCACATCATCGTCAGGTTGGAGGGTTTTCAATTTCCGATTACGGTTAACGCAATCTCTTTGATGGATACAGGCTTTCAATATTTCTAATTACTTATGGACTGTGATTGTGTAGCGCTTAGAACTCAGGTTCTCCCCCTCTCTAATCTCGGAGGCTACGAGACTTAGTAGGGAATTCGTTGAGAACTCCCCGGAAGGTCCAAAAGGGGGTTTAGATTAGGGTTAGTGTCCGCTTCTTCTTTTTCCGGTTAGTCTTCTTTCATTCGTTCATTCGTCCAAAATAGATTATCTATATCTCCAATATGTATGAATGTCACTGTATTCTCTAGTACACTTATCCACCTGCACAGGTCTGCTTGAATCGTGTTTTTCTCTTGGGTAAACCTTAAGCAGTGGAATGCGAACTTGTAATGTTTTGTGGTAGGCCCTGAGAGGGGCTATTTTGAATTTTTAAAGAAAAGGGGCACTAAAAAGGTGCGATAATCTTCATGAATGCATACTAGTCTTTAGGGAATAGTTAAAGGTCAAGATAATTGCCGGCGAACGCGAAGTCACGAGGTAAGAACACCGCTTGCAAACAGGGCACAGTGATGGAGATGAACGAACGAAAGTTACACACTCTGGAAATGATGACGCAAAAGAAAAACGATAAACACGCTAAAAACAATAAATATTTGACACGCCTAGAACATCGCAGTTTCATTGTAGGTTTAAGTCTCTCTCCCCCCCCCCCCCCCCCCCCCCCCCCGCAAAATTTTCCCCAGTACTGTACAGCCTTCCAGATCTCAAACCGCTAAGATGGCGTGAAAAAGCTGGGGGAGGGGGGAAGCGGGGGATTGGGGGGGGGGGGGGATAGAGGAACCGTTAAGCTTTGCTCCAATATATTTATCTACCTTGTCTCTGTGGCTTAAAGGATATGAACGCTCAAGCAGTAGGAGAGTCACACAGTGGAAGAGAGGATTATCATTACATAATATGCTCAGAGATAACAATAACTTCCTAAATCCACTACAACCATACTCAGTTGTGAAGTTGGCACACTTTAAAAGGTAAAGTAATTGTCATTTATGTAGCGACAAACTATTTAGAGGCCACCAATGCTTCGGTTAGGGAATTTATTTCCTGACAGGTTCGTTTATGTATATTATAATCACCCAACCTATTTTACACCAAACTAGAAAACCACGAGTCAATAACAAGGAAATATACTTTATCCAGAAGCAAACACTGACGGTAAAATGTAAATATTTTACTGTGGGACAACATCTCCTGAACAAGGACATGTGAAAGTGTTCAGAGAAAACACGTATTAGATTTCCAAAGAATCTTGTTGAAAATGTGTGTACATTACGGTCTTCAACACGCGATATTTTTTAATAGACACAAAGTGCTACCTGTCTGTGTAAAACCTTTTCTAAAATATGCACTAACTGATATGAGTTCACCATACACAGATCATGAATGCATGAACTCACAAAGAGTACTAATTACGAGTACCAGAGCAGGATATATTTTCCAGTCTATGGGTACATTGTGAGAAGGGGAAAGCTGGAGTAGGTCTTTACAAAAGGAAAGTTGGAGGAAAAGAAAAACAGAGGTTGAGAGACCAAGAGTGACAATGTTTGAAAGTTTGCCACTGTGGCACAGAAAAATGTCTGTTTCAAAAATGACGGGCACTAGATAAAAGATATGGCTATTGTGGCGGGTAACTTCGCTTTACACTAGCGAATGCACTATGTGCACTTTACAGAGGGAACTACAAACATTAAATCTTAATAAAGGTTTATATTACCCCCAGCCTTGCTGGTTAAATTAGAGAATTTGGGGTTTGCCCACATCTTATTCCCTACTGTAATTAAGATTGTATATTTAAATATTCTTAAGTTCACTGACAATGTTTACAGTTAAAAGGAAACTCCATAAAACTGTAGGAACATTAAAACTAACATTTATTTTGAAAATTCAAATGATAACTAAATGGCTGTGGATATAATCCGGTTATAAAGGTTAGTGGTCAACTTTGTCCACTTAGCTGTAGCTTATGTCAGCTTCTGGCTAAGCCTTGGTGACACATCAGGCAGGCCGAATCTTCCGGTCCAGTCCAGACAATCGGGTATCTGCAGCTAAGCTTAGGATTTACATCTGGACTACAATCTGGAACCCTGGTAGGGAATTCAAACACAGGCAACAAGACAACAGAACTAACTGAACTGTGTCAATTGGGGAGAACAAAATCTTGACTTCCCCAACGGTGCTTGGAATGAAAATGGAAGTGGAGAGTCCTACCAAGGGGGAAGTTACTCTTCGTTACCCCTTTCACTACCCAATCGCCTTTTTAACTTTTAACTATTTAATTATAATTTTGCTACAATAAAGCATTAAGAAAAAGGTAAGAAAATTTCTTAATTAATTAAGCATTACTCTGCTAATTAAAAGCAATAGGAAAATGTTTAGAACTTTGGTAATAATATTATCTAAACAAAGCAATCTTTAAAAGGACAGAAACAGCTGTCCAGACCAGCTCGTCACATATGCCCAACGAAGATAAGTTTGATATTTACATATCAAACTTAAACTGGCCTGGATACTGTTTCTGCTACCTACAATCCACCTGCTAAATTATCCCCTAATTAATCTGCTATGGGATCTCAATAGGAACAAAAATTTCTCCTTAACAACTGACTGGGATTTGTAGCCCCGTCCCAGCGGATATGACCGACTGCGACTAACATACCAAAGTCTTTTCCCAGAGAAAGTCAAGGCTGACTGTCCGCTTCTCTGAAGAGAAAAAATCTTAAAGAAAAGGTGGCATGAGGAAAAAGTCAGTTCAATGTTCAAGATACCTGTCTGAGTGCGCCTTCTCCATGAAACTATCTCGAAAGATTTACATGTAAGAAAAGGTAAGCGCTGCTTACAACAGTGTACAGACCCTACAGACTCAACCGTAGACTGGGTCTTGTGGGTTTCATCTGAAGATGAAGTAAAGGAAGGGTTCTTCCTCCTCTTGGCTGCACTGGCACAGACTGAAGTTTCTGGCCTGGTTGCAAAGGATTTGGCATAAGCCTCACCAGATTTAGGGTTGGGATCATTAATGGTTCTAACTAAACTGGCAAAAGACCTGAGCTTAAGGAGTTTACTCTTTAAGGGGTTCTCAGTAGACCTAGTTAGCTTTTTAGCAGTCTGCCTAGCTATCGGTCTAGTCTTGGTGAAACACACAACTCTTTTCAGAAGAGGTGTCCACAAATGCTTTGGTTGGCTCATCTTGGATTGGACCAAGATGCGAGACTTTTTGTCTCTCATGACCTGCTTATTTGCAGTCGTCGGGTTGTCAAAGTTGTGCTTGCCCTTGGTTCTGAGGGGACACAACAACATACCATGAGACCTCAATGGCTTATCAGAAGCATGAGACTCATTTTCTTGGTAGTCAAAGTTGTGCTGGCCCTTGATTCTGAGGGGACACAACAACATACACTGAGATCTCAGTGGCTTATCAGAAGCATGAGACTCATTTTCTTGGTAGTCAAAGTTGTGCTGGCCCTTGATTCTGAGGGGGCACAACAACATACCTTGAGACCTCAAGGACTTATCTAAGGCCTGAGACTCTGTTACCCTAACTTGTAAGCAGGACTGAGATGCATTTTTGCTTCTCTCAGTAAACTTCAGGATATCACTCGACTTACTTGAAAAATCTATGTCTTTATCTAGCACATGACATTCTACTGACTGCGTGTGCGAATAAGTAGTGGGAGCATGGACATAAACAGACTCCGCTTTACAAGATACTATCTGCAGCGTGGAGCTGAAGTCTTCTGTCTCGCCACCTACCTTCTTCAAAGTTTCCTTGCTGTGCAAGCTTCTAGATAAAATAATATTATCTAAAATGGGATTGGTTGTGGGAATAATGCTGTTTATTTCTGCCAAGGAATGACCATCTTTACAGAAATCACCACCCTGAGTTAACTCAGGTTTTGTGGTAGCTAGCCCACTAGTGGTCACTGCAGTTGCAGGCTCACTAGTTTTGATCTCTTGACAGCTGCCAAGGATCTCACATTCTCTACCAGGGTTTTCATTTCCAGATTCTGGTGGGGTAAGGGATCTTTCTTCAATTACTGATCCTAAGTGACTGATACTAGTATTTGGCAAGGCATTTTTGGCTGACATGAAAGTGTCTGGCTTTGGGGTTGTGAACATCCATAAATCTCGGGAAGGCTCGCCAGCAAAGGCTTTCTGGTTCCACTGAGCATGTTCAACAGCCTCTTTAAAACCTTTCGCTTGTGCGTGCTGTTCCATCTGGACACACTCCAGTTGCCACTCCCAATCTTCCTTGACCTTCTCTGCAACACACTCTAGCAGTTTAATACCTGTAAATTTGCAAGCCTGACCCATTTCTATACTTCTAAAAAACCAATCTATAGAATCTGCTTCCCTCCCTTGGACACCTACATTAGCTTCTAGTTGAGATTTGGCATTCAACAAATCAGAGACATATATATCTAGCTCAGCCCCACTCAAACCTGCCTCATGAGCAGCAAAGTCTGAGATGGTCTTGCCCAATAGAGAATGATATGCTGCCATCTCGGTTAAACTGTAGTGACCCTTACAAGGAGTTTGCAAATTATCACCTATGATTGCTGCTGAAATTATAGAGTACTAAACAAGACTCAGAAAATTAGGTCAACAGAGGGTTAGTAAGCAAATCACATATGCATCAATCAAATAATCAATCACATAATCAATCAATCAATCAATCAGAATTAAAAAAAATAGCAATGCCACTTGTCAATCCATTTCCACCAGTCCTTAACTTTATGGGCAACCATTAATTTGGGAACTAAAATTGTCTTAGCCAATTATATATTTTGATTTCCTAAAGTCAGTGAACATTTAAACTATTTGTAAATTTCAGTTACATAATTACCCAAGTTAATTTTTGCTAACTTTAACAGGCAAACTAGTAACTAATGACTCTGAGCCTCCAGTGTTCTTTAAGTATATGCCATAAAATAAATCAAAGATGGCTAAACACTTGAACACAAAATAAAAAAAAATAAAAATGCTGTTGTCTAGGAATAAACCAGGAACAATATCAAGACAAGAAAACATATATAATGTAGATTTCAGTCTTATTATTCACTTTGTGGTGATAGGTTATAAACCCGGAGAACGCCTCACTTTGTGTGTGAGGTGACAAGTTCCGAGACAAGGATCCCACTTTGTGAGTGAGTAAATTCCGAGACGAGAATCCCACTTTGTGGCGGGTAACTTCGCTTTACACTAGCGAATGCACTATGTGCACTTTACAGAGGGAACTACAAACATTAAATCTTAATAAAGGTTTATATTACCCCCAGCCTTGCTGGTTAAATTAGAGGATTTGGAGTTTGCCCACATCTTATTCCCTACTGTAATTAAGATTGTATATTTAAATGTTCTTAAGTTCACTGACAATGTTTACAGTTAAAAGGAAACTCCATAAAACTGTAGGAACATTAAAACTAACATTTATTTTGAAAATTCAAATGATAACTAAATGGCTGTGGATATAATCCGGTTATAAAGGTTAGTGGTCAACTTTGTCCACTTAGCTGTAGCTTATGTCAGCTTCTGGCTAAGCCTTGGTGACACATCAGGCAGGCCGAATCTTCCGGTCCAGTCCAGACAATCGGGTATCTGCAGCTAAGCTTAGGATTTACATCTGGACTACAATCTGGAACCCTGGTAGGGAATTCAAACACAGGCAACAAGACAACAGAACTAACTGAACTGTGTCAATTGGGGAGAACAAAATCTTGACTCCCCCAACGGTGCCTGGAATGAAAATGGAAGTGGAGAGTCCTACCAAGGAAGAAGTTACTCTTCGTTACCCCTTTCACTACCCAATCGCCTTTTTAACTTTTAACTATTTAATTATAATTTTGCTACAATAAAGCATTAAGAAAAAGGTAAGAAAATTTCTTAATTAATTAAGCGTTACTCTGCTAATTAAAAGCTATAGGAAAATGTTTAGAACTTTGGTAATAATATTATCTAAACAAAGCAATCTTTAAAAGGACAGAAACAGCTGTCCAGACCAGCTCGTCACAGCTATGGTCAAGTATGGCTTTATGGGATGTAAGGGGGAAAAAAAAGATAAGCTGACTGCATTATCTTTTCTTCTTCAGCGATCTCTGGTGATGTGCATACTCCACTGTGGGCCATAAACTGGGATGTCATCTCAAGGTCTCTTAGTTTTCCCTAAAGCTTAGTTATCAGGTCTTCTGTATGTTACCATGTGTTGCCTCGCAGCTCCGCCAAGAGAGGACTGTCTTGCAAGACGTGTTCTGGCGTCTTTTCAGCACGAAGACACTAGTAGAGAGATGTTTGGCTCATACCTAATTTTTATGAGTGTTTATTAGGTCTGGGTTTCCCAGAGAGTTAGCGGAAAAACTGTGACTTCGTCTGTTCTGTTCAGGTGTTTGGGGAAATCTTTTTTCATTGGTATAACCTGTGTTGTTTTCAAAGCTGTTTCTAATTTTCTCTTAATGAGGGTTTTGACTTCTAGAATAGATAGTGTCGGTAGATTTGTGGTTTGCTGCTGCCTTCATTATCTCTGAGACTACTGTTCGTTTATCTCTACAACTTATATTCTTTATCTCTGAGACTACTGTTCGTTTATCTCTACAACTTATATTCTTTATCTCTGAGACTACTGCAAGTTTATCTCTGAGACTGATGTCTGTTTATCTCTGAGCCAAGTTCGTTTATCTCTGATAGCATTCTTCGCTTATCTCTGATATTTCTATTTCTTTATCTAGGAGAATACTGTTCGTTTATCTCTAAGATTACTGTTGATATTATCTCTGAGCCTACTCTCTATTTGTCTCTGAGGCTATTGTTCGTTTATTTCTGAGACTACTGTGTGTTTGTCTCAGAGACTACTTTTCGTTTATCTCTGAGAATTACTTTTCGTTTAGTGCTGAGACTACTGTTTGTTTATCACTGTGACTACTGTTCGTTTATTCCAGAGACCACTGTTCGTTTATCCCTGAGACTACTGTTCGTTTATTCCTGTGACTACTGTTCGTTTATCCATGAGACTACTGTTCGTTTATCCATGAGACTACTATAAGTTTATCTCTGAGACTACTGTCCGTTTATTCCTAAGACTACTTTTCGTTTATCTCTGAGACTACTTTTCGTTTATCCCTGAGACTACTGTTTGTTTATCCTTGGGAATAATGTTCGTTTATTCCCGAGACCACTGTTTGTTTATCCCTGAGACTACTGTTCGTTTATTCCTGAGACTACTGTTCGTTTATCCCTGAGACTACTGTTCGTTTATCCCTGAGACTACTGCTAGGTTATCTCTGAGACTACTGTCCGTTTATCCCTGAGACTACTGTTAGTTTATCCCTGCGACTACTGTTAGTTTATCTCTGAGACTACTGTTGGTTTATCCCTGAGACTACTTTTGGTTTATCCCTGAGACTACTGTTGGTTTATCCCTGAGACTACTGTTAGTTTATCTCTGAGACTACTGTTGGTTTATCCCTGCGACTACTGTTAGTTTATCTCTGAGACTACTGTTGGTTTATTCCCTGAGACTACTGTTGGTTTATCCCTGAGACTACTTTTAGTTTATCTATGAGACTACTGTTGGTTTATCCCTGAGACTACTGTTGGTTTATCCCTGAGACTATTGTTGGTTTATCCCTGAGACTACTGTTGGTTTATCCCTGAAACTACTGTTCGTTTATCCCTGAGACAATTGTTAGTTTATCTCTGCGACTACAGTTGGTTTATCTCTGAGACTACAGTTAGTTCATCTCTGAGACTACAGTTAGTTTATCTCTGAGACTACAGTTAGTTTATCTCTGAGACTACTGTTCGTTTAACATTGAGACTATAGTTAGTTTATCTCTGAGACTACAGTTAGTTTATCTCTGAGATTTATGTTAGTTTATCTCTGAGACTACTATTTGTTATACCTGAGACTACAGTTAGTTTATCTATGGGACTACTATTCTTTATACCTGAGTCTACAATTAGTTTATCTCTGAGACTATTGTTAGTTTATCTCTGAGACTACTATTCGTTATACCTGAGACTACAGTTAGTTTATCTGTGAGACTACTATTCGTTATACCTGAGACTACTGTTGGTTTATCCCTGAGACTATTGTTAGTTTATCTCTGAGACTACAGTTAGTTTATATCTGAGACTACTGTTAGTTTATCTCTGAGAATACTGTTCGTTTATCCCTGAGACTATTGTTAGTTTATCTCCGAGACTGCAGTTAGTTTATCTCTGAGGCTACTATTCTTTATACCTGAGACTACAGTTAGTTTATCTCTGAGACTACTATTCGTTATTCCTGAGACTACAGTTAGTTTATCTCCGAGACTACTGTTAGTTTATCTCCGAGACTACTGTTAGTTTATCTCAGAGACTACTATTAGTATATACCTGACTACTGTTAGTTTATTTCTGAGACTACTGTTAGTTTATCTCTGAGACTACTGTTAGTTTTTCTCTAGGACTACTATTCGTTATACCTGAGACTACAGTTAGTTTATCTCTGAGACTACAGTTAGTTTATCTCTGAGACTACAGTTAGTTTATCTCTGAGACTACTGTTAGTTTATCTCTGACACTACTGTTAGTTTATCTCTGAGACTACAGTTAGTTTATCTCTGAGACTACTATTCGTTATACCTGAGACTAAAGTTAGTTTATCTCTGAGACTACTGTTAGTTTATCTCTGAGACTACTGTTAGTTTATCTCTGAGACTACTGTTAGTTTATCTCTGAGACTACAGCTAGTTTATCTCTGAGACTACTGTTAGTTTATCTCTAAGACTACTATTCGTTATACCTGAGACTACACTAGTGTTGTTTTTTTTGTTTTTGTTTTTGATGTCATCCTCATATTTACGGGGCAGCTGATAAAGATGTACTATATTTAGTTTTGTTAGGAGATGAATAAAGTTAATAATGAAACAAAAATCATTGTTTTGTGAATAAATCAAAAGCAAAACCAAATGACAGAAAGTTACGGGAATAGAAACTTATAATTATAAAAGGAGCTAGAAAAAGCAGACCATCATTAGTGTGTGTTTATGTGTTGCCACAGACATTGGAAGAAAGAGTAGGATAATCATTATTGATGTGGTACTCACGAGGTCTGAAAGAAAGGAATAATTGTATCTCTAGATGTCCCTTAGGAGACATCCGATACAGCCGCATTTCTGCTTGAGTTAGTGGAACCTACATTTATTGGTTTTTGGGCAGTATTTCTGATCCTTGAAGATGACCAGTCTGCAACAGTTTCAAGCCATGTTGTTCTGTTCTCGCCAGCTGTGTTAACTTCTTTAAAATAGTTTCCCACTAATTGTTTTTCAACTATATTGCTATTTCTTGTATTTAGTGTTTAATAATCGAAGCTGGAGAAAGTAATATGGGGATATGAACGAGGTTTTAGCACAATGAAGGAATCTATAGTGATAACATGTCAGCAGATTCACATCCCTGTCTGTCCTTACTAATCAAAGAATAATATCTAGTGCCTAATCTAATAACTTATTTCCATTACTTGATAATATCCTGATCAGTACCAGTAAATGTATGTCTCAAGTTACTGCAGCGGCTCCAGGGACCTCCAGCGAGTTAAATTAACTTGTTTTCTCGTGGTGTCTTTTCTCCGGGGTCTGAACCTTTTTTCTTCACTTCCTGTTTAACGGAATCTTACGCAGCTCTTTTGCACCACTCCCACATTAGTGTCTGCAAGCTGTCGGTGACATTTTAGTGAAAGTAAAATGGCTTATTGAAAGTGCACGATGTAGCCTTGGTTTTTGAAGCTTGTGAACATATGAGATCCGACTTCGACATTCTAAGCTAGTGAAATCAGTACATTAAAAGATCCATGATAGTTCAATATATTTAGGGCAAATTCCAGTCATTGTGCATTATCATGCAAACATAGGTCTCTAAACAGCGCTCTTCAAAAACGCAGTTGTCTAAGGTGCAAATGCTTTGCTAATCAGATGCATTTTGCTCCACAAAATTCACACCTGGAAATTAAGAGCAACTTACACAACGAACCAGCAAGAGCGCATATACCATTTATTACATTTTACCCCAAACTTCTATGAGGTCACTGGAGAAAGAAGAGGAGGAGGAAAAAGCGAAGAACACGAAGATGAAGAAGATGCTGCTGATGTTGATGAGTAGGAGGAAGCAGAGGGGGAGGAGGAAAGGAGGAGAAGATGAAGAAGAACAAGACCAAAAATAACGACCGAGAGAAACAGGAATAGAAGGAGGAGGAGAATATTCAGTACATGGGAAAAAATGAAGAGGGGGAGGGGGGGGGGGGGTAGAGAGAACATGAAACCTGGTAATGTTATGAGGTTTTTACACAAACATTTGCAAATTAAGAGAGACGCTAAACATTGGCTTTCTGTACTGTCCTATAATTCACACGTATCCTTTAATGCTTTCTGTGTTTGTATTTAAGAAACAAGTTGCTGGATACTGAATAAATATCTATTTCTAATTATAGGAACATTTATCAAACATAAACTAAATGATTTCCTATGGGCACTAGTTTCAAGTGATTTAAGTTGTCCTTTGTCTTCTTAAGACCCAATTACGTTTCACGTTTCCTTTCGTAATCTCTTAGTCGGCTTTCATAAATAAATCGTCTATCGATCATTGTCGACGCAGAGAACAAAGCAAACGTTTGAACACTAGCGCTTTGGCCGCGAGGACTAGAAACATTCTGGCCACACACACATACAAACACACACACACACACACATACACAAACGTGCGCGCACACACACACACACGGACACACCCACACGCACACACGCACACAAAGTGACAATTACAATTTCAGCGGCTAAAATAATATTCAACTTTTACAACCAGAAAACAATAATAACTGTATCTGTAAAACATTGCTCTCTGTGGTGCCCTGTCTGCTGCCAATCTTGTTACATAGCCAAACCATTTGATTTGTTCTCTACCTATAAAGTTCAGTATTGGTTCTATGCCGATTCTCCTCCTTATATCATCGTTCCTAAGTCGATTGTTCCTTGTTTCACAGAGCATAGCACGTGCAAATGTCATTTCTGACGTGACTATTTTCCTTTTGTCTCTTGAAGATAATGTCCATGTTTAATATTGATAGCAAAGCATTGTTAAGAATATTGTGTTAAAAGGTGTTCTTTTAGTGTGCATATTCAAATGCCTGCGATTCATAATTGGTGCAATTTTGCCTAAAACTTGATTGGCTTTATGGCATCTTTGTTGAAGAGCTTTATTCATTCCTCCGTTTTCTGAAGAAAAAAAATGTTTCCAAAATATGTAACATCCTTCGTCTGCATTAATTGGTGTTCATCAATTTTGATTTAGGTGGTTCTTCCTTTTCTGGAGAATGTCATCACTTCTGTTTTGTCTACGTTGATCTTATATTGTTCTTGTAGCATTCTAAGTGGAGTCTATTATTATGTTCATGTGGCTTTACTGCTGTTAGTGCTATGATAGCCTGGTCATCGGTGAAAACCAATTAATTTAGTAATTCTCCGATGTTGTTTCCCCTAGCTGGTGTTAGTTGATTTACAAATTTGGTCGACGTATGTGATAAACAGCAGTGGTAATAGAACGCATCCCTGTCTCACTCTAGATCTAATGTAGAACCTTTCTGATATTCCTGTATTTGTTCTAACTGCTCATTGATTGCACACGTACAAACTCTTGCACAGTTTAATAAGATGTTCTTTTACTCCGTACTCCTGTAGTACTTTCCATATTATATTCCTATTAACTCGATACGTGTGGGTTCCGGGGCCCCTACTATGGGAAAAACAAGAATAGACCCACTGCCTACTCAAAAGCATGTCGTAAGAGTCGACTAATTGGGAGCTTCCTTCGAAGTCAGAGTGCATCTGCCCGAGAGGCAAGGAACCAACAGTCTGCATACAGATCTGTCAAATGGATGCACACGCAACACTCAGGTTCTGGAACAGGACTGCAGTTCAGAAGTGGACGAACAACAGGAACTTTCCACCGGAGTTCACAGCCGGTGAACGCGAAGAAGAAGAAGAAGAAGAACTCGATACAAAACTTTTTCTTGATCGAAAAATGCGACATATAATTATTTATCGAATGCTACTGTCCTTTCTATTAATTGTCTGACTATGAATATTGAATCGGTACATCTTCTCTTCTTCCGAAACCCTATTTGTCCTTCATTAAGTTGTGGTTCGATGATACGACGTAGACTTTTTTTCATGGATTTTACCATATATTTTTCCGGTGTGACTCAATAAAGAAACTCATCTATACTTCTCACAGTTTCTCTTGCTGCCATTCTTTTTCAAGATGGGTACTATTATTGCCTTTTTATTTTTTAATACACGTTAGTGCATATGTGTAGTTTTCATTGCTAAAGCAAAAATTAGTACTTATTATATGACATCACCATCTTGTTGAGCTGACTATCCGTTAAAACGTGTGCGCTAAACTTGTCACGCAAGGAGACAACAAGCTGATGCTAGCAATTAGTCATCCAGTACATCGCCATTCCTAACTTTTATAACCGTTGACAGCTGCGATTGTCCATGCATGTCTCTAGTTTTTCTGACTTGCTTGTTAAAATATCGTCAGTTTCAGTAGGCATTTCTTTTTTTTTTTCTTTTTTTTTTTGAGGTAATTAGTTTGACTTTACCGCCATGTTTTAAGTGATACTATCACTTTCTCTGACACACATGAGTAGTATATTATGTGAATTATCGGTCGCATGGAGCCGGAGAATACGTGGCTTTATATGGTCGGAGCGGTGGGGGCCCTATTTTTGGCTCGTGACGTTTCAAGATGGCCGAGCTCCTGCTTGTAAGATTTTGGTTCTGTTGTCAGTGGTGGCAGTGTTATTGGTCAAAGTATACAGTGCTAGACTTTATTTAGTACAATAATAAAATCGATAATAAGGTCAAGGTTCGTCCACGGCTTTTACGACTCAGTGCTAAGGGTATAACTTGAGTATCGTAAAGTATTCTGAGTGACGTTACGTAAAGATGGTTGTGTAGCCAACCCTTACACATTCTCCATTGTCTGATACACGAAAACTACATAACAGAAACACGTTTTCTCCTTTACTGAATATTTTTCTTTACCCGAAAGCTACATAAAATACACACGTTTTTCGAATACATTCTGTGTAAAGGTGGCCGGCTTATAAACATTGGCATCACTAACATTTGTATAACAGGCACTGTTGCGCCAAAATGGTAGCTTAGAGATTGTATATAATAAAGAATTTTAAGGGGCGTGAAGCCGAGATGGCCGGCAACACCAGATGTTGTTATGCTGAAATAAGAAACGAAAAACAAACCTGACGGAGTTGTTGTTGTATAGTATATAAAACCATGATCGAGCCGATGTTGTGTAGCGGATATTAGGACGCCCCCCCCCCCCCCCCGCAAAAAAATGGATGTTTGTGTGTGTGGGGGTAGTGGGGGAGAGGCTAATGTTGCATAGAGCAATATTATCTTGCGAAACTGATGTTGTATTACAAATGTAATAAAAAAATTGGTGTTATGTACATAAAAATACTCCTGCGAAGCTGATGTTGTATAGCGGATGTTAGAAAAACAATTATTCTGGTTTGTCATTGGCGGGGGTTGGACGAAGTGGGTTAGGAGGTAACTGAAGCGGTAGGACTCCTATAAAGTTCAATACTCACAGCCCAAGGTATATATTGATCTTGTGCGTGTTATGGTGCTAACACATT
>CAJHNH020000938.1:20000-50000 GCA_905116865.2 Candidula unifasciata | reverse complement strand
AAGTCTAGCTCTTATTGAGAGGCAAAAGAAGTGAAAGCTAATGGAACGGTGACAGCAGAGGGAGTGGAAGACCTTGGAAAATGTGGAGTGATGGCATTAAGAACAGCCTTTCAAAAATGAACATCAGTCTAAATAGTGCTCTTGACAGAGCTCTTCAACGAACTTTACATCTTCCCCCGACACTTCAATGAGCTACAAGGTGGAAGAGGAGGAGAAGAAGAAGAAGAAGAAGAAGAAGAAGAAGAAGAAGAAGAAGAAGAAGAAGAAGAAGAAGAAGAAGAAGAAGAAGAAGAAGAAGAAGAAGAAGAAGAAGAAGAAGAAGAAGAAGAAGAAGAAGAAGAAGAAGAAGAAGAAGAAGAAGAGAACCAACTGTACACACACGTCAGAATTGTCACCGACACACAAAGCATGTTCAGTATGGTGGAAAAGGAATGCTCCGTTTCAGAGGTCCAGGGTAGTTAGGGCTCTTTGGATATTTTCATCAGTCTTAGGAAACAAACAGTTTGATAGGATGGCTGGCTCTGCACATATGTGAAAGAAATTTGTTCTTGTCAAGCTAAGTCTGGTCAACGCCTGTTGGGAATAAGTGAACAATTCATAGTCGATGATTATGGTCTTGAAGGAATACTGTAGCTAGCACTACTAGCAAGAAACATCATCATCACAACAGCTCAGAACTTGATTCCTAAAAAAGGATACAAGAAACAGATTTACATTAGAGAAAAACCGTTCAAGCTGAAAGAAGAAAGAAGAAATTTAAAGTAAGAAGGGAAAGAAACATTTAGCCGTGCATATAGCAACTACACGAAAGAAATCAGAGAAGATAAAATATATTTTATTACAAATACCTGTAATAGAATTGAACAACTCCAGATGCAAGAAAGAGACAGGGAAATGTCTAAAACTACTGAAGTCATGAAAAAGGACCTATAACTGTACTGGCCTTGTTGCATGTTTGCTAGTGCGGCAGGTCCGGGTCGAAATGTCAGCAGTGATACGATTCGAAGTAATTCCTGGGTCTCTCCAGTCTGGAACCAAAAACATGAAGTAATTGTGCGTGTGTCTGTGTGTGTAAGTGTGTTGTGTGTGTGTGTGTGTGTGTGTGTTCTTTTAAAATCAAGAAAAGATCATTAGGAGGAGAGTGTGTCACTTCATATTGTAATGGTTTTTTTGGATTGGTTTTATTTGTAAAAGTGATAAACACGGAAGGGATTTCGGTCAAACAAGTTCATGTGTGAGTGTTTGTCCTTTCATCGTTTATTATGCTTCTCAGTCACACTTCAGTGGATTAACTATTTGATTTGTGAAAAATTAGATTGATTGCACACCTGTATAACTCTTGGATAGCCTTCTTGGTTTTATCTTCAAAAGAAATGCTGTGACATGGTGGTTGAAGAGGTAATATATGTTAAAACACATGTAATAATTTCACTCACATCAGGCAAAGCAACGTTAAACACAGTAAAACTGATTGATGCCAAAAACCTGAAATATGTAGACCACATATTTCGTTTGTTCCATTGTATTTTCGTTGGCTGCAAAAAACCTACCTGGCACATTGCATTCTAGCTAATCCACAAGCTCGTTGATGCAAAGAGTGAGAGTCGATGTGTTCGTTGATACATGAAACAAAACCAAGCCCCCTCCATCCGCCTAGTACCCACCGCTACCTCCCACACAAAAGAACAATCGATGGAACATTGCCTTTTAATAGCGACAAGAGAGCTCTGAAATGAAAATATCGATAGTAATTTTCTTGTGGATGAGTTAGAGAAAAAAACAAACATAAACATTTATTGTGTCTGTATGATCTATCTGGGCTTGAGCAGCGATTATGATTAAGACTGTCTAACTTTTCCCCCTTACATTTTGTCCACCAACAGTTCATGGTTTCATCGAGTCCCTTAGAGTCGACTCCAAGCCACAATTAATGAAAAGAAAGCATAATTCTTGAAGTAGGGATTCATTCCAGAGAGTAGACAGTTGATACTAGGAGTATACACTCATAACCATCATCATCATCACTACCACCATTCAAATATCATCATTGTCGAGTGCCTTGCAGACTGGCGTAGACGACCATACTTCTCTGTAGCCTGCAATCTATAACTTAAGGTGTGCCTATGTGTCGCACCATGACTTGTAAAAAGCACCGCCATGAATCCTCTAACTTATCTCCATGAGCTATCAAAACTTGTAGTAGTTTAGATTTGTTTTCTCCCATTTCCGTTTGCATGAACCTGCTGAAAAAAAATATATTTCTCTTATGAATAATATAAAAACGAATTAAATACTAATATTAGGTATTAGAATATGGAGAGCTATATTATGTGTAGGATAAGATCGTGTCATCGAGTGTTTTCAATTTTATATATTTATAAACTAATACATATAAACTAAGTAAAGGACTCTTTTCTACGCCATAAGGTGTATTGGGCATATAGGGCTAGACCTATATTTTATAGACAAATCAGCAATCAGTAAGTAATGTGGTACTTCCAAGGACAATGCCAGGTACCCACTCAAGGCTAGGTCGACCAGGGAGCCAAGGTCATTTTGCAAAATAGTCCCATCCTTCTTATTTGCGGGCGAGTGTCTTGCTGCTGCACTACAGCGTCTCCCATATGTGTATATACATATAAGAGCGTTGAAAGGACGAAATTTGCATTGTGAGATCGTGAGATTGACATTGTCTAACTTTTTCTTCCTAACAATTTGTAAAGGTTCTGTCAATGAAGAATGGTAAAAGGAGCTTTAAAAACTTTTTTTTTTTTTTTTTTTTTTTTTCAATATGTCCAAGTCCTTTTGAGAAAAAAAAAATGAAAAGGTCCACCACTTTCAGACTGCTGCTAGCTAGCGGAGGCTGCTAACAGTCTCCGCCTATATTTGTGGTCTAGGTTATTAGTGTCACTTTCGTGACTAAATTCTAGTGTTTGCGCCATTTCTGGGCTTGATGCTTCCATCCGAATCAGATCTCTCGTCCTCCACCCTGTTGTTACTTGTGCATGTCTTCCCTCGTCTTACTTGGTGTTTCCAGTTTGTGTTGTCTCCTTTTGATTTGACCAGGCGTATTTTTTGCGCTTTTCCACATAACGTCCTTTGGACCACCATTTAAAGTTTTTGAATTTGGAGTATTTTATTTTGCCAAAAAATACTGAAAACAGTTTTTGATGTTGGATAGTTCTAAAATATGAAAATATTCCGCGCGTGACCATAGTGGTCTTATAGTAGTCTTCCTGTAATAAGAACGGGTTAGTCATGTCGTGGATATGTGTGTACAATGTTGTGTGGAGCCTTAAAGCGGGTCTAATCGTCACTTGTTAGTGTGTGATCCGGTTGTGTCGGTTTGGGTTTTCAGCTAGGCTCCGGTGTACATAAATACCATATACGCGAAGCATTCAGCTCACGCTTTGAAATCCAAATGTTCTGCGATGAGAATTGCTGTGGCATGTTGGGTATCGAACTCAAGTGCTCTCTGTGGAAGTGGGGGGGGGGGGGGGGGGGGGGTTGGATCCGAAAGAGGTAAAGACGGTTGAGGGAAAAGGGGGCGGGGAGGGCATTCAGTCATTTCTTGTCGTTGCCGTCTTGCTGGATTCTAGCGTGGCCTTTAGCCGGGATTATGCGTATCACATTACCAACCTTTGCTATCATCCCAATGATGGGTGGTGTTGGTGGTTATGTGCTCTAATCCTGTCAGTATCGATTCACCTGTTTTCCCTATCTTCTGTCGGTCAAATCTTGTTGTGAGCTCCATCGGTCATGTTTATATTGTATGCATGATGTAAAACGGGATAGTTTTGAGTATGAATCTTCAGGGTACATGGACGCACACAACTGAGTGTATGCGTACATGCACTCGAGCATTCATACACGCAGACAACACTACCATGTGTGCACTTCCTTTCATACTCGTCTGTGTATGCATACCTATTTGACATTTCGTACACATGTATACTCTTTCATATGGGTCAACCAATGCCTACATAAATGTACTTACATTCATGCGAAACGTGTACATCCCCACGTAAGGATACTCACACTTCCATGTCTTGCATGTTAATGTGTGTCGCTATGTCTGTAATATCGTTTGGTCGTGTCACTTTTTAAGTTCCCCGTACATGATCTGTCCCTTACGTTTTTATCATGTTCTGGTGGATGGTGTGTGTTGGTGAGGTTCTTGCTGGTGTACACACTTCATTCCATTTATTCTCATTAAGTAACAGCCATGCAACAACATGATTTATAGGGTTCTGGAGTGCACTGTCATTCACACACACACAAATATATAAATATACGCGCTCCCATATATATATATATATATATACACACATTCATACACACATATACATGCATTTCTATATCCATGTAATCGTTCATCCGTATCTTTTCCACAGCTATATTCCTACTTTCCTATCCATGTGTAACCCCTTACGATTCGCCTACATATATCTTTTCTTATATATCCATCCTATACAGAATTGCTCTTAAACTACACGCACTCGTTCTTGTGTATCCACACATGCTCATATCTATGTACTCACCATCTGATCTGTTCTTTCTGCTGTCCTTAGTTGATCTTCAACTTGGTCTTTTTAGTTTTGGTTTGTTTTAATTAGGTACTGTTTAACAAGTTTTTAGATGTCTTTATTGCTATCCACCTTTAGGCACTTGTTTGCAGACATCTGTTGTCTGCGTTTTAGAAAATACTCCTTAATGGGTTTCCTCTCCTATTTGTATTTAGTGCAGTTGATCATATAATGTTCTATTGTATAATCCTGAAGGCAGTCCAGACACTGAGGAGATGTAAATTTCTCTGGATGCCACCCTAACCTAGCTCTCCATTAAAGTTTGTTAGCTGGGATTTTCAGTTTGTCCCGTACTTGTGTGCTAAGGCTGGGTTCTTTAAGGTCGTTGTATGCATCTCTGCCATTTGTGCTCATCTGCCACTGGAGTTTCCACATTTTAATGATATGTTTTTTAATTATGCTATTCCTTTCAGTTTTTCCGAGTCCTACTTCTACTAAAGCATCACATTTAGCTCCTTTTTTGGCTGCTTGGTCAGCTCTTTCATTGCCTGTTACACCTCTATGTGCTGGTGCCCATGCAATGGTGACTTGGCACCCTTTATTCTTGAATTGGGTTGTAAGATTTAAGATTGTTTCTTTAATATCTGGTCTACTGCTAGTTTTTATGTATTTTTAACGTATGCACTGAGGACAACGAATCTGTCAGTATTGTAAATTTAGTTGGAGGTTTATTTATTACTATCTCTAGTGCCTACATTATGCCGAATAGTTCTGCTGTGCATTATCTTTGCATATTCCATTGAGGAATTATTACTCCTTCTCCTACTTCTCCTGCTTCGTTCTTAGACCCATCAGTGTATGCAACAAGGTTGTTTGATCGGATCTGGTCTATGTATTCTTCTGTTATTGTTTTGGCCTCAAATGTTTCAGTATTCTTATTAATATTTTTAATCAGACTCATGTCTGTCCTGGGCAGTTCTAGTCTCCATGGAGGGATTTGAGGGACACACCTAACGCTTGCCTTTAGAGTCCTAGCTAAGTCCTCATTATCGTTAATTTCTAGTGCAGCGTCCCAGGCTGCTGGTCTCAGTATATCTCTGACCGGTCTGTCACCTAGGTGAGAAATGTTATGATAAAAAGCGTCTGAAGCTGGGTGTCTGGCATCGTTGGCCGCTTTCATCCAATAGCTATAAGTTTATTGCTTCCTTCTGAGGTTAAGCGGTGTGATGCCTAGTGCTACCTCCATGGCCTCTCTCGATGTCCCTTTGCCAGCGCCCATGGTGGAAGTCAGAGCTTGGCACTGAATCCTTTAAAGTTTGCATTTGCTGTTCTCTGATGCTGATTCGTATACTACGCTTCCGTATTCCATTTTGCCTCTAACTAATGTTTTAAAAAATTGTATTAGGGTGTCCTGGTGTGCTCCCTATCCGTTTCCTTTAATAATTCTCAACATATTATTGTACTTTTTGCACTTTACTACCAGATCATCGATGTGCTTAGCCCAGGTCATTTGCTCATCCAGAATCATTCCTAGGAATTTCGTAAGTAAGAAAATGAAGATTAAGAATGCAAAAAACAGGGTGGTGGTAACATGTGAAATTTTCTTCTTTCGTTCACGGGAAGTAGATTAACTATGTCTTCAATGTTGTCTCTAGTACGAATTTCACTGTGCCAAACTAGCCATCAAAGTGTCTCGTTGTTTTCATCTCAATGTTCCTGTTTTTGCCATTCCAAAGTCTTGTTCGTGCCAGCCTATCGTTCCGTTTTCCTCATCCCAGTGACTCCTTTTTTGACATCACAAAGTCTCGCTCTTACCATTGTCGGCACAGGATCCCAATTGTGTCACCCAAATGTCTTTATATTGTTGTTTTATAATTTTTCGCAATCTCAGTGTACCCGTTTTTGCCACACCTCGCATAGTCGCATTTTTCCTCAGTGTGCAGTTTGTGTGTGTTTGTGTGTGTGAGAGAGGGGGTGCGTGGGTTATGAGAGCGTTTGATATGGGTGTGTATGTGTGTGTGGCTGCAGTAAAGAAGTCTACCTATACTGTAATTGCATGTTTAGAACTTGGATCAGTACGATAAGTACCTCACGGCTACGTCGTTCTGTAAATACTACTTACATCAGAAACTGATTTCGTTAATTCTAAGAAATTAAAGTAATAAAACGAAACGGGGATCTTTTCTTTCACAACATGCACCAAGAATTCAACATGGCTGAAATCTCCATGGCAACCGATATTATTACGCCATTAAACTGTTTATTATTCATGGTTACCATAGACGCCGGCTATGCATTTTGCATTCTAGTTGAAAACGTCAAATTTGTTATGAAAATTAGTTTTCACAAAAACTATAGTGCAAGAAGCTTTAAAAACAGCATGGTGGATGACGTTCTGGGGCAAAACTCCTTGAATCGAAAATTGTATATCACAGTATTTGTTACACTGAACACCTGACTTTGCAGTGACTGCACAGGCTCAGTTTAATCAAGGAACTATATTCAGGATTATTGTCTTTGAGTCTAGTTTCCTCTAGTTAATATGTTTAGTTTCACCTATCCTACATATGATTTCCTTTAAACATTGCATTTACTTTCACTGTTTTCACATGCTATTGTCTATAGTTGAAGTGTTTTTTCTCCATCCAGCTCAATGTTCTGCAAGTTAAGTCATATCTCAACTGTAACCGCAGACACGATGCACGAAAGCATGTCTGAGTTAGCAGTTAGGGTAAAAGACTGAGAAGAAGAAGGCCTTGGATGGCGCCTACCTGAAGACACAATTAGGCATGTTTACAGGCTTGATAATATAGGACGAGGAGACGAGTGGGTCAATGTAGCCGAGCAACTGTCAGACGTGTAGGAAAAGAGAGATAAATGTCTAAAAAGCTTGCCCACAGTAAAGAAAGGGGACAGAAGCACTGATGTGACTTCGTGGGTCCGATGATCGCGTCTGATGGCAAACCATGACTTTCGACGTATGGTCATGATACTGATGATGATGATGATAATGATGATGATGGTGATGACGATGGCAATGTTGGATATCATATACGTGAATGTTCCAAGTGCAGACCTCCAGAAGAAGAAAGTGTTACGTTTAGAAACAAGTTGTTATAACTGAAGCACTGTTTAATAACCACACACACAAACACACGCACGCACACACACACGCACGCACGCACACACACGCACGCCCGCACACACACACACACACACACACACACACGCTCACAACCGACTACAATACGAGGAGATTTCAATGGAAAGGTCGAATATGAAACACACGAAAACCTGATCTTTGGATTTGGCCCTCAGAAGAAACAGTACAGACGACAGAATCTAATTGACTGGGCTCAGATAATATGATAACTGGAAATACATGCCTTTAGAAAGATTCTTGATGCTTTTAAGCTTTAAAGAGCCCTGGGAAGAATCAAAACAATCAGATGACTATGCATACATTGGCAATTGGTCTTCAACACCTTTAGCTGTAGGGAAACTGAAGCCTTGCACAAGTCACCAGGGGCCAGTACCTGCAAAACTGGAGAGACTAAAGTAGGATCCAAGAAATACCAAGTTATATTTGGCAGCACTGAATGAAATCAGCAATTTAATATCACTAAAAACAAATGGTTAAAGCTAGTCATTAATAAACAATAATGAGAAACACTGGTTACAAAGCTATAATAAAAAAAAATGTGTATAAGTTTCCGATCAAAATGTACGCTAGGTACGGCCACTGTTTCGATAATTTTGTGCTTCTGAGAAAGACTGAAAGGATAGTCATTACCCAGCATCTTTTTTGTACATGAGTCGGATTTCATTTAATGTTTTCGACTGACCAACGTGGTGATGTGAATTGTAGTCATTGCACTATGACTATTTGTCGTAATATGGGTGGTCTCTCTCTCTCAACTGCTGATCTGTTAGTGACTTCTGCTACCTCCATAATGAACGCATTTCTAATGTCTAGCACTTCGGATGGCTACCGTGTGCTTTTAAAGTTGTGTCTCTCTGATACAGCAATCTTCTCTGTGATAAACATTATGTGTGTTTTTTGTTGGCACTCTATGGGGTGACCCGTTTGCTATCTGAAACTACCAGATTACCGGTCTCTTTTTTTCTCGTGTACCTTCTCTGACACTCCTAACCATGATGTCAAACTGTCCAGCATCTTCTCTCTCTCTCTCTCTCTCTCTCTCTCTCTCTCTCTCTCTCTCTCTCTCTCTCTCTCTCTCTACCTGTCTGCGCCTCTGTCCTCACACTGCACCACAGTCAGGATGAAAAAAAAAAAATAAACCGTCTGCTTGTGATGTGGGCAGTCAGTTTTCTTTCCAGATATTTAAATTTTTCTTTACATCTGGCCACGGTGATTTCAACACTCATCTGTACAATCACATCAGGAGAAGTATTATATAGCTATTGAAAATGTTCTATCTAACCTCAGTTGACAAAAACAAACTGCATAGAATATTTTTTAATTGTGTACCTAATTTTATTTACAGGATAGTCATTAGAAGAAAAAAGAAATTTAATACGAAATAATAATATGGAAAATATTGAGAAAAAGAATACAGATGTAAGACAGCCAAATAAGCCTAACTAAATAAAGTCGTGTAAGTAGCTTGAGAAGCATCATAAGGCACAGACACAAGGCAGTGTCTGGCTATGATACAATTAGACGGCCCCGTCAGCATGAACTGAAAAAGGGGGTGGGAAGGGTGGTGGGGGTATAAGCAGCGAAATCAAAATCTAATTTTAACTTTTGATCTGAAACCCCGAAGGCATTTCGAAGACCTGCATCATACTGACAAATCTACCACACGGGACAGCACAGACATAGACTGTGTATACAGATATTGGAACTATCGGGCATAAGCTACTGCTAATTGCTGATTTAAGAATCGACGTAATAAAATACCAGGCATTCTCATAGATGCCCTGTCTCCTGCAGCAGACGACTTAAGATGTAGACACAGACTGTTTCACTAGTACAGTGGTCTTACACATGTCGTACTCCTCTAATATAGTGGTCTCTGACCTCAGGGAAAAAGGGGACGGGGGAGGGAACTTTGAAAAAAAGGTGGGGGGGGGGGGGAGGGGCACAAGAGGGTTTCAAAGGAGGAGGGGGATGGCGTTAAATAGTTTTTCAAAGTGACTTTCATTTGTACTTTTACTATGCCGACATCTTTCCTTTCCGTTTTATTTCAATTAAAAAAAAAAAAAAAAAAAAAAAAAAAAAAAAAATTAACTACTTATTAAACAAGACAACAAGGAAAATTTCGTTTTCCTGTGCAGTATGTACACTTACCGCTAACAGTCTAATTCATATAACTTGCGTATTTTATTATAAATTAGGAATTTTTTCTGACCAAAATGTTTCTCCATAGTTTCTGTATCTCTTTCTGTTGAGATGTTCTGTCCTCTTATTAATCAGTTTGTAATGTTCTGGTGAAAAGGAGGAGAACGGTGGGGGGGGGGGGGGGGGGGGGTAAAAGAGCGGGGGTGTCTTGCCTTTTACTCGGGGGCGAGAAAAGGTTAGAGACCACTGATCTTCTACGTTCTTTTTTTGTCCCCCTGGATCCACACTGAATTCAAAACTCGCACTACGTGACAAAAGAAGTTTCCTTCAACATCGTATCTTCTTTTTTGCTTTTTTCTTAAATGGTGGACATAAAAAACAAAATAAATTACGAAATTAATTGACAATGAGACGGTAACTGAAAGGCAGACAGAGGGTATAAAATAGTTGAACGAGATTGGTCTCAGACTAGAAGTATACTTTAATGACCAGTGCGATTGTCACCAGTACTGAGAGCGGGATAGAAAACGCTACAGCAAGATTTCCGCAAAAGGTAGATTAAATCCCTCGAAAACAGAAAACATCGTTGCTGAAGAAAAAAAATGCTGGCTAATTGGGCAAGGAAGACAGAACAAAACTGACGAGTGACATCTGCAGCAGGGAATTACACCCGATGATCTTTAGACATTCATTTGTGTAGCCCTACCAATAAAACCAACTGCAATACATTGCTACAGATATCGCACAATTAATTTAATGTCACGTGACTAAAATATCAATGACCACTGTAATGAGGAGAATATGATTAATGGAATTTAACAAAAAATTGATATGAGCATTGTGGATTTTTTACAGGTAAAAGCACAAATATCGCCTCTGTGAAGATTAACAGATATAAATTTTGCGTTACATTTTACAGAGATTTATATGTGTGCTACACTAACTTCAGAGTGCAACCGCAATGTAGTGGCTAGACGCCTGCCTGAGGGTAGAAAGACCGTGAGTTCAAATCTGCAGGGGCCGGATTATTTTAAAACATCTCCTTGGCTACGATGCCGACCCAGCCTTAAATGGTAATCAGGTAAAGTCCTGGAAAGTAAATGCGGCCTGCCTGATTTTGACCACATCACCCATTGTCTATAAGTAGATAAGTCTAGCATCATATGCCCAATGCTCCACTGGCTTGTGAAAGCGACTTTTACACTGACTTTCCTATCGAATTTGATTTGATTAGAACTTTGAGAACGTTGATGTTCATTTCTGTAAAGCTGTTCTTTTTTATGCCATCACTCGATATATTTCGACGTCTTCTCCTAGTTCTAAACCTGTTGTAACGTTTCAGTGTCGCTCGCTGTGAGAGATAGTACCAGGGCATTCTTGTTATGATAATTTTAAAGTTCGAAAATATATGTTAAAAGCAAAAATCGTTTAATTATATATGGTTATAGAGTTTCGTTTTCCGGCCCAGAAAGAAAGTGACTTCCCTTCCCATTCATGCCTCGTCGTGTCGCAGGAACTGTCCTATGTTGCGGGGGTGTCACGCTTAGTGACTGGCCACTAACAAGCAGTATTTTACTCGTTGTTGTCACCGGTCGGCGATATCATGTTTTCCATAATCAACGACGTGAGCGCTTTAAAAGGTCCCCAAAAAAATGTAGAATAGCCCTAACCCAGGACGTAAGCTGCAGTCTCTTGTGGTATGTAGAATGATACTGGGGGGTAGGGGTTGGGGGGTTGGGGTTAGGGCCAGTTCTATATGCCAGTTTTACATAGGACAGGCTCTGCGAAACGATTAGGCATGAGTGGGGATTAAAGTTGTTCTCTTTCTGGGCAGGGAAACGTTGTGTGTGTGTGTGTGTGTGTGTGTGTGTGTGTGTGTGTGTGTGTCTGGTGTGGGTGTCTGTGTGTGCAGGCAAAACGAGCAGCCATGAGAAATAAGAAGCAAGTAGGAATTATCAGGGGCGTTGAACAGGGTATTGGGTTGGGTTTTGTGCTAGCATCGTGGCCTTTTCAATTTATTTAGTGAGTAGTAAAATCCATGTGATATATTCCAGGCACCGATGGGCAAAAAATAAACAACATGCACTTTTTGAAATTGTGATCGCTAAAAAATACAGTTGCGAGAAATAATAGAAAATACTTGTAAAAGAAAGCCAAAACATATGTCTTAATCTGAACACCAGATAATCAGAAGTAATTGTAACCATAAACTAACATGGCATCGCAATGTCGGACGAAATTTTTTTTTAAATCTCACTGTGGCTGTTGCCCGGGAAACTTTTATAACCCGAGGTTTCTAGAACCTGACCCACGTGTTCTTCATTCGAATAGTGGCACTTTTTGTTACCTGGTTTTCATCCCTCAGTGTGAGGTCCTAGTGGGGTAGACCGTCAGTCAGTCAGTAATTGTAAACAATCCATTTGAGCTAGCCATCACACACTGGACTACAGTCTGTTTCTGAATCCTTTGTGATGACCCAGTTTAACTGGTATATGCTTGCGGGGGGTGGGGGGGGGGGGGGGGGGGGGGGGGGGGGGGGGGGGTGGGGGGGGGGGGGGGGGGGGGGGGGGTTTCCGAGACTTGTAGCTGTTTGATTCTCATCCTTAACATATAATGTCTTTAGAGTGCTAGTAGGTTTAGTAGCTTAGCGTCTTTTGATTTTTGCAGTATTTATTTTATATCTTCCACCTGAAAGATATCTTGATAGTTATTATCACGTATACTATTCAGCAGAGTATCTCTAACAGAATTTCTAGGTTCCCTAACATTATGACCTGTTTGTGCTATATATAAACTTCATTAACAATTCTTCAACCACCTCTTCGTTGTCTGGTAGTCTGGAAGTCTAGTAGTCTTAGTTTCAGCTTTATAGCAAAGGCTCACCCCATAGTTGCTCCACTCCTGTGCCAACGAAAAACACACGGAATGTTAATCACAGTCCGTCTATATATACGGTGTCGGTGTGGCCGATCTTTTCTTTGCAATTGTCTCTGTAATTTCCAGAACCTTCCGTGTGCTTTATTCCCTCCAATTTCTTTCTGAAAATGCTTTCCTTTAGATTTTGTATCCATCTCCTGCTCAGCGCGTGGACTCTTCTAATTTCTCTTTTCCTATCATTTCTGGCTTCTCTACCTCCTCCTGTAACATTTAAGGTGCGTCAAGCTTTCTCTGTCTTCTTCGTTCAGCGTCTATGGTCCACCATGAAGGCTGCACACACACACACACACACACACACACACACACACACACACACACTCACAATAGCTAGAGCTCTATTGAATAACTTCTGTCGAAGGCGTCCAAGAAAAGTATTGACCTCTCATACTTACAAGTCTTAGGCATTCTAATAGAACTGATCTTTCTGGTCTTAGAGATCGTTATTGAGCATAGCAGATGGTCACTAACATGATGGCCTAGGACAGTCCATTGTGTGTGCAGTACTGCTGACTGTGTAAATAACGCTATGTCAATGACTGTGTCTGCATCACCTAATTTCATTGTCATTCTAGCTAGCCTACCATCGTTGATGCAGACTACAACTGGATCTACTGTGGCCTTTTCTGGGATATTCCCTTGTCTATTTTTCCAGGTACTTCCCCATGCTCTATTCCGTGCATTGAAATTCCCACAAAAAAGGTGCCCTACTAATAGTCATTTTCTCCAAATCTTTTAGCCAGCCTCAGCGTTCTTTTGTGACCATAGAGAATTTACTTCTGGTAAGTAAACAAGCAAGAAAGAAACAAAAAAGCAATGGTAATTCCTAAACAAAAATGTCCATCGTAATAAATGGGACTAATCTAAAACAAGTCGAGGCTTTCGACACTTGCCTGCCCTGAAATCAGAAGACAGAAGATGTATTAAAGATGAACGTAAAATAGTCGAAGTATTTCAAATGCCAAAGAAAAAACCACGTAATTCTTAACTGAATTGAGAAAGAGAGATTTTTAAAACTATATGTAGTCGATTCCGATGTGAAGAAGTAAATCACAGACAGTCAGCAAATTATAGGTAATGTAAAAGAGTGAGCTGCCGAGAGCTAACTTTGTAGAAGAATGACGAAAACATCGTATACAGATAAAACACATAAAGAAGATTTCTGGAAATAAATTACCCAAGAAAAGAAAAATGACTGCCTGTATTAGAGGTAGACAACAAGCATTCAGTTTCGTCAAGTCTTTTTGCAAAACACACACACGCACGCACAACCACACACGCACATACACACACACAAGTGCAAAAACACAGCGGGAGGTGAGAGGTGAAGAGAGAGAGAGAGAGAGAGAGAGAGAGAGAGAGAGAGAGAGAAGAGAGAGAGAGAGAAAGAGAGAGAGAGAAAGAGAGAGAGAAAGAGACAGAGAGAAAGAGAGAGAGAGAGAAAGAGAGAAAGAGAGAGAGAGAGAGAGAAAGAGAGAGAGAAAGAGAGAGAGAGAGAGAAAGAGAGATAAAGAGAGAGAGAGAGAGAGAGAGAGAGAGAGAGAGAGAGAGAGAGAGAGAGAGAACACTGTGTACTAAGATGTCTTGTTAACATCTAGCTTTCAGGCAAATTAGATTGAGAATCTTCAAGTTCGTATGTGTGTATGTGCTTATGTTTTACTGAGAGATACCAGTAAAATAACGAGATGTTGTGTTTCCAGGAGCACAGCTTCGATTCTCCACTTATAGTCAAACAACTGACTATAATTACATGTATGCTGTGTTTGTAGACAAAAGTCGAAAGATACATTGCATCTCCATCGACCTGCGATGTTTCTTCTGAACTGGTAATTGTTCACAATTTGTACAGTCGTATGTAGGAGGCATCTGTTTATTCACAAATTACCGGAGATTTTTCCTCACGTTTCTGTGATCTTTCAAATTGTCCAACACCGTATCACAAGTTATGTTTACCCAGAGCGCTAGTTTAAAAAACTAGGAGGGCGTTCACGGGGTTAAATCTCAAAAGTTTTTGATATGCATTTGTCTAAAAATCGGGTAGAGTTATAGCTAACGGAGAGTCTAAACGCTTCAGGTGAATGAGGATCGGGTATGCTTTCTATCAATAATGTAACGATTTAAAAAAAAGACCTGTATACATTGACGCCTGACCATCCTGGCATTCTAGACAGTGGGTCAAATAGCATCGTACCAACCAGAGTATCAATATTACTAGCCAGGTTTATCAGCACTTCCGAGTTATATCAACCCTGGACAGGTCTATCATCACTTACGAGATCCATCATCACTGGATAAGTCTACCATCACTGGACAGGTTTATCATTACTGGCCAGGACTGTCATCATTACCAGGTCGACCATCACTGGACAGATCTACATCACTGCCCAGGTCTATCATCACTAGACAAGTCTACCATCACTTGACAGATCTATCATCACTGGACAGATCTATCATCACTAGGCAGATCTATCATCACTGCCCAGGTCTATCATCACCAGACAAGTCTACCATCACTTGACAGATCTATCATCACTGGAAAGATCTATCATCACTAGGCAGGTCTATCATCACTGGCCAGGTATATCATCACAGGACAAGTCTACCATCACTGGACAGATCAATCATCACTTGGCATGTCTATCATCACTGGCCAGGTATATCATCACAGGACAAGTCTACCATCACCTGACAGATCTATCATCACTGGAAAGATCTATCATCACTGCCCAGGTCTACCATCACTAGACAGGTCTACCATCACTGGACAGGTCTACCATCACTGTACAGTCTATCATCACTGGACAGATCTATCGTTACTGGGCAAAACGTAAGCAAAGGATTCTCTCCATTCCATTTGTTAGAATCCGTGCATGTTACGTGGAATCAACTTCATCACATGTTACTGTAAATAATGGACAATTAATCAACAACCAACAACAACAAACCATTAAGGACTTGGATATAAGGTTCTAAAAAACAATGTTTGTTCTGAACATTTTATAAGCGGTTAATACACTACTTGATATCCTTTCTTCTAAGCGTAATTTTCCCTATCTACTTTTTATAACCTATTTCTAAGAGTGTCGTTCTCACGTCGACGAATCAATTTTCTGCCACGGTTTCCTGTGCAAGTTCTAATTCAACTGTATCAAGTTAGTCTTCTCAAAGTAGTGTTTCTTTGTATCTTTTTGTCTTAATAATTTTTGTAGATTTTTATTTTATTTTATTTCGTTTTAGTGTATTTATTGTTATAAATAATCACACAACAAGCTGTTAAAAGAAAGCATTAAGAAAGGAAAGCAAAGGACCAGCACAAATCAGTGGACAAAAACAGCTTACTAATTGAACAAATGACAAAGTTAATATAAAGATAAAAATACCAACAGACACAGTTATAAACTGTTTACCTTTTAGCCGTTTTGTTCGTTGATAAAAACAAATAGTTCGCTAGTCTGAGTGTTTTACCTATCTCTAAGCTTTGTAGCATATTGTGCGCTTTTTTGTCCATTCTTGGAATCACAACGACATAGGTAACTCCTTGGTTGTAGAGCATATGAACAGTAACAAGTATTGTCAGCAGATGATGTAAGGATTCATGTTTATATTGACACTAGACTATTTTTATTTCCTATGATATTTCCGGGTACCCAATTTAGGTTAGGCCAAAGGCAGTTATGAAAAACCCCCTGGCCTAGTGCAGATTCCGACATATGATCTTCGAACCTGCAGGCAAGCATCTCTAGAGCAGATCGGTCAATAATCATAATTTGCTGCTATGATGTGCACACCAGGCTTCACGGCCAGTAAAATATCATACTGTTTACGTGTTCACAGTTGATGGTGATCTCATTCACCTGGACACTAGACACATTGTCTTGATGAAAAATTTTTAACTTTAAAGTCGAGATGACCGACTCCACTACACTGGGGTTCACCCCAGTGATTTCGCTTCATTGAACGAATAGATGCATGCACAATGCAGGAACTTCATAGCTCCAGTGAGGATCCTTGGGGATCTCTGTTAAAATGCATACGTAAATAGAAAGATACAGTCTGTAAAAGATACCTGCTTTCGTCTGAGTGCAAAGAAAATGACCTTAAAACAAAATTGCCAGGTGACGGAGTCAGAACCATCTAGAAGTGTTGTGCAAAACATTTTTGTAAAGGCACGTAGCATTCAACCTAAGTCCACAACATGCTCGTCTGTAACAATTTTTTATTCATTAAAATTTGAAAATATATGCCTGTATTTATATTTGAATGAGATCGTGTACTTTAAATCAATCCAGTTAGAGGGCCATCTAATACAGTTCCACTGCCCATCTTGGCGCACCTACCAGCGTTTTGTCTATTCCTACGATGTACCGAAAGCATTCCAACCTAGGATGTTTGTTGTTAGACGTGTGTCATTGTTGAAATATGATCAGAATAGCACTCTGGGTTCTGGGTCTTGTTTCGTTGATAACGCCTAAGAATTTAACCGCAGCCGACCGACTGTTCCTTCCTTACTGTTAGTTTTCAATGTTTCCACATGACGTAGTGTGGTCTAGAGTGCCAGCGTTAGTAGAAGGACGCCTGCCTCTTTAGTTGTCACCTGATTCTTTGATATTTATCTCAAGTCCCAGACGTCTTACCGAGCAATATTGTTAAAGCACTTGTGTGCATACTTTCCAGCCCCTGGGCTTGTCCTAAGGAAGTTAAGGACCTTTTCGCAGTGTTGGTTTAAGGGTTGTGTAATGCTAGATCCACAGCTGTGTACACTAATATGATGGATGATGTGGTCAGCATTACGCTGGCTGTCTTGACTATCCTGCACATTTCCTGGGAGAGCAGATCAATGGTAAAATTCGCCTCGACGAAGTCTCGAACTCATGATTTTCGGTTCAACTGTCGAGTATATAGTCACTGAACTACCTCAGCTCCGTGATCTGGGCGTGAAAGTTCCTAAGCCTTACAATATATTATGAAACGTTTTTGTTGTTGTATAAAGAAATACATGTTTTATTGATTAAATACGACTGACTTGTGAAAGATGAGTTTTTGAAAGGGTCGAATTTAAAGCAGCCTGCATGTACAGTTTTTGGCCCTTTGAAAAAAAAGTGTGTTCGTTCGTTTGTTATTCAAACTGGCTTTTTCGACAACTTCAAGTCTCTGATGCATCGATTTTTTTTTTTAGAAAGTGTATCCGCTGTGTCCCCTAAGTGGGACCTAAAGGATACATGGAATGTGATCGCTTCATTGCAGCAAGATTCCATCAATCGTATTGCATAGAGGGGGTGGGGGGGGATTAAGGAGGGCATATGGAGACAGCTGAAAAGGACTGCAGACAGATTAGGAGCTTAGAGTCTAAAGACAAAAGGGGGAGGGGCGGGACATAACTAATGTAACACTGACGAACATCGTCAGTCTGAGTGTGCGGTCAAGACGAGAGATAGAAAAGGCTAAAGGTCCATTGCAGGCAATTTTAACTGTGGAAACAGTACTATATTGTCTCGTCAAATTTGACGATATTTCTACACTCCGGTTTCCTTAAAAGTTACAGATTCAAATACGCCATAATTAGAAAGGTTTTTTCTTGTGTTGTCCATTATGTTCTTTAAAATCTAATTCACTTAATAAGATTATCCAGTTTCGTTCTTTTTAGGACTAAATTTTTTCTATTTGAAGCCCCACCCTGGCTTTTGCCAGGGGCCGCAATATAGGCAGGCCATAAATATGGCCAATAATCTGAAAGCGGTTTCTGGGACCTCTCCACGGCGATCCTCATCCACATGGTGGCACTTTGTGTCATCGGGTGTTTATCGCTTGCGTTATGTCCTAGTGGAGTGGAAAGTCAGTCAGTCAGTTAATATGACTATTTTTTATTGCATCGAAATCTTTCAAACATCAGTGCTGCTAAATTTACAACTGAAAGGCTCAACTATAGTTCCATGAATTTCGGTTTCTTAGTATAGTGTTCCAGTGTTGTTAATATTGTTCTTGTTGTTGATGCGTTTTTTTTTTTAAAACTACATCCAACTCAGTTTTCTACTTTCACCCGAAACTGTGCTGTTGTGTTCTAGTGACACATTCTTCTCAGCGAGATGTTCAATGAAGACTAAAAATAAAAAAAATAAAAAGTTCAGTATTATTGCAATTTAAAACTTGATGCGAATGTAACCTTCAGAGTTGATAAAGTTTGCAATTTCTTCCACAATAACTAGCTTCCTATGCATTCCAGTTCGTTGACAAGATTTATCGAACCTTCCTATGCTAGTTTTAAATTCTTCAAGGCTAACATCACTTGTATTCGGTGTGTATAATACACACAGGGGCACCAATACTTACTTAACGTTTGAAAAGGTGTTTCCGGGACCTCTTTACGGGTGATTCTCATCCGCATAGTGGCACTTTGTTTCACCGGGTGTTCATCACTCTGTGGGATGTGCTAGTGGGACACAACTAACTTACTTACTTGTGTTCGGTGTTGTCACCCTTGAATGACCGTACACAAGTCAAGCCTTCTCACATATTCGGACATAGCTAACACTATCTCCAGAGAGCTGCTTTTGATTAATCCAAACTAGCAATATGTTTCTAATTCTTTTAACACTTGAGACCTTTGTTCGTAAACAAAATCACTATTTAACCTCATCAGCTTTCTTTAGCACATCTTTGTTCTTTAGGGAATTACAGAGATGTAACCATTTCGCATTGCTTGATGAAATATAAACACAAACACCATTCTCGTGTTTAGTTATTATCTCCTTCTTCTTTTCTACTGTAACACGGCTAGACTTCTTTACAGCACTGTCATAACACTTCTCCCCTTCTTGGCGGTCATAACGAGGGTTCTTCTTCTTCTACCTCCCCATTCCGAGCCCTTGAGGTTCATTGCTGCAAATATCACCCGCCTCTATTCATCTCTCTGGTTGGCCTTCTCTTTCCAACTGGTGACAATAATTTTGCAGGTCTGTCTGGATATTATCTCTCCATCGTCTTTTGATCTGCCTCGTGGTCTACGACCATTCATCTCCCCCGTGCATAGTTTTGACTTCTCTGTCACCTGGCATTCTTTCAATATGCCCCAACCATTTCAGTCTATTAGCTCTCATGATGCCAGTGATCAGTGGTGATTTAAACAGAGTATGAATTTCGTTATTGCTTCACCTCTTTGCATCTTTGAGGTGTCCAAAGATTCGCTGTAAGACAGTTTTCATAAACCTGTAATAAGGCTTCATCTCTTTTAGTTGTGCTCCAGGTTTCAGAGCCATGTAAAACAACTGGTCTTGTCAACGTTTTGTACATTTTGATCTTAGTGTTGCGAAACAGACACTTTGACTTTAGCAGATGTTGAAGGGCATAGTATAATGAGGGTTAATTAAAAAAAAATATATGCATCTAAAACAACGCACCCACAAACCTCAATTCATCTAATGCTGGTCGCCAGCCGAATACATGGAAACAAAGCACAAAGCGTCGTGCGTCGAGGCACTGTTCACGGGTCAAGTCAAAATATATTCGGCAATTGTGTTTGTGAGCGGATATTTTTTTGTGACTAGAGGCTTTGTCACCAAAGGTCCCACTGTAAGTCACATCCGTTAAAATGGATGTGCATGCAAAAACTCAAGTTCTGGAAGAAAACTAAAGTCCAGATGTGGACGGTCAGCCAGAACCTTTCCCAAGAGCTTACAGCCGGTGAGCGTGGTGGAGAAGAGGAAGAGTCGATATTACTTCGGAGGTTGCAAGCTGCATGTATTGTTCATGCATTGTTCATGTGTTGTTCATGTATTGTACATGTCGTGTTTATGTATTGTTCATGTATTGTTCATGTATTGTTCATGTCTGGTTCATGTATTGTACATGTCGTGTTCATGTATTGTTCATGTATTGTTCATGAATTGTTCATGTATTGTACATGTCGTGTTCATGCATTGTTCATGTATTGTTCATGTATTGTTCATGTACTGTACATGTCGTGTTCATGTATTGTTCATGTATTGTTCATGTATTGTTTATGTAATGTACATGTCGTGTTCATGTATTGTTCATGTATTGTTCATGTATTGTTCATGTATTGTTCATGTATTGATCATGTATTGTTTATGTATTGTTTATGTATTGTACATGTCGTGTTCATGTATTGTTCATGTATTGTTTATGTATTGTACGTGTCGTGTTCATGTATTGTTCATGTATTGTTCATGAATTGTTCACGTATTGTACATGTCGTGTTCATGTATTGTTCATGTATTGTTCATGTATTGTTCATGTATTGTTCATGTATTGTTCATGTATTGTTTATGTATTGTTCATGTATTGTATTGTTCATGTATTGTTCATGAATTGTTCATGTATTGTTTATGTATTGTTCATGTATTGTTCATGTATTGTTCATGTATTGTTCATGTATTGTTCATGTATTGTTCATGAATTGTTCATGTATTGTTCATGTATTGTTCATGTATTGTTTATGTATTGTTCATGTATTGTTCATGTATTGTTCATGAATTGTTCATGTATTGTTCATGTATTGTTCATGTATTGTTCATGTATTGTTCATGTATTTTTCATGTATTGTTCATGTATTGTTCATGTATTGTTCATGTATTGTTTATGTATTGTACATGTCGTGTTCATGTATTGTTCATGTATTGTTCATGTATTGTTCATGTATTGTTCATGTATTGTTCATGTATTGTTCATGTATCGTTCATGTATTGTTCATGTATTTTTCATGTATTGTACATGTCGTGTTCATGTATTGTTCATGTATTGTTCATGTATTGTTCATGTATTGCTCATGTATTGTTCATGTATTGTCCATGTATTGTTCATGTATTGTTCATGTATTGTTCATGTATTGTTCATTTGCCAGCACTGTGAGAAAATACAATATGTTACAAAGGTGATTAAGAACTACTGCTTGGCGATGGGAGAAACAGATTTCAAGAGGCAACAACAGCTAATAATGTGATGCACATAGCAGTTGCAAAAACCATTACTCTTCTTACTGCACTAAGAGGCATACAGAGAGGCAGCCATAAATGACGGAGCGGCACAGTTTGAGAGAATATGAGAGAAAGAAATATATATAGAGAGTGATGAAAGAGAGAGGGAGAGAGAGAGAGAGAGAGAGAGAGAGAGACGAGCGAGACAGAAACAGAGAGAGAGAGCGAGAGAGAGAGAAGAGTGATAAAAGAGAGGAAATGAGAGAGAGAGAGAGAGAGAGAGAGAGAGAGAGGGAGAGAGAGAGAGAGAGAAGTGCTAGCAAAGAATCCAGAAGAATTCAGACGTGTATGTTTACTCAAGCCAGCGGGAAGATTTCTAAGTTGTGAGTAGCGAAGAACAATATGAGGCAGAGAGTGTCACTGCTTGTGCGGACTACCTGAGTTGTCAGTACGTTTTTGGTTTTTCCCTGGTCTGCCAACCTTTTCCCTCTCTTCGTCTCTCTCTCTCTCTCTCTCTCTCTCTTTCTCTCAACTCCTTCTATCTCTCTCTCTTTCTCCCTCCGTGTGTTTCTTTTTCTCTGCTAATTTTTACTCCTTGTTCATGCCACTTGACGTAGGCAAATAGTTTAGGATCTCAGTGATGGAATAACCTTACAGAAGTTGGAGCTGGAGAAAGACACATATACTGGAGATTGCTCAGTTAACATTCGCCTCTGCATGAGACACAACGCGCGCGCACACACACACACACACACACACACACACACACACACACAGAGATAAACACACACACCTACTTAAACAATGTCAGCTTTATTTTAGCTTTTTAGGTTGAAGAGAAAAACCAAGGAAATAGTAGAAGAAGAAGAAGAAGAAGAAGAAGAAGAAGAAGAAGAAGAAGAAGAAGAAGAAGAAGAAGAAGAAGAAGAAGAAGAAGAAGAAGAAGAAGAAAAAGAAAAAGACTAATAATAATAATAATAATGAGAAGAAGATGAAGAAGAAGAAAAAGAAGAAGAAAAAGAAGAAAAAGAAGAAAAAGAAGAAGAAGAAGAAGAAGAAGAAGAAGAAGAAGAAGAAGAAGAAGAAGAAGAAGAAGAAGAAGAAGAAGAAGAAGAAGAAGAAGAAGAAGAAGAAGAAGAAGAAGAAGCCGTAGCTAATTGTTGTGCCTTTTCCCAATAAACACATTGATCTATATCTTTTATATCAATCATTGATTTCGTTTTACCTGCTTGTATGTTTATATCCAGGGTGTCATTTCTAAAAACTGTATATAGTGTTACATGTAGCCAGATATTGAGAAACGCGACTGTCCATGCCTCATCTAAATACTCTTGATAATTGATGAAGATGCCCATTCCTGGTTTCTCGACTGTTTCATCACTTTCCAGTAACCACGCCTACATTACAGTGCCTTTGAGCTGTAAAGACTTTAATAAGGCAAACATATTTCAATTGTCCCTGTTTTATTCTCCTCCTGGCTTCTGTCGGAGGCCCTGAATATGGCCGGGCCATAAATATTGCCTAACGGCTAAAAACTGTTTCTGGGACCTCTCTACGGCTGATCCTCAACCGCATGGTGGCACTTTGTGTCACCGGGTGTTTACTGCTTGTTTGATGTCCTGGTGGGGTTCAACTACCTACCTATCTACTGGGCGTAACGTGTTATTTGTAAAGTGTTTAAGTAAGTAATAAAAAATATTATATTATAAAAATAATAATAATTATTATGTAGAAAGTGAAAGCAAAAGGTCCATTTCCCGCAGCTTTAGTGTATTGGGCATGTAGTGGCAGACCTATACTTCATGGACCAATCAGCACATATTGAGTCTTGTGGCCAGCATCACGCCGGCGACCTTTAATTGTCAGCACTTTCGTCTGGTACGAGCACACGGCTGGGTCAGCCTGGGAGTCAAGGTCATTTTTGAAAGGAAAAACAGAATCTAGCTTAGAGTGAACATTCAGATCAGCAGGCAAGCTTCTAGCCGCTACACAACAGCGGCTCTACCCTTATGTGGCGAATGGCAAACAAACGTGCTGATTTCAGTAAACTCATTTAACATGTTATTATCGAACCATAACTTAGTAAAGGACAAATGGGATTTCGGAAGAACAGAAGCTGTACTAATGCAATATTCACGCTTAGACAATTAATGGAAAGGACGGTAGAATTCGATAAAGAATTATACATCGTACGTCTAGACCAAGAAAAAGCTTTCGATCGAGTTAACAGGAACACATTACTACAGGAATACGGAGTAAACAAACATTTTATTCAACTGTGCAAAGGTTCATACGTAAACAGTCAATGCGATGTTAAATCAAACATAAAAATGTTAGAGAAATTCCACATTAGATCTGGAGTGAGACAGTCATGTATTTTATCATCACTACTGTTCATCACATACGCCCAATAAATTTGCAGATCAGCTAACACCAGTGAAAGAGAACAACATTGGAGAATTACTCAATGAACTGCTTTTCTCCGTTGACCCCGCAATCATAGCACCAACAGCAGTACAACTGCAAGAATATACTAACAGACTCCACTCAGAACGCGGCAACAATGGTATGAGGATCAACGTTGACAAAACAGAAACCATGCCACTCTAGTGAAAAAAGAAGAACCAGCAAAATCAAAACAATGAACGTCAGATAAGGCCGGCGACGGAAGTGACATTTCTTGGGAGACATTTTTTCAGAATTACGGAAGAATATAGAAATGATTCAACAAAGAAACAATAATGCTAGTCAAGTTATATGCCAAATAGTACCAATTTTGGAATTCAAGGATTGAATATAAACACCGAAATTAAATTGTTCAACGCGATTTTCTTAACCTTGCTATTCTATCAATGTCAAACATTGACATTTTTTTCAGAAGACAGACAGAAAATTATCACTATAAAATGAAAAGTTTATGCTCTATACTATGTGTAACATGCGAAGATCGACTTAGAAACGATGATATCAGGAGATAAGTCGGCACAGAACTAATGCTGAACTAACAGGTAGACAACAGATTGAATGGTTTGGCCATGTAACAATATTTTATACAGATAGAAGATGGACCTCCGAAACATCTGAGCCACTGAAAAGTACTATATAAAAAGCGACAGAAAGGCATGTTCCCATGATGTCTTCCTCTCCTGGCATTCTAGGAGTAGAGACAAGAAGAAAGATGAACATAAAATGCATAAACACAAATATAAAAAAAGAAACGCCTGTTCATGGTGTGTGTGGGGAGGGGGGGGGGGGGGATTTCCTGCTTTAAGTTTGTCCTTCCTAGGATTGCAGTCGCCAAGATTACCAACACAAGAATGAGAATCCGACTTATACAAATACTGTAAGCCTCCATCACCCGCAAGGTTCAGGCCCCCCCCCCCCCCCCACCCCCGATGGTTACATCGTAATCCAAAGTACTCACCAGGCAGGGAATTAGGGGCCACTGCCATGTCCGACCTACCAATCACTAGGACACCGAGCTCCCAGGGTTCCGGAGCTCCTGCATAGTAGGCGGGGTCAAGGTTGGAGCCAAAGTAATTGCAAACAAATTTATATCTGTGCTGATTCAAACTCTAGACCTTCCAGCGATAGGTATCCGGCTACCCGGTTTTTTTCGTTAAATATCATTCTTTTCTGACGTCCTAGCGTGCTTTCCAACTTGGTACCTTATCCAGTGCTAGCTGTTCAGTTCACACGAGTGCGCATTATTATCATTGCACTCAGGACTGGCCATCGAGTGTTTCCATCTCTTCTGTCATAAATCCATCACCTTGAAACCACCAGTTTTGTGTTGATAGATCAGTCTCTAAGGATGTTTGGAGTACTGTCCCATCCATTCCACTCTGTGTTAGAATTCCAGATTTTGTACACTTGTTCTGTTGGTTCGTTCAGCGTTCTGAGACTTCTTCTGTCTCTGAATTGGATTTATCTATCTATCTATCTATCTATCTATCTATCTATCTATCTATCTATCTATCTATCTATCTATCTATCTATCTATCTATCTATCTATCTATCTATCTATCTATCTATCTATCTATCTATCTATCTATCTATCTATCTATCTATCTATCTATCTATCTATCTATCTATCTATCTATCTATCTATCTATCTATCTATCTATCTATCTATCTATCTATCTATCTATCTATCTATCTATCTATCTATCTATCTATCTATCTATCTATCTATCTATCTATCTATCTATCTATCTATCTATCTGTCTATCTGTCTGTCTGTCTGTCTGTCTGTCTGTCTGTCTGTCTGTCTGTCTGTCTGTCTGTCTGTCTGTCTGCCTGCCTGCCTGCCTGCCTGCCTGCCTGCCTGTCTGTCTGTCTGTCTGTCTGTCTGTCTGTCTGTCTGTCTGTCTGTCTGTCTGTCTGTCTGTCTGTCTGCTTGTCTCTCTGTCTGTCTGACTGTTTATTTGTATGTTTATTTGTTATGGAGGTGAATTGCTTGAAGGTGTCTGAGTAACTGAGTTCCACTCAAACCAAATGAATAAATGCATAGAAACAGACAACTGATCTTGAGCTCGACATGCGCAAGTTACTGACATAAAAGGACGTCTAAAACTAGCCATTCAATATGTCAACAAGCAATGAACGAAAAGGTTTCGCTATTTCACGAGAGAGCCACGAAACCTACGACCAGAGACAGTCACGTTGAAGAATGAACACTATATACGACAAGACTATGCAACAGATGGTTTAGCGTCATCAATGATATTCTTTGAACAATGAAGACTGAAATGTATATCGCTTTAGAAAGAGCACAGTAAAAAGCCCTACATCTGTCCACAACGACTTGTTGGAGTAACTAGGAGGGGTAAAGAGCGATCTTTGTTCTACACACCATGACACGGGCACAACAGCGAGTGTTTATAAGGGAGAAACAGATGTGGTTATCTGAGGGGAGCAACACAAATCTCATCATTGTCTAAGAAAGAGCAAACCACCCAGCTGTTCAAGTGGCTGTTGAGCCAACCTAACTACTAAAGTAGAACAAGAGTTTCAACAATAAGAGATGGCACAATCAACTGCAATTCGTTTGTGTGTGTGTGTGTGTGTGTGGGAGGGGGGAAAGTTATGACGACTGATTTAGATGATTCAGAAATTCATAGCAATAAATATATACAAACAGAAGTCCATAGCTCTGTCTCAAAAGAATGACCTCGATGCTTTTGTTTAGGCAGGCTAAGACTTTTCATGGGATCGAGTGCGAAGATAACCCAAGGAACATCCGCGCCGAGGGTAGAAGTGGAATGGCTAAATACATCCTAGGGAAGAAGAACAAGTAAGGGTGAAAGTCGAGGTTCTCTGTAGGTTGTTGCGGATATAAGAGTTTTAATGCGACTCTAATGAGTTATAAGTTATGATTTGGGTTATCTTGATGACACTCCGGACATGTCCATAGGTGCTCATATTCTTTCTTCATCATATACATAATCGTCCCGCTGTTGATAGTCCCAGTCCTATGTTGGCTGACAAGACTTCTTGAGTGTTTAGTATGCTTCTCGTGCCTGGTGGTGCCGATCTTTGTTCCCAATTCTTGCACTCCTAGCAAAAAATCCTCCGCTCGTCCTACCTCTCTTTTTGCATTAACAATGTCTGCAGGACCCATGGGCCGACCCTCTGTAACCAAGGCAAAGCTGGCAAATCTGTCAATTCTTTCATTGCTTCCACGACCCTCATGGCCTAGGACAAAAATGAAGCACATGAGTTTTGCAATGACTCGATCCACTGTCTGCGTACAACGCCCGCCTCGACACGCCAGATCATGCTCATAGAATTACTCGTGGGTGTGGTTTTTGATACTTACGAACACTTAGCGTATGTCTAGGCAAGGGAGATGTTTGAAGTCAAAGCGTCACAGCTAAAACTCTGGTGGATGAAGAGGTCTCCTACTTGTGTGGATTGTGGTCTGTAACTGCACATGTTGCAGTAAATATTACCTTGAAAATATGGGAGATAGTTCAACTGCATGTGGTGTGGGGTATATTGGTTTAATATCTGTTTAATATCTGAAAGTACTTTGCTCACATTCCTAAAATGTGACTTTGGTTAGCCTTTATATGTAAAGTGACAAGGATGTAATCCAACTATCTAAAACTTAAATTGCCATAGACTATTAAACGCAATAAGAAAGAAAACTGTACAGCTGCCTAGTTTGCGAAGGTAACTGGTCCAGCTTTCTCTAGTGGGAAAGCAGTTAACGCGAATACCAGAAGTGGGAAGTTAGTTAATTCAACTTTCTGGAGTTACAATGAAATTGTCCGACATTTAATTGAAGTTTGAATTATTCCACAATGTTCTAACCTGACCTGAACTAATCTTATCATCTCTAGCGTGAAGAGAGTCTAGTTATCTGAAGTGTGAAGTAGCTACACTTTATACAGTCTAAAGTTTGATACTACGACTATCTGGAGTGTAAAGACAGAGTTAGTCGTTTTATTTATTGAATAAAATGAGGTAATTAGTTTGGTACAGTGTGAAGTCAGAAAGTTAAGCCACTGCCACTATGTCGTCAAATAGTCTAACCATCTGGAGTAAGAAGTGCATATGTCCACTTTCTGAAATGTGAAGTAAAGCAGTCCAATTTCTGAAGTGTGAATTCAGGTAGCACAGGTGTCTTGAGTGTCAGCTGAGACAGTGCAACTGTCTGGGATGTGATGTTGGGCAGTGCCCTGTCAGAGGTGTTTAGTCAGGTCACTGTTGGAAGTGTTCTGTACTTTGCTTGTCTTAACTTTCATTGTTATCATGCACCGTCAATGTTGTTTAGACAATAAGAGTTGCACATTGCAGGAAGGTAGACAGCATATCCCCATGCCTAGAATTATGTGCATATATTATGTCAGATGATATGGCTAGCTCAAATCCGATCCCTTCACGTATCTTGTTCTTATCGCAAATAATGTTTAACACATTGTTTTGAGGCGCGCGAAATCACTTAATTACACTGAGTTTTATTCCGAAATCGGCTCTGTGGCTAAGTCGATGCGAACGCTTCTTAATGCCGGGGTGCCGGGTTCGATCCCAGCTTCGGGCCATGCGCCTTGCGTTGGTTTCGACAGTGGTATCAGGGGGCCGACCGTCCAGTAAGCAATGGCAAACTACTGGACGTAAATTTGCCTAGAGAAACCACACAATAGCCAGGGGCTGCTGGGGTTGGTTCTGCAACGTCCTGTAAAGGATTCGCAACTAACCTTTTATTTTGAAGCGCTGCGAATATCACTATGGAGGAGCTAGTCACCTGCCAAGAACATTGGACAAGCCACATTATTCCATAGCGCCAACGGCTATCCCAGGGGATCTCCGGAAAAAAAAACCACATGCGACTGTAACGGGCGAGTCGGAAACTGAACCAACAACTTTCAGTGCGCGAATCGAACGACTTAATAATTCAATAAGTCCAATGGAGAAAAAAGAACTGAAGACGAAGAACTCATTGCTTTATTCCAAGTGAATTAGTGTCTGTTTCTCTGCACCATCAACTTAAAGTAATGGATCCTTATTCTCATTGGGAATTGTGCAGTAGACCCACATGTTTATAACAGAACAATCGCACAGTGACGAGTGATATGGTCAACGTCACACCAACTATCTTTACTTCCCAGGACATCTCATCATCATCATCATCATCAGGTGCCTTGCCGACTGGCGTGGGCGATCATGCCTCTCCATAATCTGCGATCTCCTGCAGCATGCAACAAGACTGTCAAGCATCTTCTCTCATTTTCTTCCTCTATCCCTTTTTCCACAGATCTTTCCAGTGGTCACATCATGTTCTATTTTCCCTCTTCTCATAACATGGCCGAAAAATGATGACTGTCTCCTTCTGATGTCTGTGATAGGTTGTCTTTGTGCTCCCGCCTCTTTCAAAACCTCTTGGTTGCTCTTTTTGGCTGTCCAATGTATTCTAAGCATTCTTCTGTGAAACCACATCTC
Source organism: Candidula unifasciata (assembly GCA_905116865.2). Taxonomy (NCBI): domain Eukaryota; kingdom Metazoa; phylum Mollusca; class Gastropoda; order Stylommatophora; family Geomitridae; genus Candidula; species Candidula unifasciata. The sequence goes on along the minus strand of CAJHNH020000938.1, from coordinate 20,358 downwards.
TGAGGCCTCTAAAAATTGTTTGGCCTGCCTACCGATTGTCCAGGATTCACATTCATATGTAAAAACTTGATGTATGTAGCAAGCAAGAATTCTTTTTCTAACTCTCAATGACAAGGATATATTGCACAAGATGTTTTTCATTTTTAAAGAATGCAGTTTTTGCCTGTCCAATTCTGTTTCTTATTTCATTTATGCATCTTCCATCTGATGTTATCCATGTGCCTAGATACTTAAATTTCTGTACTTGTCCTAAAATAACACCATAACAGGACATCTACTTGTATTCATTCTACACTGACTAGTATAGTAGACGAGAACTGCGGTGGTGTAACGGTTAGACCTCCCTCTGCCTACGGAC
>CAJHNH020000938.1:0-15000 GCA_905116865.2 Candidula unifasciata | reverse complement strand
TTAAACGGTAGAGTTAATTTAGCCATAATACTTGATATCCGGAGATATAATTATTCAGTATTTATTTTGTACGCAAGTAAAGTATACATTGTTTTGTTAACTTTAATGTGTCGATTAATTACAAATTATGTATTACCCTCTAGCCATTTCTTATTTAACAACTGGTGTATAGTTTTAAATACCTGCTAGTGTACTTTGTGTTAGCTTGATTCAAAGACTGGTACACATCATGAAGTATATTATTAAATATTTAGCCATGTACTCACTCTAGACCTAGGCCAGTAATTAGCTCAGGCGACTAACGTTTAGGTCAATATAATAATTAGCGCTGACAGACAGACAGACAGACAGACATACAGACAGACAGGCGGACAGTCTGGTAGGTAACCCACTCCTACTCATAGTATAGGAAGCTTCTATCCATCATAGATAAGACTTTCTTAAGTCTGTGCTTACACTCACACAGCGTGACGTCTTCAAATCTAGCCGACGTGGAAAGGTCAGAGAAGTGAGGAGAAGTTACCGTGCGCTTGCCTGGCAGCCACTCAATCTGGGCGCCCATCTGTTGGGATGTACAGGTGTGAGTGAGTCGTGCATTTCATGATAGCTTCACTTTACCCGTCGCATTTAGCTGTGGATTTCATTTGATGTTTTTTTCCTCCGTTAGGCTTAGTCTTGTGGATTATTAAAAATTTATGTCCCTTTGGATTTATTTTTGTGATTAAACATAGATTTCTATACCGCTGGATTTTGTGGTGCGATTTATCGCATCCATGTATGCCGTTGGATTTAGCTATCAGACCTTTATAAAGGTCTGTATCTCGTTGACCTTATAATAGGATTTAACATAGGTTTTCCCTGATGGATTTAGTTATGTCTGGAAAGAAAATGTTAACATATGTTGAATATACTTTACAGGGCGTTGTAGACCACCCCCCCCCCCTTTTTTTTTTTTCTCAACGCATTTGTTGACTTTGTGTCGTTTTATCAGGCAATTTTTCCTTCAGCAGTTTGCCGTTCCTACCTTAACTGTCTGCTTTCCATTCTCAAAGTTCACTCAAAACGACGTATTACCAAATTGCCTGCAGTAATCTAACTGAGTATTTAGGAATTACCAACGGCAATTGCAACTCCCGTTCCAAATATGCTGACAGTTATGCGTATTAACACAGGTTTTTTCCTCCCGTTGAACCTGGCTATGTGCTTCGGAATAAGTTTATTTATTTCTGTTGGATTTAGATATGTGATGTAATATACCCGTTGTCTTCATAACCTTAGAACACAGTGTCTCGTTGGAGTTAGTTATTGTTTTTATAGGGTTATGTCCCGCTTAATTCAGTTGAGTATTTTAAAAAAATGTATTTACTTGTGCGTTTTATTATATTTTAATTTTCTTTTTGATTTGGCATGCTCCCAAATGAAGTCAGTTGTGGTTAACATAATTGGTTGTTTCACATCTGATTTAGTTACATTTGTATTATAGGTTAACTTGTATATAAGGTATGATCGAGGCTTATTTAAGTATTAAATCCAGTTGTGCATTTTATTATATAGTTTTATTACTATATGTGTATTATTGTGTAGATTTGATCGGCCTATTGCACCGTCTGACTGGATGACACACTATAGAATACTTCTCGATTCACTTGTCATTGAGATCTGCTCATGTATTTTTGTTAATACTTTCTTCATCACTTGCTGATTTGTCAGCTACCGTTATATATCAGATTGATAGAATAACTGATCCTATTTGCCATTTGTGATTTTTTTTAAAAATTCCTTTTAGAAGTATGTATGTTTGAGTTTAGCTCGTTCTGTTTAAAAAAAAAAAAAAAAAACCCCATAGTGCGTTTGACTCCCTCTCTTCGATTACAGCCATGGTGTATGTGGCTGTCGTTCGTTCTGTATTTTGGCTTATTCTACAATCAAATTAGCCATCAATGATGGTCATATTAGAAGTTATGTAATCGAGATTTTATGGCGATTATATTCTTTCCCACCTAAACACACATGTCGTTGAAGCGACTAATCAAAGATTGTTATGATCGCTTGCATAAGGCCGAAATGCGCAAATGACACAGCCCAGCTGTAAACTACAACACATAGTGCCACATCCTTTTTACTGGTTAACACAGAAAAAGGCGAATTTTCCTATTTGATCATCTGATGCGAAAAGTTCTGGGACTGACAGAGTTGGTACAAGGAGTGTTGGTCTGTGAGAGCCGTGTTGTCTTGTGTTTTCACATTGATGTTACTCCATATAGTAAACAACATATTATGAAGATTCTTCAAGAAACACGCGGAAACTAAGTGGGCGGATATAATATCGACAGAATAAGACATAAAATTTAGTATTAGCTGAACAAAATGAGAAAGATCTGTCATGTTTTGTGATGCAGTATTCGTTTACGAAGAACTATTAGTGTTAGAGTTAATTCTGCGGAGAAAACACACAAACACACACGCACGTGGGACCTTAAGAAATGGAGCGGTAACGTGATAGATAGAACCGGTGTGGTTATATGCATGTAGGACCTAAGAAATAGAGAGTTAACGTGCTAGATAGAACCTCTTTGAATATATGCACGTGGGACAGTAAGAAATAGTGAGGTAACGTGCTAGACAGAACCTCTTTGAATATATGCAAGTGGGACAGTAAGAAATAGAGAGTTAACGTGCTAGATAGAACCTGTATATTTATATACATGTGGGACAGTAATAAATAGAGAGTTAACTTGCTAGATAAAACCTGTTTGGTTATATGTATGTGGGACAGTAAGAAATATAGAGTTAACCTGATAGATATAACCTGTATCGTTATATGCATGTAGGACATGGACAATAAGCACACAAGATGAAAAACACCTGTTTGCAGCATATTGTGAACAATCGACATCACATCACTCGGGACACCCCCATGAGCGCTTCCTCCCCATCTTCAGGAGGAAGCGAAGAGTTAAAATTCATATGGTACCAGTAACTGTCTGATTGTGTCGAGCGTCGGCCAGATCACCTTGTAACTCCTCGCAGTGCCGTTCTCCTCAGACCGTAATAATCTATCTGTGCCTGGGCACTGTTCCCTCGCTCCAGAAGGGCCTCCACAACATCCAGCTTGTCAGACATTAGTTTACCACAAAGTGGTGCAGAACCGGCTAGTTATCTGTCTGCTCATTTCCCAACACAGGCGGCACCGTAAGGTGCTGGTGGGGGCGGGGAGAATTGGTAGCAAAATCAAAATACATTTGGAACTGTTGATCCTATTACAGACTGCATGTCGAAGACTTGCAATAAAAGTTTTGTCGAGTTCATTTATCGCTCTAATTTATTATGTCGTGTTTAATCCCATAAGCTCAGAAATCGTCCTTTGAGTGAATATTATTTTGCCTATAAAGACCAGATCGATTGTAAGGTAGTTGAGTGTCCGGCTTGGTGGATTTCCTATTTATATCCAGTTGTGAGTGTAACGAGAAGTGTTGTGTCTGTGTGAGGGTAACCTGTTTCTTTGTTCAGTGTCAGGTCACTGAGGGCATGAGATCTGGTTAAGTGTGCGTTTAATGCCAAGTGAGTGTGATCTACTATTATATCCCCAGCCGAACTAGGTCACGGTCTATTTATAGATTTTTTTTGACCCGTCTGCTGTCCGGGGGGTCTGGATTGTCTTGCATTTACGTCCCCGCCCCCCCCCCCCCCCAGCAGTGTACGAAGGTCGGGTGACTGGAGGCCGACCAATGAAAAGCGAATCATTGTGTACCGTGGGGTGAATATCGTGGATCATACCTGCCAAGTGTTTAAGATTTTGGTGCGTTTTTGAAGCAGGCTATTTGGGTCATATTCAAATCGAGGCCACTTGATTTGTTTGTGCGTTCAAAGTTATGTCATTTATATATGTTGTGTTGAATCCTGGTGTTAAATACAAGATTATTGCGTTTAATATCTGGTTACTGAGTTCTCCTATCTCGGATTTGTAGTAAAGATGATTGCAGAAGTGAAAGAGAAATCAAAAAGAGAATTATCACCAAGTGCCCTGCCGACTGGCCACAATCTACGATCCGCAACTGCGTGTATATTCTCCTGTGCTGACACCCCTCTATGCCACGATAAAAGACTGTCAAGAATCTTCTCACGTTGTCTTCCTCTGTTTCTCTTTCCACAAATCTTTCCAGTGGTTACAGCATGTTCTATTTTCCCTCTTCTTATAACATGACCAAAAAATGATGACTGTCTCTTTCTGATGTTTGTGATGAGTTGTCTTCGAGCATTCGACTCTTTCAAAACATCTGGCTTGCTTTTCCTAGCTGTCCAAGGAATTATAAGGATTCCTCTGTAAAAACACATCTCTATAGCCTCAAGAAATTGTTCGGCGTGTCGGCTCTGTGACTAAGTCGATGCAAACGCTTCGTTATGCCGGGATACCGGGCTAGATCCCAGCTGCGGGCCAAGCTCCTTGCGTGGTTTCGACAGTGGTATGAATAAAGCCGACCGTCTAGAAAGCAATGGCAAACTACTGGAGGTAAATTTGCCTAGAAAAACCACACAACAGCCATGGCTTGTTGGGGTTGGTTCTGCAACGTCCTGTAAAGGATGAGCAACTAATCTATATAGAATGCAAAATTCTTTTCCTAACCTCTAATTACATGGATTATTGTACAAAACGTTCTTCATAGGAGAACAGGAATTGCTAAAATTATCTTCAATAAGATGCAAAGTTAATTGACAGCAAGAGAGATAACTAACATATTTAAAATGAGAATCGTCACATTGGTATACCCAGCTATGCTATATAGTGGAGAAACTTAGACAACCAATAGGGATCTAGAGAATCGAAACTAAGCCTCTGGGCCTGTGCATACACAAAAGAAAAGGACACATTTCGTGAAAACAAAAACAATCAAATAAAGAGGTTCTGGAAAGACGTCGAGTGAAATTAGAATTATCGAGTGGAAAAAAAGTGATAATTGAAACATTGTGATCACACCGAAAAACATAATATGCTTTTAAAAACGATACCGTAGGAAAAGGTCGAGGCCAAGAGAGCAAGAGATAAACAACCTTAGAAGTGGAAGACAGCATCAAGAGATGGACGATGTCGAAGGAGTTTTCAAAACCAGAGATAGAGCCGTTTGGAGATCCATTGCAGCCAACCCTCTTTGTGAAGACGGCACATGATTGATTAAATAACTGAATTATGGCTGTGTGTTTATATAAAGTAAATAAGGTTACTGTCAGCTCATCGAGCTGTTTCATCATTTGGTTGTGTGTGTAATGTCATCTATCTCACTGCGATAAAGTCAGGTCATCGAGACCTCGCTCTCTGCTTAATGTCAAGTCACTGAGCCTAATTGAGGCTACTGAGCCTAATATCGTTTTATTGAGCCCAATGTCAAGTCACTGAGCCTAATGTCATTTCAGTGAGCCTAATGTCAGGTCACTGTGCCTAACGTCATGTGATTGAACCTAATGGCAGGTCACTGAGCCTAATGCCAAGTCATTAAGACTAATGTCATGTCACTAAGATCTCATTGTGTGCTCAATATCATATCATTTACGGCGGCTTGTTTTATTTGTTGATCTTTCATTTATGATTTTGTTGTTAATATCAGACCCGTAGACATGGATGTGTGCTTAAATAATGATTCTGTGTTCTTGTCATAGCAGACTTTGTGTTTTAACTTGTAGCTTCTTTTGTAGATTCCAATGTTTAATATTAGGTTTAATAATAGAGTAGGTTTTAGATCTGGTTACTTCTTTATCTGAAGCTTTCTTTTCTGTAATGCTCTTGAAACTAAAGACAAACAACAAATAACAGAAAAGAGAGGCAGAAAATAAATATAAGAAATGCCACAAATATAAACGGGATGAATGACACATCGAACTGAAGACGGCTATAGATAACATATATTATTCCACGCTAATGTTTAAAAAAAAAACATAATTATCTTTTTAATGTTTCAGCTAAGTGTGGCTTCGTGTGTCAACACTTGCTCCTGGCAGAGTTCAGCATAAAATAACTGGACAACTCACCAGGCACTCTGTGCATCGTCAACAGCTACTGGTCCAGTTGTTGCTTCTGAAAAGGGTATTTATTTTTTTCTCAAGTAGATTGCCTTCCAAACCTTTTTTGTTTTTTATCAGCTGAATTAGAAGCAGGCGGATTATCCTTCATCACCAAGAGAATACGACACAACTATCGCTGATGGTTGTATCGTGCAAGGTATTTTCTCTTACAAAAAACAAAGTAAAATGATCAGCATTAACCTCCTAGTTATATAGAATACACTATTCATACGCCAGTTGAAGCAGAGTGCTCAGTAGCAACCTTCGGGGAAGGTAAAGTGTAAACTAGATTTAATTACAAGGTGTTATTTAATTATTCACTACAGGGGGTATGTTCTGAATATTTACATAAAGTCTGAGGTAATCAACTGGGAATTCATCCTAACTTAAGCAGACAATTGGATATATTTTTCTGAACGGAATTAAGCACCAGGACATTCAATACAACTATAGTAGACACTCTGACATTTTTTTCCCACGGCTGTTTAAAAAAAAAATGCTTTCTTCAGTTTCCTGTCAAGAAGAATAAACAACTTTTGGTCTTCTCTGTCAATGGATGTGAACATGCGGATATTATTCTCACCACAATCAGGTGTTGGGTGTATGGTTGTAACAGCAGAAGTGAATATCTCAATATTTGTCTTTATCGGAGATTATCAACTGGATATTTAGCGTATAGGAAATAAAACATTAGAAAAAAGTTATTCACAAGTGTAAAAAACAAGAGCATATTTTCAGCTCAATGGAAGACACAAATTAGATTTTGTTCTTGTCGCTTTAAAAATAACTTCTGTTAATTCTTAGTTGAAGTCAAGAAGATATTACATGTAAAAAAAAAAGTGGAGTGAAAAAAATTAGCTTCAATTGATTGTGTTTTAGATATATACTTTCGAATGAAGTAAGCTATTGGATTATTGTATCCTGGAAGGTAATGCTGGATTAACTCAATTCGGGATAGTGTTACATATTTTACACAGAGCCGTATGGTGTGTCATTCTTCAGAAAACACAGTCACATTCATTTATTAAAAAATACAAATATAAAAAAGACATACTCGACAACAGGTAATATCTGAAAGCTACAGATAAGTATTTCTACGACAGCTGGACATGATATCATCACCCTGCTGAGGTAGCGGTTGTGCATCTTATCTTGATGCATTCAGTCTGGAAGTAAAATAATGTTACCCAAATTAAAAAGGGTGTCATGCATTGGCCTGATTGTTTGTGTCTGAAGATTTTAACGGAGGTATAACATGGTGTTTAATTTCTGTGAAATATCACTGTGGATTTGTCTGAATAACATCTAAAAGAATTTGTCATAGCAATGATTTGCTACAGTCGAGTCGTCTTACGCATCGTCCAGTTCATTCTGCTAAACCTTCTGTTGCTTCTCCCCTTCATCCACGTTGGTATTACCATCGTGTACGTCAAACAGATGAGCGACCGAGTAATTACAACACGCTATGGGAAAGTTCGAGGGATGCTTGTGGAATTCCCTAACCGGCATTTGCGTCCAGTGGAGGCCTATCTTGGCCTTCGTTACGCAGATCTGGACGGTGGGGGGATGAGATTCATGCCTCCCAAAAACCCCAAGGATCAGTGGAGTGAGACTCGGGTTATGATGGACCACAAACCCGTATGCCCACAGCCTGTGAAGAATGTACGTGAGCACTGTCAGTATCTATACGAAGGCCGAATGGCCCAGCTAAGGAATATAACTCCGTTTCTACATCAACAAAATGAGGACTGTCTTACCCTGAACTTATATGTTCCTATTCAAGGTAAGGCTCCGACATACTGTGATGTTTTCATTTGTATTAGATGTTTTGTGCGTGTCTGTTTCCTAATTCCTGTTATCAGTCAATAGCGCGTCTTTTGCAGAACCTTGCTTCCATAACAACTTTCTGGAAAACTTCTTGATCGCAAGCAAGATGTCCCGCGTCCTATACACCCATCTAGAGATCATCCTCTGCGTCCTGCACTCATCTTTTCTTTGGCCGTCCTCTTCCTCTCTTCCCAGGCAAATACCAGTTCATTATTGTTCTCTCCAAACTTGTGTGACGTTTGAAGAGACCAACATATTAAAATTTTATGTGTTTTGTCGTCTTTAGTAGCCAAACCTTCTTCAGTATTTAGTTCTTGAAGTATGGATGCATTTGTCCTTTTCTTTACCCATGATATTCCTAGAGCCCTGCTATAAAATTTGTATTAAAAGGCATTTATTTTCCGCTTGTTTAGTAAGTGTCAAGGTCTCACATGTGTATCTTGCAATGGGAAAGATGCATGATCTTAGAAATCTAATTTTTGTAATTCTGTCTGTCCCACATCATAATTTATTCAGTTGTTTTAGTCTTTAAAGAGCAATTCATGTTATCTCTTTTATCACTCGTCAAAATTATTTTGCAACTATTGACTTGGAAATAACTTTATTCGTTGTTTTTTTGTTTTTTTTTGCTGCCGAACACTATATACATATTTCAGGGTCAAGTTCAAAGGTAGCATCCATAAATGGTGCTCTAATTCTTTAACTTATTACCACCCCCCCCCCCCACCCAACATTTATAATCCATCTTGTAAGCGTTTGTGATAATTTCTGTAAACAACCTTCAGAACAGTGCTCTGTCACTCATTTATCATTTTGGTTTAGGTTTGAACAGATCAACATCATGGCATACATGTAGTTACACTTAAGTGCTTCGTTCTACTTCTAACTTAAGTCTGAGTCCGAAGAATCGCAGCGCAGTGCACGAGCTCTGTAGTACAGGCGAGGATCCTACAATATTTTGGATAGATTTTTAACTCCAAAGTTTCGATTCATTATTCTGCACAATTAGTAGCTTATATTAGAACTCAACTGCAAAAAAAAAAAAAAATGAAAGAAATATGACAACATGTCTTTTCGAAAGGGAAACAGATACCATTTTGTGACATCGAAGAAAATGAGGACATTCTGCAACAGGTGAATCTTGGAACAACTATAGAGAATCGAAAGGAAGATGATTGTGCAGAAATGAGAACAGCTCCCCGACCGATTTGGGTACCTCAGCAGACGTTTGCCTGCCTGGCTGATGATCTTGGCTTCCAATCCAAATCGACTAAATGACTTTAGTTCTCATATTGACTTCTTAGACTAAAATAAGCGCTGGAAATCTCTCGGGAAGTAAATGCAGCAAACTGAATTTTGACCACATCATTGAATGTTGATTAGTCTCAAATATATGGAACCAGCCATTTGCGCCATTGTGGTGTAAGATTATATTTTTTATTTTTTCCTTTCTTTTCATTTAGAAATCGACTATACAAGTTTATCATAATGAAAATAAATGTTTCTAAGTTCACAATCCAGAAGAGCATGCACAGTCAGGTAATATAGTGAAATTAATATGTCCCACTCTATTTAGGTTCACTGACGTTGAATAAAAACGTATCTGTCAGTGGCTGTCGAAGGGAACCATCCTGCAGATCCCAGAGCGCATTCCACTGTCTATGGTTAGACCTATCTGAGACCAGACACGTCTGTTAAAGTTAGGACCGCCAAGTGCCGACTGTCGACCTGACCCTCATGACTTTTGGGTTTTATTCAGCGACTTGGGGTTTTCATTCAGCGACCTTTAATTCAGAGAGTTTTAGTTTTCCCATCAAGGAAATATGGTTTTTGCTAAGCGAATTTTGGCTTTTCATTCGCAAGCTTAAGCACTTTTGTTTTCAGTCCGATACTTTTGGTTTTCGTTCATAAAATTTTAGGTTTTTATTCGCCTGGTTAAGCAATTTTGTTGTCAGTTACATACTTTTCGTTGTCATTCCGCACACTCTTGGATTTCAGTCACAACTCTCATTCTCAACTATCGCCTCGCCAGAAAATACCATCATACTCGTACATTGTTTATAGCGATAAACTGCAGATGTTTCTGACATTGGAAGGAGACAGTTGCTTCTAGTTTATATTAAGCTGTGATGTAAAAGTATTTAGGGCGCCAGATCAGTCATATAGGAGGGATAATGATTAGACAGACCTGAAGGGATAAGGATTAGACAGACCTGAAAAAGCGGGAGGACACCTACCTGAGAATATAATACAAGTGTCCTGATCGTCAACTTCTAATCTAGTAAACACGTCCCCCCCCCCCCCTCTCCCTCCCCCGCCCCACCCAAATGTGGCCATGTTGGGATTTGAACTCGCTTACTTCGTTTATGGCACATCTTTTTTTTTTTTTTAAAGTGAATTTTGATGTACTGTCAACAATATCCAAACTCTAGCAACTGGTTTTAATGTTTATGAAATGTTCGCAAACTAGCTGGGCTGCTCTGAATAAACAGATGTTAAAGACACCTTTAGGGTAATTGTACATTGGACTCTGGTTAATTAAGCCATCACTATTCCTGAAAAGTACGGTTGGATATCAATACAAAACGATTAAAAAAAAAAAAAAAAAGTCAAGTGAAGTAAGACATTTAAAAAACAACATCAACAAATAAGTAATACGAAGAACAAAATTGTGTTGACCAAATAGTCATCATGTGAGATGTATGTGAGCATGTATCCAGTTGGATAGCAAAGACAGCATTTACCGCCCACAGGTAGGGGTGGGTTGGAAGGAAGTGGGGGTTGGTGGTTGTGAGACACGCTTATCCAAACAAAAGAAACACAAGTAAACGTGTACCTGAGTTGTTTATTCACAATTAAATGGTGTGTATCTGTATTAAAGACACTGCAACTGTGGACTTTAATTTTGTGTAATTTTTTTTTGAATTTGTCCATTTCTTGCAGACAACACGAAAGTAATAATTATAACAAAGCTATATCAATCAAGTAATCTTTATTATCGTCCGCAGGAAGCGAGTTTTTTTTAGCATTACGTTAAATACGTCAGATTTCGACAAGCAATATTGTCAAGTAATATTTCCCTAACCATTGGCTGTCTCTAGTCTACCAAGATGATGACTGCTTCTGCTTCCTATCTCTTGACACTTGTCCAGCTTGGGGGAAACCTACCAGCAGTAATGTTACAGCTGGCATTTCTCTAGGGGTCATTGTAGCAGAAGGTGGAGGGGCACCAGGAAGGGGATGGGTGGGGCTGTTGGTGGTACATTTATATTACACAACCTAACTAACAACTGACACATACATTCCATTGTAAAAAAAAAAAAAAAAAACCCAGCCTAAGTGTACCTGCATCATTATTGGAAATCAAACTAGTCTCGATTTTCACAGTCTCTGAAAATTAAAAAAATGTATTTGGGTCTGTGAAAGGAACGGACACATATCTTTGAGCTATGTATTGGTAATTGTTCAGTTTCTTTAGTCCACCCCATCATATCCTAGTTTCAAAAGCCCTACTTATGGAGGAAATTTCTTAATTCCTCTCCTGCAGCAAGAACACCGATCGCGTGCTAGTGACTATTGTCTGTGTCCATAATGAGGCATTTCTCTTGTGCTCACTGAGGTTCTGTGTGTTTCCCGTGAAATGACGTAAATTTGTCTAGAAAAACCACACAACAGCCATGGGCTGTTGGGGTTGGTTCTGCAACGTCCTGTAAAGAATACGCAACTAACCTATAAGATGTCGAAATTTGCCATTACACAGTATGAAGATGGTGCAAGTGGGGATGTCAGTATACAGGTATTGCAGTGGCTTAGTACGAGCGGAGACAGTAGGCATTACCGCGTGGAGAAGGACATTAGGAAGAAAATGGGGATACAGAAAAAAAAATGATTGCAGACAAATTAAGAAGATGTTAGGTAAACTCTCACATGACAGTAATCGCCCTGCAGTGGCATGGTCTAAAATTAGAAGACTGTTGATGACGCCACTGGTCTTGCTAGTCACACTCGCCAGTGTCATCAGCCGTGCCCCTCATGCCTCCATACAGCACAATATGGCGCTGTCGTCTGGGAAAACGGCCTACTATTAGGACCAAACAAAAATGATGGAAACATCCACCAATTCATTAGAAAACGTATTTGTCCCGGTAATCTGTGTGAAGACCTTTTATCTGAAAGTGATGGGCGCAAGTAAGTGTGTCTGTAGTTAAAAAAAAAGGGGGGGGGGGGAGGTGTGGTTGGGTTGAGGGGTGGGCTTCATTGGCACGCGGATAACCATTTATTTAGGGCCTAATTGTCGTGAGCTCTTTTTCTGACTATTTTTGATTTGAGGAGTACTATTTTTGCGACGCTTATCTACATTCGTCGTTCGTGCTAAAGAGTTCGTGCTTTGTGCAACGCAAGTAAACAAGAGAAACTTGGAACGACAAATATCTCGAGTCTGGTTTCAAAATAAATCTTGATGGCAATAGCATAATCTGCTACTGGTCTTGATAGTTCTTTCATTTTATTATTTTACACTGTCTACTATAAAAATTAGATATCACCGTATATACGTGCACTAATGGTGTGAAATGGACAATTTCTTTTAACTTATATTTACAATGTACACTTCTAACGTTTTCCATGTTACATATAATAGAAAGAAAAATAAGTTACTTTTGCATTTAATAAGAACTGGCTATATGTGATTAGTACAACATTTCGCAGTCTACTAAGTTCTGGTTCCATCCTATCAATTGATCTGGCTCTCAGATATTCGCTTCTATTCTGCTAGACGAATCCACTCCAAACACACACAGGCAAGCACACACCTTCATACCTCACACGCACCCATACTACCCTCACTTACGGTGTTGTAGTGCGACACAGCTGTACTGTTTGTTCCTGTCTCGAATTCAAGGGTGAAACTTTGAACATCGAGAATGTCGATAAGCTGCACCAAGCAGGGATTCTCAGCGTGTTCCCCATCAGGTGAACTTCAGGTGACACACAACTAGAATCCTCCTAGTGTTGGTTCCAAGTTACTCACTTTAAAAAGGTGGGGGGGGGGGGGGGCGGGGGGGGGGGGGGAATTGATAATAAATCCACTGCTTCTCTAATAAGTATGTCAGAAGGGACCCCTAAACCCAGAGGCCTGCTACATCGTTCCATTTGAAGTGAGAACACAGAAGAAGAAGAAGTAAAAGAACATGCAGAAGAGGACGAAAAGGGAAGAGGAGGATGAGGTGGAGGAGACGACGAAGAAGAAGACGTCGATTCGACGTCTTTTGATAGATTACATAATTTTTTAATAACCCCGTGTAATCATTTCGCTGAGCCCTTGGGCACATTGGGTATGTGCAGCTTTAAAGAGATCCCCTATAGCCACTTTCCTACAGGTCCACGTAGGTGTCCCTGATTCTATTTTTAGATGTCAGTGGGATTTTCTTTCTGTCAGGTCTGTAAACGTATCTGAGAACCATGGCAGCTAAGTGCTTATAATGTTTGCTCACAAGGCCGTTGGTCATAAACTCGACTAAAAAAAAAAACATAATTTCCTGACTAAACTGAGTACCATGACTGTCTTTCATGTGAACGCGACCGATATGTTATTGAACCAAATCACAGGAAACTGCTCCGCCAGTGGGTTCCAGGGGCCCATTAAGGGGTAAAATAGAAAAAGTCCACTGTCCGTAATAAGCATGTCGTTAATGGCGACTAATTGGGAAAGCTTCCTTGGAAGATGAGGTAAGGAAACACCAGTCCAACTTCCCACGGGAGCTCACAGCCGGTGAGGGGCAATAAGAATAAAAAAGATTTGAAAGTGTCAGTATGCAAGTCTGGGACAACGACGATATTGCATCCAAACTTGTGACTTTCCCCTTTCTTTACTTATGACAGGGTTGCATGATATTGTCGCGCGCCCACGTGGGTAAAAACACTGATATAGTGAGGGTGTGGGTTTGAACCTTAACAATGCCCACCCACGTGAGAAACTGGACTATTATCTAAGCTATGTTGATCCTAGACAGTCCTGGATAGCCAAGAAAACAGCGAGTGGCTCGTTCCCTGAAATGAAAGTTGCTGTACTTGTATCCACAGGAGTAGGAGAAGGGATAGATAGATATCAGGATACACCCACTGTGATATTATCTCGATACACAGTTAACCCCTGCGACTATTCTCCTCTCCTGGCATTACTTAAAAGCCCCCATCAAGTGATTTAAATATTTGTTTGCTGAAGTAAACTAATATGCACAAAGACACTTGAACCTAAGTACACAATTTACTCAACTATGTTTTAACAAAATCAACCATGATTTATTTGAATAAATCGAAATTAAAATGAACTTGTTAAGCTAGTAGAGTTTAGGTTATGTGAATGATGACATCATAAAGGTATTGGAAAGTAACAACCTTTGGACAGTTCTCGGCTTGAGACCTGCCTATCTTTTCCAGTTTGTCGTCCTCACTGCTTTCTGCAGGTCGTTACACTCGACGGTCGGCAAATAATGGATGCCTACTAGTCCCTGCCCAATGTGGGAACTGAAAAATGAAACCACAATGCCAAAAGTTCTGTCTCAAGCTTAGGTTAAGCCCAACAGATGGCATGTGCTCGACAGGATCTCATTTACCAGACCTATAGTTCACCCCTTTATAACTTTTATCAAGCTCCTCCTACATTACGCCTAAAATCATTCTCATTCAAGGATATCACAGCTCCTCCCTTGTGGGTAAGTTTATTCGCTGTCAGTCAGGGCTGTACAACACTTGTTTAAATTCCCACGCTAGGATCTCCTGGTTCAATTAGGCTGGTCAGAGCAAATAGGACAAGTCACACCTCCGGCCTACTTCACCTGCCATCACAATAAAATCAGACGGTGTCAATTCTTCTGTTAACACTTTCTGCTCACCATGTCAATAGTGACCGTAGGACCTGCCGTCGAGTTAGGTAACCTCAGGGGGAATTAAACACAATTAGCCGGAGTTAGCTGCTCCTAAAAGTCTGGCTAGGAGATAAAATATCTGACACCAACCGATGGTGTGCAAATCTCCAGTCAGTAAGTCTGCTTGGTTCAGTCTTATCTTATACCTCAAACACTTAACATCTGGGAAAAAGTTGTAGTGTTTGATATGACC
>CAJHNH020000937.1:172500-214597 GCA_905116865.2 Candidula unifasciata | reverse complement strand
GAGCGATAGTTTCACCGTGAACTGCACAGACTAGGCCAGTCACGGCATTGACATTTGTGTCAACCCTGGGGTGTCACCTGAACTCGGTACACCCTACTGAGTGTACTCACAGGGTTGTGACAAACAGACAGCCCTCATAACTACAAGACATTTTTTTTTTCTTTTTGCATACATAAAATGTATTAATCAAACTGAAAAAAAAAATAAAAGTCGAAAATGTTGCTATTATTGAATATAAAGGTGCATTTAAATTACATCGAACAAACGCCTGAACGAACGAAGATTTAAATGCGAATTTGGAACATGGATAAAATCAGATAAAAGATGCATTACTAAAATTTAAAAAAAAATAAAAAAATAAAAAATAAAAAAAAAATAGGACCGGCAAAAACTGCATTTTATTAAAAAAAGAACATCTTATGCAATATATCTCTGTCTTGCTTACTACATACATCCATTTTTAACATATGGCTATGAGTCCTGGACAATCGGTAGCCAGGCCAAACCATTTTTTGAGGCCTCAGAGATTTGGTTTTACAGAACAATGCTTAAATACCTTGGACAGCCTAAAAAGAAAGCACCCGCTAGGTTTTGAAAGAGGCGGGAGCCCGAAGACAACTAATCACAGTCATCAGAAAGAGACAGTCATCATTTTTCGGCCATCTTATAAGAAGAGTGAAAATGGAACATGTGGTGGCCACTGGAAAGATTTGTGGAAGGAGAGATAGAAAAAGACAACGAGAGAAGATTCTTGACAGTCTTGTTGCATGTCATGGTGGTGTGTCAGCACACGAACTGATACATGCTGCAGGAGATAGCAGACTGTGTCGAGGTAAAATCGCCAACACCAGTCGGCAAGGCACCTGATGATGATGATACACTATTCGTTTTCGTATTCGTATTCGCCCGAATAGTTGGTCCCACTATTCGTATTCGGCCGAATAGTGAAAATCACTATTTGGTACAGCCCTAATCTACACCTCAAGTCATTTTCTTCGGGCGACGAAGCATCTTTGTGTATGCCCGATGTGCTATGATGTCGACTTTTAAATCAGTAGTCAGCAAACTGATAAAGATCCAATCTTCAACTTTTAGCAACAAACAGTTACAAAAAAAAAAAAAAAAAAAATTAAAAGTATTCCAATTTGCAAAAAAAACTTTAAAAAAAAAACGTTCTTGATGAAAACACTACAATGATATTCTCTACTTCTAATTTTAAATGTGATGGCTGTTCCAGCTCAAGTATCAAGCTGCTCAAATAACTGTAAAAGCACGCCATAAGCCTTATAAGTAATAATCATGGGGCAGACAGTTCTAAACCATAGAAATATCACGTAATTTAGCCCCGTGCTGCCACAGGGATCTGTCATCCTGCCAGTGCTCTATAATGTGTATAGGAGCAAGACTGCAAGCCTAGAGGTCCTAGAGGTTGAAAGCTACTGACACGTGCAGATGATATTCTCTCATAAAGGCACCGGTTGTTCGGTACACTTTTCTTATCAAGACTGAAATGTGCTAGTACTCACTCTCTCACATACTCATAGTCTATACAGAGTTTATTTTTATTCCGGAATCATTTCTATAAATTTAACGTGTTCCAGTGCTAGATGGCTGTGAAAGAGTATGCGTCATTCATCATTAGGAACAAAGTGGCTTTTTATGATAATCTCATAGCTATAAATCCTGGCGGAGAGCGAATCACCCTTAGTGAAGTTTTGAACGATACCCTGATATCGCTTAATCTTGTTTTCTGAAGCCGTAACTCTGCCTGTCGAACACCAATGTTCGTGTCCTTTTCTTGGCCAATTTTCTTTACTCCATCTGGCATAGCCACCTTTTTCTCTTTCATCGCTACTTCAGCCACTTCTTTTTTCCTTCTAAATGTTCTTTGTGCTGCTTGATTAGCTAATTTTTATTTCCTTTGAGCAGCCAGCTCCACCATTTTTAACTCCTTCTCTACCTCCCTGGCTAAAAGACGCTCCTTCCTGTGTTCACAATTCCATTTGCGGATACAATCCTCTGACAATTTATGTAGCTCTTTGTCTGTCAACCCCATCTTATGCCCTAGGGCAGCAGTTCTCAAACTTTTGTTTTTGCAGCACAACTAGCCTTGAAGAATATTTAAAAAAAAACCGTGCACATTTAATATTCAGGTGTCTTTAATGCAATAAATAAAACAACATAACTGGACAACATAACTGTTTGAAGAAGAATAAGAAGAAGAAGAAAAAGAAGAAAAAAAGATGAAGAAGACGAAGAAGAAAATAGGAAAAGAAGAAGAAGATGAGGAGGAAAATAAAAAAGAAGAAGAAGAAGAAGAAGAAAGAAGAAGAAGAAGAAGAAGAAGAAGAAGAAGAAGAAGAAGAAGAAGAAGAAGAAGAAGAAGAAGAAGAAGAAGAAGAAGAAGAAGAAGAAGAAGAAGAAGAAGAAGAAGAAGAAGAAGAAGAAGAAGAAGAAGAAGAAAAAGAAGAAGAAGAAGAAGAAGAAGAAGAAGAAGAAGAAGAAGAAGAAGAAGAAGAAGAAGAAGAAGAAGAAGAAGAAGAAGAAGAAGAAGAAGAAGAAGAAGAAGAAGAAGAAGAAAAAGAAGAAGAAGAAGAAGAAAAAGAAGAAGAAGAAGAGAAAGAATAAGAAGAAGAAAAAGAAGGAGCAGAAGAAGAAGAATGCACAGCAATCGATAAAGCAAAGAACATGATGACGAATAAGACAACACTGGGTGCTGTAGTTATATAAAGGTGATAGTGTGAATACATTTTATCAATGAATTTGTAATTTTACTTTATTTACAGCAAAAGAATTGAAAGGTAGGTAGTGGTGTAGGGTATTGTTATGATATTATGGCAAGAAATACATGATGTGTATATACAAGGATTTTGCACATAATACGCAACAATTGTTTTCTCTCTACTGTTCTTTCGTATAACAGTGCAAAAGATGCATTCATAGGACACACACAATCATACGACACACGCATACACTGTCAAATGCACTATATGCGCCACAATGAAAGGCCGTCAATGCTTATATAATCGCAGACAGCGGGGGCTAAGTCAAGAATTATGAATTGCAAGGAAACAACAGATAGCCCTCATAACTACAAGACAGCCAATGTGTGTGTATATGAAATGTGTTTAATAAAAAACAAAAACAAAAATTAAAAGTTGAAAATGTTGCTGTTATTGATTGGAAGATTCGAAAAGGATTATTGTTGCATGAGGGGATAAAAGCATCAACACGACAACATTGCAGGTAATCACGCTGATTCAGTGTCCGGGATATACAAGAGTGCAAGGGAATGAAAGGGAATGAAAAAGCATATTTTCTGGCTGAAAAAGGCTACGGGAAGACACGCGATAATAAAATAACATGTGCAAGATTAGGTGTGGGTACAGCAAGGAGGGAGCTATGAGAGAAAGAGAACGACCTGTATGAAATCAGTGTGCTACGCAAACAGTTTGTATCTACACCTCAAGTCATTTTCTGCCGGCTAGGAAGCATCTTTGGGTATGCCCGATATGCTATGATGTTGACTTTTACATCAGTAATCAGTCAACTGAAAAAGATCTAACCTTTAACTTTTAGGAACAAACAGTTGCAAAATAAACAGTTACAAATAAAAAAAATAAAAAAATAAAAACATTCTTGATGAAAACACAACAATGATATTCTAAATTTCTTATACCAAATAGGATGGCAGTTCCATCTCAATTATCAAGCGGCTCAAATAACTGTAAAGCTCGCCATAAGTCTTATAAGTAATAATCATGTGGCAAACAGTTATAACCCATATGAATATCACGTAATTTAGCCCCGGGCTGCCACATGGATCTGTCATCCCGCCTATGCTCTTTAACGTGTATAGGAGCAAGACTGCAAGCCTAGAAGTCCTAGGGGTTGAAAGACACTGACACGTGCAGATGATATTCTCTCATAAAGGCAAGGGGTTGCTGGGAGAGGGGGACTGGGTTATAGGGAGCAAACCGTCAGGAAGCTACATATGGAACAGTACACACAGCCATTGAATGGCGTAGAGAAATAGGTGTTGTCGTTCACCTTGAAAAGACGGCTGTTTTGAATAACCTAAAGGATTGCTGGAGCTGATGTCCCAAATATAATAGATGTTAAAATTGTCAACCAGTGAGCAAACTAAAGTATCTAGGAATCACATTTGACAGGAGCCTGGCCTTTGAGGACAGTGTGGAGACGATTATGACAAGATTTCAAAAGGCACCCTTTGCAGAAGACTATGGCTGTAATGTACATAGTGCGGATACTGATTTTGACACTATACTATAAATTGGTCCTCTCATTGACTGATTATGTTTGAGAACTGCTCACCTTCTCAAATTGTCAAACTTTTAAACTATAACGCATTCAGAAGCCAGCCATGTGGGGCATTTGGAGATTATATGCTGAACATGGGGGCGGTCCCGGGTAGTTAGTATCATTTGGATATTCTCTTCAGGCCATTGCCAGTATGTTGGGAAAAGAGCAGACAGATATACTGGCTGGTTCTGTACCACGTGGTGGTGAATCGATATGTGACATGCTATGGGAGCGAGTGTACAGTACGGAAGCGCAAATAGATCATTACAGTCTGTGGAGAATGGCGCTGCTACGAGTTACCAGGGAATCTGACCGACGCTCAAAACTCAAGGAAAGGGAGAGACGGATATACAGACAGTTACTGGTGCCATCGGACTGGAACTTTTCGTTTGCTGAATATGGGTACGAAAATTGCTAGTTGTTCATCCACTTCTACATTGTAGTTATGCCCCACAACCTGAGTGTTGCGTGTACATACATTTTACAGATCTGACGTATTTGAATGCAGACTATTGGTTTCTTGCTTCTCAGACAGATATAAACTGACTTCAAAGGAAGATTCCAGTTAGTTGACTCTTACGACATGCTTTTGTTAAAGCAGCGGGTCTATTTTTGTTTTCCAAAAATAGGGCTCTGGAAACCACACATTGAGCAATTGAACCAGTAAATGTTTCTTCTATCTTTAATTGTCTAGTGTGTCCTTCTATCTTTCTACTTTTTTCTATGAGTTCTGACCAATAATTTTTCTTTTACTTTATTAATATATAATATTTATTGGCCTCAAGGGTTCCCATCTGTTTATTTATGGGAATGACGTATACACACAGGAACCTACCTATCAAATACCTTTCTCAGATGTTGCTGTATTCTGGACAAAGCATTAATGGCTAGTGTGTTTGTAAATTGTACCTGTGTTTGTTAGTCGACAAATGCTTGGTTAATATAAATTTCTGTAACATATTTTATTGGTTTATTATACATTCTGTCTGTGTTCCATAGTTGCGGATTTCAAGCTGTACGATACACACGGCCAAAAAGACACCTTTTTTGGGGGGATGCTTAGGTGACCAGGAAGTTCCACTGGCGGAACGAATAGACGCTCGATGCGGATCGGAAGGTCGTGGGTTCTCTGGCGGAGCCAGACTTTAAAATAAAAATGACGTTGGCTCCCAAGTTTACCCAGCCATGAGTGGGTACCGAGTGCAGTCCCGGGAAGTAAAGGCGACCGGCGTAAAGCTGACCACATCACCCGTCTTGTTCCGATTAGTCTATAAAAATATAGGTCTAGCCTTATATGCCCTATAGCCGAAATGAGTGGAAAATGGTCTTTTACTTACTTACTAGTTGACCATGTTCTTAGTGCTCTTGTTTCGCAAACGCCGTCTGAAGGTGACAAGTTCGATTACCGGTCCGGTAACTATACCTTTCGATTTGTATGTTGTCTAGTGTGTTCTTCTACCTTTCTACTTCTTTCTATGAGTGCCGATCAATAAAATTTATGTTAATTTCCTAACATCTTCTATCTTAAGCTTTTTGTATACTATAACACAGGTGGGTAGAAGTGAAATACCAATCATAGAGACAACAGGAATGATCATATTTATTTATGTTTACCTGAAACATGCAAACCTTCAGTGCATAAAAATGCTTTTATAATAAATGTTGAATGTCATGTCTACTCATCCATGCTTATGATGGATAAATATGGGCAGTGAACATATAATGATGAAGTCAAATTCGGACTCTGTAGATACCAAATAATCTATTGTAGTGGTGAGGGGGGGGGGGGGGATATTAATCAAAAACTGTTTCTGAAAAGGTATAGAAAAGGATCGGCTTAAAATAAACTGACGACTGGTATTTTCCGGCCGGATAAATGAGATAAAAACATATTTAAAAAATGCCATCCAGTTATAGAAAAGCAAGTAACAGGTAGATAACGAAACAAATAGCAAGATAAAATTTAAAAAAAAACGAATCAATCAATTTCAAATAGTTTACAGCAATCGGACTGAGATTCCTTGCAGTCAAATTTTTTTTGAGACATCTTGTCAATTGATTGATTGATTAATATAGTATTCGTGATAATATCAAAACTCTCCTTCTTAATTTTTCTGGCAACTGTGTTAACAGTTGGAATTATTGTCAAATATTACATTTAATTTTATTCTATTCTTATGCACACATGCCTTTCGTGTAGCTGTTTTCTTTTTTCATTTTTCTTTTTTTATTTTTTTTATTTTATTGTAGACCGCAAGAGTAAGTATCCAGCTGCCATATACCATTTATTTATAGAACCTAATACATGCATGTGCAAATATTTTGATTGTTTTTTATTTTTCGCAAACCACTAACCCCTTTCCCCACAAACACACACACACACACACACACACACACACACAGAGAGAGAGGTACAGACGCATATACACGCCAAATAACCTCAAATTACTAAATATACTAATACAATGCTTGTTATTTCAAGAAATTTTTTTTTTTTTGGTTATCACACAAATATTATTTTCTGTGGAGTAAATAGTTCTTACGATTTAGGAGCAGTAAACTACTTCAAGGTCAAGAACTGAAAGCATGGTAAAAATAAATATGCGATGTTCGGTTTTGTTCTCCTTAGAAAACATTTCTATCGTGAGCGTGTGGCTCGGTAAATTGCTCACATTGAGGAATTGATGACATGGTGATGGGAATTCGCAATTGCGCATTGTATGCTCGTGTCGTCAATTGATCTCTTTCTAATACTTTTTTTTTCTGTTCCGTTTAAACCACCACTAAACAATACACACACACACACACACACACACACACACACACACACACACACAAACACACTCATACACACGATTAAATATGCAAATAATCATCTGATTGCACTGAAATCTAAATAACATTTAGGAATTGCTGAATTACTGAGGCTAATTAGTATTTATATGAGTATATACAGTGAGTAAAGGACCCTTTTTCAATAATACTTACTTCGCCCATTGGCACTGGTTGGCTGATGAGGTCAACATTAAACGGATCGCCTCTGCTTTATAGGACTTTTGCTTTGAGTGAACCTAGGGGAAAAGTCATGAGTGAAAAGAACATCGGCTCCTTGCGGCTTTGAGCTAACGAATTTCAGATACACATATGCGTGTCCAGCAGCAGCGACACGGCGGCTCACACAAATGTATATTCATAGTTGTGATGCGGTTAACTGAGGTCGGTCTTCGACTATTTAAACACAACAGTGTTATTAATAAGTTGAACAGCTGGGTGGGACACTGATTCACAACTGCTTTTCCCAGATAACTCTTCCTTTAACCTGTAGACGAGCATTGTTGTATTATAAAGCATGTTATGTAGAATATTCTTCATGGATTCGCGTATTTTATCGTAAATGTACTTGTACTGGATAAATAGTAAGTTTGAAAATTAAAGGCGATGTTTAAGCAATTATATCCCAGCTAAAGTGGCACATAAATGGCTGGAATTTTGTATAAATATTTACTATATTCTAAACATTATGTCAGAACCCGCTACTACCTTCCCCACCTAACAAGCAATTGAAATGCATTTGTTGCTTATTTATAGTATATCCAAGTCCTGGTATCTGTGTTCATTCATATTTTAAGAGCTATACATCAAACAGTTCAAAATTAATGATCTACCTTAAGCAAAAACTCGTTATCTTTCGTTTTTAAATAATGAATTCAAGCACAGCTGTTGCACGAAAGTTGTCGCAATGAACTATAAAATGAGCGTGCTACACCATTTACCCGTTGCATTACATTACATTGTAAGATGTGTCAGATAACTCTAATACCGTTGAACTGATCATGATTTATTCCAGCTTCGGGGTTTACGTTATAATAATATGTAAGCCATTTTTTTTCACGAAGGAAAGCTTCTGTCATACACGCAAAATCTGAAAGCAAATCATTGTAACAGCTGTTCAGTCCCATCGTTGAACGAGTTTGCTTTGACCCTTCGTGTGTGTGTGTGTGTGGGTTTGTGTGCGTATGATCGCGTGTGTGTGTATGTATCTGTGTGTGAGTGTGGGTGTGTGTGTGGGTGTGAGTGTGGGTGAGTGTGTGCGTGTGTGTGTGTTGGGGGGGGGGGGGGTTTAATATCCATTTTTTTTTTTTTAAATAATTTTGTCGTCGCTTATTTAAAAAATTCGTTCGCCTGTCTTGTGACCCAGGAAATCAAATTTGTAAATCTGCTCTCTACGTTATTGGGTTTTTATTTTCAGGCCGAACTCTTTTTCAAGCCCCACCATGGCGTTTGCCTGGGGCCCTGAATATAGCCGGGCCCTAAATATGAACTAACGACTGAAAAGGGGTTTTGGAACCTCTCCGCGGGTAATTCTCATCCGCAGTAATGCACTTTATGTCTTACTTACTTTACTTTTTCCTTCCACGTATGCCGCTAAGCGTTGTGGGGAGATGCAAGTTCCTGTCGTAAGCAAGGCGGGCAGCATCTGATGTTCTGAGGCCATGCTTTTGGCAGGTTTCGGAGACCCCGTCAATCCACCGGGTGTTTATCGATTGTGTGATAAGAGAGAGAGAGAGAGAGAGAGAGAGAGAGAGAATGAGAGAGAGAGAGAAAGAGAGAGAGAGAGAGTAATGTCTCAAACACCTGGACTATGCTTATATATCTGTCTCCTTAGTTACTGGAATTTGCCAGTAACTCTTCTTGAGTACTACTTTGGAAAAGAATTTCGATTAGCATATGGTTGCAATGAGTGCGGCTGCATTTGGGATTGGTTAAGCGTACAAATGGGTAATCCCCCCCCCCCCCCCCCCCCCCCCCCCCCCTTTCCCTGGTTTTTACAGGATAATCAACACAGATTCCGTGTATACTGTCTTTCTTCCTGACAATTACTAGAGGTGATGAACAGTTGGAAGATAACATTCTAATCATCATAATCCTAAACCACTTCTGCCGTAAAGTGCTGTTGGGAGGAATAGTTTGCTATCCAGTGTACTTTGGCTGCCACTGGCTTTTTCATGCCGTAAAGGCGTTGTGTGTCTTAAATGTTGTAGATGCATAATTCTGCGGCCGTCCCCTAACTCTTGTAGCTGATCTTCTGAGATGTTGTGCTTGTGATGGTATTTGTTCTTGCAGCATTCTAATGACATGACCAAGTAACTTGATCTGCTGTTTCTCGATGAATTTAGCACAAGGTGTCGTTCCCACAGTGTGTCTGATAGTTTCATTATTCACTCCATCTCTTATGGTTAGCTTGGCTGCTTTTCTCTGGCACCTTTTCTCGCAGGTGGTAATTTTGCGTGTAAGGGCTTTAGATAGTGTCCACGTTTGGCAATGTTTGCTTAATGTTGGAATAAATAGTCTGTTAATAATTTGTCTCTTTGCACTCATAGAATGCTTGGATGTCTTAATAATGGTGAAAATTGGTCTATAAGTGGACTTGCTTTCTGACATCTGGTTTCTATTTCTATGTCAATTATACACTCTTATGTAATCATTCTACCTAGATATTTAAACCCCCTAACTTGATTCAGACCAGAACCATTCAGCTGTATTTGTAGTGGGGCATGGGTTCTACTAACTTGCATTGTTTCGATTTTGTAAGCATTGATCATTTTGTTGTATTTACTTCATGCCGAGTTTATCTTGTTAATGTGGTGTAGCAGTCTATCTTCTTCAGGGTAGAACAAGCACAGATTGTCAGCAAACAGTAGTTCGTTTAATGTGGGTGAATCTATAACTTTTATTGACGTTTGTACTTCCTCATGATAATAAAGATCTCTGTTGTCTTTATAAGAACTTGCTTCTTTACATATTCTGTCTGTATAAATGGTTTAATAAACGTGAGGAGAGCACACATCCTTGTCTCACACCTGTGTTGACTGTGAACATTTCCGATATGCCTTCTTGTGTTCTTATTTGACTTTGGTTTATGTGGAACATGGCTATGATGTTCTCCAGTAACTGTCCTTGTATCCGTAATTCTCAAGAACAGACCACAGTTTGTTTCTATCCACTCTATCAAAAGCCTTTTTCCTGATCTACACTTGCGTCAGAGTCAATAGTGCATCTGGGCATCCTCTGCCTTTTCTGAAACCGAATTGTGATGCACTTAACTGTTGTTCAGCTGTGAGTCTAACTCTGTTCTACTAATTTGGCGTACTTTTTCATACGTGACTCAGTAGTGATTTACCTCTGTATTTTTCACATTCTCTCCTATTACCTTTTTTTTTCATTACGGTACTCAGCTGGGACATAACATTCTAGTACGCCACTTAACACCCACTTCTCCGCATGGTTGGATCCCTTCTGTATTAATTCAATCCAGACCTGGTGCCAATATTTCTAGTGCTGTTCTGTATAACTGCTGTTACTTCCGGTGGTATGAAATTTGGTTCCTCTTGTTCGCAACATTGAGGTACAAAGTTAAATTTGTCTACGTTGCCTGTGAGGTTGAGAAGTTCTTGAAAATACTCTGCCCATCTTACCAACCACTGTTGTGGACTCAAAAGACGTATGCTTCTCTTGTTGTTGATGATAATTGTTGGTTTAAAGACTCTTTCTCTCATGACTTTTACATGTTTATAAAATTCTCTAGGGGAGTTCTTGCTGAGAGTAGCCATCTTTTGACCATGATTTGTCAAAGAGTCGTCTTTAGAAGCTTGAATTTTGCGTTATGCTTCTCGTCTTAATAATCTGTAATGGACATAATCTTGATGTGAATGTCGATTTTAGCCAGTTTTATATGCCTCCTTCTATCTGATACACTGTCTTTAACTTCGTTGTTCCACGAGATAGTTCTTTAATATTTTACACCACCCACCCTTCTGACTCCGCATTTGGTTTGAAGTATGTTGAGCATACAAGTTTAAAGACAAGTAAAGTAAAGATCCTTTATTACACCTTTAGGCGTCTCGGGTATATGGTAAGAGAGCCCATACTTTTCAGAAAATCAGCAATAGGAGGGTAATGTGGTCAGCATTACGCCAGCCGTCTTTACTTCCACAGGACAACCATCCTGGTGCCCATGCTTGACTGGGTCGACTTGCGATAAAAATCCACGCAGCCAGCAGTGGGTTTCGATCGCGGTACGTGGAGTTACGAGCCGGACTCGCAAAGCCTTATCCACGGACGTCGCATGTTGAGCACAGCTGTCCTAAAACGTGTCCACTCTGAATCGATGTATGAATATTCGCCTGGGATGTTATTTAGTAGCTCTATCATTTCTTGTTGAATCTCATCTTTAACCACATGATTCTGAAGTCTCCAAAATGTGATAACATCTGTGACTACTAATTTATGTCTTGGTTTTCAGTACTCAGTGTTAATTTTTATTAAAACCTGTCTATGTTTGTGTTTGTTAGGACTCGTAAAGCTATTAATTGTTTTCTTTTTCTCTTCCTGAATAGAAGGTAGTTAGTTTAGAAAGCCTGATCTAAATTGTCCCATTTTTACCATTGTTTTGTATGAAGGCGTGATGTTGGAAAAAAAAAAAAAAAAACTTACTTTAAGACCTTGCTGTGAACACAAGCTAAGTAGATGTTCTGCTTTGCTGTTACAATCCGCATCTGCATCACTGAAGTGCCCCATAATTCTTCCCATGGAGATCTTCTTGTACCTTTTCTCCCATTGAAATCACCCATCACAATTAGATTTTCACTTTCACTGACGTTGTTTAAAACGTCGGAGCGTTGCTCGAAGTATTCTTTTCTGTCTTCTTCACTGTAACTGTACTTACAGTGAGCATAGGTCTGCACAATCGTTGTTGTTCTAGACCCTTATTTGATCTTAATTAGTATGATTCTTTCTGATATAAATTCAATGTGGATACTGCTGTTTGCATTATCGGGGTGAATTATAAAACCGACTCATTGTTTTGCTCTCGCTCGTTGTTCGACACAGCTCCATACCAGAACATAATTTTCTTGTATTAGTTTTGTATTGTGCCCCTTTCTTATCGTATCCGCTAATCCTAGTATTTGAACAATTGATTTCCTTATGAATTCCACTTACTGTGGTTCTGACCTTCAAATAATATCACAATTGTTCAGTTTTGATTTTCAATCTCTATTTATTTTATCTAGGAATGGGATATTGTTTTGTCTTAAATGGCACACCCGTTGTGAATCGTATGTGTTGTTTAGGTGTAGATGTGATTTCTAGTGTATCTGGAAAGATGTCTTGGAACTGCTAAATGATTTCAATTAGTAAGGCTCTATCCTGATAGGAGAGATCTCTGTTGAATTTACCTCCTACAAAGATGTTTCGACTTTTGTATAAGGTGTTTATCTTCGATAAATTATAGTGTTATCCTGATGCTAATTGATAGTTGAGCAAAATGACGCTACATGATCGTTTATCTGCCTGAGCAATGTTAGCTAATCTCGAATCTTATATGACTTTGACAAGTTGATGTTGACGATTTTTGCTTTGCCTGTAACCAATATCTCGTAATCCTAATTCTAATTTGTTTTCTTTTTCGTTGCCTTATATATAGCCTTGCCATTACAGTTTTTTTTTTTTTTTCAGATGGATAAATAACACTTCTTATAAGACGGTTGCCTTAGCCTTTCTGTTTGCGTACTGTCTGCACAGAACTCGAAGATTTGTAATTCGATCCCATAATATGATGACCATAATGTAGGCATCTCTGGTGGACGAGTCTTTAATTGTCCCGTAATAAGTTCTTAATAAATTTGTAATGGCATACCAGGATTAACCACATCGACCGACTCAAATAGGAAGTGTCCTGTCCTACTCTGCAGCACCACGCTGTACGCGAACAGGATGGCTGGTAGAAAGATGTAATAGTCTGTGTGGCGTTCAGCTATGATCGATGCCAGCATTCTCCTTGGAGTAAGTTCAGTTTTTCTGCAATCACATGTGTCTGTGGGTGGAATGGTCTGGCCTATTGACTGTTTAAATACCATCATTTTAATGAAACTTGTGCTTCAGCAGATATAAATTGCTTTCCTGGGATAGAATTGTTCCCGGGAAGCCGATTTTTTAGAAACTTTGTAAAGCAACTACAATACCCCTAGTTTTAATATTTAGAAAAGGAATTGCTTCAGACAATATGGTACACTATAACTGTCATTATGATAAATCAGTCAAGTGGATGTGGGCTTGTGTATAATTTTTCTTCCTTTGACAAATCTCAGAGGGAAAAACAAATATTGTTGTGTCATTGTTGTAACCAATCAAGTAGAACTGTCAAAAGTTTTTAAATTTGTTTTTACTGTTCCAATTTTAGCAGACAAACGTGCATTATGTGCCATTCCTTGTACTTTTCTGCGATGCTGTCATCGTTCCTTTCTAATGCGTCCGTGCCAAGATATTCTCTTTCCACGCAAAAACACGATCTACTAGACATTAAAATTCTTAGCTTTTGATTTAAGAGATAAACATTTCTTCAATTTTCTTTCCATCCTTTAGCTGGGATTATATGTGAGGGATGCTGGTTCATTTAATCAGATCTGTCTGTCCTTTATCTTCTTTTTTTTTTTCTGTATTGTCACAGCATTATTTTTGAGACTTTTCCTAAAAATAGTGACGGATAGCTTATCGCCAGTATTTACATGTGGTACATTGCGAATGAAGATTCCGGCCCATGTTGTGGGGAGTACGGATGCCTTTGTTATGCCAAAGTAGAACTAGTAATTCAGTTTTTAGAAAACTATGTTATATCTTTCCTGACTGCCTCCAAATGCTCTTCACACAAAATGCTTTCCATTGAAGTCTTTCGATTACATAACTTCTCAGTGTACACAGATTAATGCTGCGCTTGTGTCTTGATCTACAGTGCAAGGTAAACTATTTGCAAATCCTCCGAAGTAGCACAAGGATTCACGAGTAATGCTTGCCGATTATGCTTTTAATTCGGCACACTTTGTCCGCAAATACGATTCCCATCTACATGGAGTTCTTCGCATATCTTCCTGTTTTTCTATTCCTAACCATGTTCGGCAATATTTTGGACGACAGACATGGCCAAAGAGACACCTATTTTGGGGAATGCTTAGATGAAAAGGGAGTTACCCTAACGGAACGGATAGACGCTCCCCGCGGGTCGGATGTTTGTGGGTTCTCTGGCGGAGCCAGACTGTTAAAAATGACGTTGGCTCCCAAGTTTACCCAGCCATAAGTGGGTTCCGGGTGCAGTCACGGGAAGTAGAGGCGACCGGCGTAATGCTGACCACATCACCCACCTTGTTACGATTGGTCTATAAAAATATTGGTCAAGCCCTATATGCCCTATAGCCGAAATGCGTAGAAAATGGTCCTTTACTTACTAGTTGACCATGTTTTAGTGCTCTTGTTTCTCAAACGCTGTCTGGAGGTGACAAGTTCGATTACCGGCATGGTAACTATACCTCTCGATTTGTATGTTGTCTAGTGTGTTCTTCTATCTTTCTACTTCTTTCTATGAGTGCCGATCAATACAATTTCTGGTACTTTCTTAACATCTTCTATCTTAAGCTTTTTGTATACGATAACACAGGTGGGCAGAAGTGAAATACCAATCATAGAGACAACAGGAATGATCATATTTATTTATGTTTACCTGAACATGCACCTTTAGTGCATAAAAATGCTTTTATAATAGATGTTAAATGTCATGTCTACTCATCCATGCTTATGATGGAGAAATATGGGCAGTGAACATATAATGATGAAGTCAAATTCGGACTCTGTAGATACCAAATAATCTATTGTAAATGAGATAAAAACGTATTTAAAAGATGTCTTCCAGTTATAGAAAAGCAAGTAACAGGTAGATAACTAAACAAATAGCAAGATAAAATAAAATAAAAATTAATGAATAAATTTCAATGAGTTTACAGCAATCAGACTGAGATTCCTTGCAGTCAAATTTTTTTTGAGACATCTTGTCAATTGATTAATTGATTAATATAGTATTCGTGATAATATCAAAACTCCCCTTCTTAATTCTTCTGGCAACTGTGTTAACAGTTGGAATTATTGTCTAATATTAATTTTAATTTTATTCTATTCTTATGCACACATGACTTTCGTGTAGCTGTTTTCTTTTTTTATTTTTGTTTTCATCTTTTTTTTTTTTTTTATAGAGCTCAAGAGTAAGTATCCAGCTGCCATATGCCATTTATTTATAGAACCTAATATATTCATGTGCAAATATTTTGATTGTTTTTATTGTTTTTTGCAAACCACTAACTCCTTTCCACGCAAACACACACACACACACACACACACACACACACACACACAGGTACAGACGCATATACACGCCAAATAACCTCAAATTACTAAATATACTAATACAATGCTTGTTATTTCAAGAAATGTCTTTGTTATCACACTGTGGAGTAAATAGTTCTTACGATTTAGAAGCAGTAAACTACTTCAATGTCAAGACAGTATGGTAAAAATAAATATGTGATGTTCGGTTTTGTTCTCCTTAGAAAACATTTATATCGTGAACGTGTGGCTCGGTAAATTGCTCACTTTAATGAATTGATGACATGGTGATGGGAAAATGCAATCGTGCATTGTATGCTCGTGTCGTCAATTGATCTCTTTCTAATACACTTTTTTTGCTGTTGTTTAAACCACCACTAAACAACACAAACACACACACACACAAACACACACTCATAAACACAAATAAATTTGCAAATTATCATGTGATTGCACTGACCTCTAAATTACATTTAGGAATTGATGAATTACTGAGGCTAATTAGTATGTACATGAGTATATACAGTGAGTAAAGGACCCCTTTTTCACATATACTTACTTCGCCCATTGGCACTGGTTGGCTGATGAGATCAACATTAAACAGATCGCCTTTGCTTTATAGGACTTTTGCTCTTACTCAACCTAGGAGAAAAGGTCATGAGTGAATAGAATATCGGCTCCTTGCGGCTTTGAACCCACGAATTTCAGATACACATATGAGTGTCCAGCAGCAATGACACGGCGGCTCACACAAATGTATATTCATAGTTGTGATGCGGTTAACTGAGGTCGGTCTTCGACTATTTAAACACAACAGTGTTATTAATTAGTTTTACAGCTGGGTGGGACACTGATTCAGAACTGCTTTTAGCAGATAACTCTTCCTTTAACCTGTAGAGGAGTACTGTTGTATTATAAAGCATGTTATGTAGCATATTGTTCATGGATTCATGCACTTTGTCGTAAATGTACTTGTACTGGATCAATAGTACGTTTAAAATTTATATGCGATGTTCAGCTGTAGTGGCATATAAATGGCTGGAATTATGTATAAATATTTACTATATTCTAAACGGTATGTCAGAACTCCCTACTACCATCCCTACATAACAAGCAATTGAAAGGCATTTGTAGCTTTTTTATGGTATATGGAAGTACTGTTATCCTTGTTCAATAATATTTTAAGAGCTATACAGCAAACAGTTCAAATTTAATGATCTATCTTCTGCAAAAACTTATGTATCTCTTGTTTTTAAATAAAGAATAGGAGCACAGCTGTTGCACCAAAGTTGTCGCAACAAACTAACTATAATATGAGCGTGCTACACCATTTACCCGTTGCATTACATTGTAAGATGACGTCAGATAACGCTAATACCGGTAAACTGATCATTATTTATTCCAGCTGCAGGGTTTACGTTAGGAATAAACTCACAGGGAGCAAGTACAGCAGGGTTCTACCAGTCGTCAGTAGAGGATATCCTCGTCGACAAGTGTTTCGGCCAACGATTCTCCTAGACACTTTCGGAGGTGGGCCCACCTGAGTTCATGAAGCTCAGGGCTGGTACCCTGCTGCACGAAATTACCGGATGGTGTTTTTCTTTCGGATAGGGACAAGACGACTTGGTGGTTTGCAGAAGGTACTGTGAGATAAGAAGTCGTCGCGGCAGCCTAATTAAAGCAGTCAGAGTACCTGGACGACCGAGCGACAAGCTTACGATTGGTTTACCGGACACATGTTGGACTTTTATTAGCAGGTGGCAGAGGATCACTGGCAGACAATTGGGACACGATAGACTTTCAAGGGGTGAGAAACCCTTTTCCACTAGACACCCGGACCAGCTCACCGAGGCCCGTCCCCTACGTTGTTCCGTTGAGTCCAAAGCCAACTCGAAGCCTTTTTGGCTGCCTCGCCAAGTTTTTTAAGTGTTCGTTTCCGTTTATTACCGCGCAATCCTAGTTCTTTAACCACATTGTAGAGCGAAGTGGAAACGTGGCCTCTCGCTCCCACTTCGACGGCAAAGACCCGTACTGTGTACGCCTCGTTTCTCCTCAGACCGGCTGCTAAGTCACAATATTTCTCGAGCTTATATGTGTGACTCTCGTCCATACGCGACTCATACGGGACGGTCAATTCAATCAGGATGAGCTGCCGTTTTTCCGCAGAGTGGAGAACTATGTCAGGTCGCAGACCGGTCTTCCGGATCAACTCGGGGTACCTTTCATGGCCCGGCAAATCAACCGCCAGTAACCAGTCCCTCGCAGAGTCTAGCACAGATGGAGCGAATGCGTCTCGGTTGACCTTACCTTTTGGAATCTGCCCAGCCTTGAGGAAACGTATGGGGACGGTGGTAGAACTGGCTCTAGAGTTAGCCCTCATTCTAGCCTGGTCAACAACGGCTGCTAACTCTTTTAGCACCTTGTTGTGTCGCCAGGTATATCTGCCTTGGCCTAGGGCTTTCCTGCACGCGGACAGGACATGCTCAAGAGTCTGCTTCGCTTTGCACAACGGGCAAGTCGGATCGTTAGTCGCAGACCACTTAACCATATTAACACCGGACGGTAATACATCGTACGCCGAACGAACGATAAAGCTCAGTCGCAGCGGGGTCATCCGCCAGATCTCACCCCATGTGAGTATTCTTGGCAATGCGCTCTCCAGGCTGACCCAATGGCCCTGCTGCGACTGCTGGGCCGCTTTCTGGACCCGAACCTCGTTTTCGTTGTCCCTCACTATTTGTATTACCATGTCTTGGCGTTCTTTGGCTGAGGCCTTTGACCACCAATTAACCTTCCCGTGCCCTAGGCCTCGACAGTCGGTTTGATTGTATCCCATTATCTCCTTCAATTTTAGTGCGTTCTGCGCAGATTCAATCGCATCGAGGACCCTCCACTTCTGGCCAGTCTTTAGAGCGGGCTGGACAGCGATGACATTTGGGTCTGAAGACTTGCGCAAGAGCATGGCGAGTCTTACCTTGCCAACATTAAACTCTTCGGTTATCGATTTGAACAGGAGTACCAGCTTAGCGTTATATTAAAATGTGAGCCATTTTTTTCACGAAGAGAAGCTGCTGTCATGCACACAAAATCTTAAAGTAATTCATTGTAACAGCTTTTCAGTCCCATCATTGAACACGCATGCTGTGTCCCTTCGTGTGTGTGTGTGTGTGTGTGTGTGTGTGTGTGTGTGTGTGTGGGTGGGTGGGTTTGTGTGTGCGTGTGGGTGTTTGTGTGCGTATGTGCGCGCTTGTGTGTTTATGTATGTGTGTGTGGGTGTGAGTGTGGATGTGTGGGTGTGGGTGTGTATGTGTGTTTGGGGCTTCAAAATCCATTATTTTTAAAATAATTTTGTAGTCTGTTATTTAAAAAAATGCGTTCGCCTATCTTGTGACCCAAAAAATCAAATTTTGTAAATCTGCTGTCTATGTTACTGGGTTATTTTTTTCAGGCCGAACTCTTTTCAAGCCCTGCCATGGCGTTTGCCTGGGGCCCTGAATATAGCCGGGCCCTAAATATGAACTAACGACTGAAAGGGGGTTTTGGAAACTCTCCGCGGGTAATCCTCATCCGCATCAATGCACTTTGTGTCACCAGGTGTTTATCGCTTGTGTGATGTCCTGGTGAGATACAACAAGAGAGAGAGAGAGACAGAGAGAGAGAGAGAGAGAGAGAGTAATGTCTCAAACACCTGGACTATAAAAGAAATAAGGTCTTGCATAGCTGTTTTTTTTTTTTTTAGGTACAAACATAGTCCATATGTGTGGCAACATTATAACATGTTTAATGTTCCTACGTACAATGTGCATGCTGTATCTTGTGAATAAATGTTGCAGGTGATTTTAAGTCAACATTGTGTTTTGTACCATTAGAACAATCCCGTAGGCGTGGAAAATGATTAAATGCCTATCTCTTTAGTTACTGGAATTTGTCAGTAACCCTTCGTGAGTTTTACTTTTGAAAAGGATTTAGATTAGAACATGGTTGCAATGAGTTCGGCTGCATTTGGGATTGGTTACGCATCCAAATGGGTAATGCCCCCCCCCCCTTCCCTCACTTTTGTTACAGGATAATCAACGCAGATTCGGTGTATACTGTCTTTCTTTTTGACAATTACTAGAGGGGATGAATAGTTGGAAGAAGACATTCTAATCATCATCCTAAACCACTTCTGCCGTTAAGCGCCATTATGATGAAAAGTTTGCTATCCAGTCTATATGTGCACTTGCTTTCTGACATCTGGTTTCTATTTCTATTTCAATTATACCATCTTCTGTGATCATTCCTTCTTGATCTTTAAACTCCCTAGCTTGATTCAGACCAGAACCATTCAGCTGTATTTGTAGTGGGGCATCTGTTCTACTGACTTGCATTGTTTCTATTTTGTTTGCATTGATCTTCATATTGTATTTACTGCATGCTTAGTTTAACCTGTTAATGTGGTCTAGCAGTCTATCTTCTTCAGGGTAGATCACGCACAGGTCGTCAGCAAATAGTAGTTTGTTTAATGTGGGTGAATCTTTAACTTCTATTGACGTGTGTACTTTCTCATAATTATAAAGATCTGTGTTGTCATTATCAAACTTGCTTCTTTAGATATTCTGTATATAAATGGTAAATAAAAGTGGGGAGAGCACACATCCCTGTCTCACACCTGTGTTGACTGTGAACATATCCGATATGCCTTCTTGTGTTCTCAGTGCTCTCTGGCGTGTGTGTAACATGGCTAGTAACTGTCATTGTACCTGTAGTTCTCAAGAACAGACCACAGTTTGTTTCTATCCACTCTATCAAAAGCCTTTTCCTGATCTAAAAAACAATATTATGTTGGCTTTCTCACACTTGCCTCAGGGTGAATAATCCATCTGTGCATCGTCTGCCTTTTCTAAAACCGAATTATGATGCATTCAACAGTTGTTCAGCTGTGGGTCTAACTCTCTGTTCTAGAAATGTGGCGTACTTTTCTCATACGTGACTCAGTAGTGATTTACCTCTGTATTTTTCACATTCTCTCCCATTACCTTTTATTTTTCATAACAGTACTCAGCTGACACTTTTCTTACTTCCCAAGCTATATTAACATTCTAGTAAGCCACTTAACACCCACTTCTCCTCATGATTGGATCCCTTCTGTATTAATTCAATCCAGACCTGGTGCCAATATTTCTATGGATGTTCTGTATAACTGCTGTTACTTCAGCTGCTATGAAATGTGGTTCCTCTTGTTCGCAACATTGAGGTGCAAAGTTAAAATTGTCTACGATGCCTGTGAGGTTGAGAAGTTCTTGAAAATGCTCCGCCCATCTTGCCAACCACTGTTGTGGACTAAAAAGAGGTATGCTTCTCTTGTTGTTGATGATAATTGTTGGGTGGAAGACTCTTTCTCTCATGATTTTTCATGTTTATATAATTCTCTAGGGGAGTTCTTGCTGAGAGTAGCCATCTGTTGACCATAATTTGTCGAAGATTCGTCTTTAGACGCTTTAATTTTATGTTCTTTTTCTCTTCTTACTAATTAGTAATGGGCATCATCTTGATGTGAATTTAGATTTTAGCCATTTTTATATGCCTCATTCTATGTGATAGACTGTCTTTAACTTCGTTGTTCCACGAAATAGTTCTGAAACATTTTACACCACCCACCCTTCTGACTCCGCATTTGGTTTTAAGTATGTTTAGCATACAAGTGAACAGAAAAGTAAGGATGCCTTATTACACATTTAGGCGTTTCGGGTATATGGGAAGAGCGCCCATACTTTTCAGACCATGGGCACTAGGTAGGTAATGTGGTCAGCATTACGCTGGCCGTCTTTACTTCCACTGGCCAGCCATCCTAGTACCCATGTTTGGCTGGGTCGACTTGCGACGCCCCATACCACGATACACGCACCCAGCAGTGGGTTTCGATCGCAGTACGTGGAGTTATGAGTCGGACTCACAGCGCCTTATCCACGGACGCCGCATGTTGAGCACAGCTGTCCTAAAACATGTCCACTCTGAATCAATGTATGAATATTCGCCTGGAAGGTTATTTAGTAGCTCTATCATTTCTTGTTGAATCTCATCTTTAACCACATTATCCTGAAGTCTCCAAAAGTTGATAACATCTGTGGTTACTATTTTATGTCTTGGTTTTCAGTACTCAGTGTTAATTTTTATTATATCCTGCTTATGTTTGTGTTTGTTAAGACTCGTAAAGCTATTAATTGTCTTTGTTTTCTCTTCCTGAATAGAATGAAGTTAGTTTAGGAAGCCTGATCTAAATTGCCCCATTTATACGCCTGTTTTGTATACTGCGTCGATGTTGAAAAAAAAAAAACCAACTGTTTGTTACTTTGAGACCTTGTTGTGAACACAAGCTAAGTAGATGTTCTGCTTTGCTGTTACAATCCGCAACTGCATCACTGAATTGCCCCATAATTCTTCCCATTTAGATCTTCTTGTACCTTTTCTCTCAATGAAATCACCCATCACAATTAGATTATCACTTTCACTTACGTTGTTTAAAACGTCGGAGCGTTCCTCGGAGTATTCTTTTCTGTCTTCTTCGCTGTAACTGTACTTACAGTGAACATGGGTCTGCACAATGGTTGTTGTTCTAGACCCTTCTTTGATCTAAATTAGTATGATTCTTTCTGATAGAAATTCAGTGTGGATACTGTTGTTTGCATTATCGGGGTGAATTATAAAACCGACTCATTGTTTTGCTCTCGCTCGTTGTTCGACACAGCTCCATACCAGAACATAATTTTCTTGTATTAGTTTTGTATTGTGTCCCTTTCTTATCGTATCCGCTAATCCTAGTATTTGAATATTTGATTTCTTCATGAATGCACTTAAATTGTTCAGTTCTGATTATCAGTCTCTATTTGTTTTAGTTAGTGCAGCTGGATGGGGTATTGTATTGTTCTAAAGGGCACATCTGTTGTGAATCGTATGTGTTGTTTAGGTATAGAAGTGATTTCTGGTGTATCTGGAAAGATGTCTTGGAACTGTTAAATGATTTCAATTAGTAAGGCTCTATCCTTATTGGAGAGTTCTCCGAATTTACCTCCAGCAAAGATGTTTCGACTTTTGTATAAGATTTTGGTCTTCGATAAATTATAGTGTCATCCTGATGCTAACTGATAGTTGAGCAAAATGACGCTACATGATCGTTTATCTGCCTGAGCAATGTTAGCTAATCTCGAATCTTAAATGACTTTGACAAGTTGATGTTGACGATTTTTGGCTTGCCTGTAACCAAAATCTCGTAATCCGCACCATAATTTGTTTTCTTTTTCGTTGCCTTATATATAGCCTTGCCATTACAGTTTTTTTTAATATGGATAAATAGCCCTTCTTATAAGACGGTTGCTTTAGCCTTTCTGTTTGCGTACTGTCTGCACAGTATTTGAAGATTTGTAATTCGATCCCATAATATGATGACCAAAATGTAGGCATCTATGTTGGACGAGTCTTTAATTTTCAATTTTTAGAAAACTAGGTTATATCTTTCCTGACTGCCTCCAAATGCTCTTCACACAAAATGCTTTCCATTGAAGTCTTTCGATTACATAACTTCTCAGTGTACACAGATTAATGCTGCGCTTGTGTCTTGATCTACAGTGCAAGGTAAACTATTTGCAAATCCTCCGAAGTAGCACAAGGATTCACGAGTAACGCTTGTCGTTAAAGTTTTTAATTCGGCACACTGTGTGCGCAAATAAGATTCCCATCTACATGAAGTTCTTCGCATATCTTCCTATTTTTCTATCCCCAGCCATGTTCGGCAATATTTTTGACTGCGCTGGTCACTAAGTCATCTTCGGAGTCACTGCTTGATAAATTCATGACAATATTATCTTCATTTAGTATACTTTTCGCATAACAATCGCTTCGAGTAGAGCCAAATGCACCACATTTGTAGCAGTAGAGAAATGATGCATACCTTTTGTGGGGTGAGTTTTGGGGGGTAGGAGCAAAGGGGACAAATAAATCATGTAGGAATGTTATGTAATTTGAATTTATTATCACACACAAATCTAGTCTACCAAGAGTGAAGTTGTAGTGGGAAAATGTTTTTTGAGTTGCCCGTTTTGCTTCTAGGTGTCGTGGTTTTATCTGATGTACGTTATCGTTATGGAAATTACAAGGGCATACTTCATAAGAACATCTCGAGGCTGCGCTAAAAGGTTGATCGGGTGCAGTTCTCTATGGGCATAAAAGAATTCTTCTCATTTATTCTCCATGTCGCCTACTGATGTGCATCTATTCTCTTGTAAGAACGCCGACATACTCATAGATAGTCAGGAAAAGAGTTTTTCATGCACCAGCAAATCGCTTAATAAATGGAAAGTCTCAGACTTCTGACGCTTTCAGCCTTCAATCTAGAGTACGGTGCACCTCCTTCCCTGTCATCCTGGCTAAAAGACGCTCCTTCCTGTGTTCACACTTCCATATGCAGATACAATCCTGTGACAATTTATGTAGCTCTTTGTCTGTCAAACCCATCTTATGCCCAAACTTTTTTTTTTTCGGCACAACTACCCTTAAAACGGTTTAAATAGTTAGGAAAAGACGATTTAAAAATAACCGTGCACATTTAATATTCAGGTATCTTTAATGTGATAAATAAAACAATATAATTGGACAACATAATTGTTAGAAGAAGAAGAAGAAGAAGAAGAAGAAAAAGAAGAAGAAAGAAGTAAAGAAGAAGAAAGAAGAAGAAGAATGAACAGCAATCGCAATAGAAAAAGGACTAGGCCACTAATTAAAACATGATGACGAATAAGACAACATTGTATGCAGTAATTGTATAAAGGTGATATTGTGAATAGATTTTGTCAATGAACTTGAAATTTTACTTTTTTGCCGCTAAAGGTGCGACATGTAAGTAGAGGTGTACAGTATTGTTGTGTTATTACGGCAAGCAATTCATGATGTGTATATACAAGGATTTGGCACATGATAGGCAACAACTGTTTTCTCTCTACTGTTCTTATGTATAATAGGTCAAAAGATGCCACCATAGGCCACACACAAGCGTACGACACACACACTCACACTGTCAAAGGCACTATAAGCGCCACAGTGAGAGGCCGACAATGCTTATATAATCGCAGACAATGTGGGACTGAGTCAAGGATTATGAATTGCAAGGAAACAACAGATAGCCCTCATAACTACAAGACAAACACTACTTTTGTTTCATTTTATTAAATGTACTAATTAAAAAAATAATAATAATAAGTCGAAAATGTGGCTATTATTGATTGGAAGATTCAAAAGCGACTAATGAAGCATAAGGGGATATAAGCATTAACACGTCACCGTTGCAGTGAATCACGTTGATCCAGTGTCCGGGATATGCAAGAGTTCAAGGAAATGAAAAAGCACATTTTCTGGCTAAAAAAGGCTACGGTAATCGTTGAAAGAAGACACGAAATTAAATAAAATAACATATACAAGAATTATGAATGAGTTTTGGATCCGGCAAGCAGGAAGCTATGAGAGGAAGGTAACGACTTGTTTGTAATCAGTGAGCTACGCAAAAAGTTTGTATCTACACCTCAAGTCATTTTCTGCGGAAGACAAAGCATCTGTGGGCATACCCGATGTGCTGTGATGTCGACTTTGAAATCAGTAGTCAGTAAACTTATAAAGATCTAACCTTCCACTTTTAGGAACAAACACTTGCAAAATAAGCAGTTAAAAAAAGGTATACCAATTTACAAAAAACTAAAAAAAAAAAAAAACATTCTTGACAAAAACACTACAATGATATTCTCTACTTCTAATTTCAAATGGAAAGGCTGTTGCAGCTCAATAATCAAGCGGCTCAAATAACTGTACAAGCACGTCATAAGCCTTATAAGTAATAATCATGGGGCAGACAGTTCTAAACCATAGGAATATCACGTAATTTAGCCCCGGGATGTCACAGGGATCTGACATCCCGACTGTGCTCTTTAACGTGTATAGGAGCAAGACTGCAAGCCTAGAAGTCCTAGAGGTTGATAGACACGTGCAGATGATATTCTCTCATAAAGGCCCTGAACGATGCCCTGATATCGCTTTATTTTGTTTTCTGAAGCCTTAACTCTGCCGGTCGAACACCTATTCCCGTCTCTTTTTCCTATTAAATTGTCTTACTCCAACTGGCAAAGCCACTTTTTTCTATTTTATCGCTACTTCAGCCACTTGTTTTTTTTTTCCCCTTCCAAATGCCATTTGTGCCGCTTGATTAGTTAATTTCCATTTCCTTTGAGCATCCAGCTCCACCATTTTTAACTCCTTCTCTACCTCCCAGGCTAGAAGACTCTCCTTCCTGTGTTCACAATTTCATTTGCTGATACAATCCTCTGACAATTTATGTAGCTCTTTGTCTGTCAACCCCATCTTATGCCCTAAGGCAGCGGTTCTCAAACTTTTGTTTTTGCAGCACAACTAGCCTTGAAACGGGTTGAATAGTTAGGAAAAGAAGATTTAAAAAAAGAACCGTGCACATTTAATATTCAGGTGTCTTTAATGCGATAAATAAAACAACATTTTTGGACAACAGAACTGTTGAAGAAGAAGAAGAAGAAGAAGAAGAAGAAGAAGAAGAAGAAGAAGAAGAAGAAGAAGAAGAAGAAGAAGAAGAAGAAGAAGAAGAAGAAGAAGAAGAAGAAGAAGAAGCAGAAGAAAAGAAGATAAAGAAGAAGAAAACGAAGAATCGAAAAAGAAAAGAAGAAGACGAAGAAGAAGACGAAGAAGAAGAAGAAGAAGAAGAAGAAGAAGAAGAAGAAGAAGAAGAAGAAGAAGAAGAAGAAGAAGAAGAAGAAGAAGAAGAAGAAGAAGAAGAAGAAGAAGAAGAAGAAGAAGAAGAAGAAGAAAAAGAAGAAGAAGAAGAAGAAGAAGAAGAAGAAGAAGAAGAAGAAGAAGAAGAAGAAGAAGAAGAAGAAGAAGAAGAAGAAGAAGAAGAAGAAGAAGAAGAAGAAGAAGAAGAAAAGAAGAAGAAGAAGAAGAAGAAGAAGAAGAAGAAGAAGAAGAAGAAGAAGAAGAAGAAGAAGAAGAAGAAGAAGAAGAAGAAGAAGAAGAAGAAGAAGAAGAAGAAGAAGAGGAGGTAGAGGAAGCAAACGCAATAGCAAGGGACTCGATCCCTAATTAGTACAGGAAGACGAATACGACATCATATGAAGGTGTAATTGTTTAAATTTGATATTGTGAATACATGTTATCAGTGTATTTTATCAATGTATTTGTGATTGTACTTTTCTTACAGTCGATGAGTTAAAACGTAAGTAGCTTAATGAAGCAATCGTGTACAGTCTTTTTATAACATTACGGCAAGCAGTGCATAAAGTGTATATACATATATGGCACATGATAGGCAACAATTGTTTTCTCTCTACTGTTCTTATGTATAATATTGCAAAAGATGCATCCATAGGACACACACAGTCTTACGACACACGCACACACTGTCATAGGTACTATATGGGCCACAATGAAAGGCCAGCAATGCTTTTTTTTTTATCGCAAACAGTGTGGGACTGAGTTAAAAATTATGAACTGCAATGAAAAAAAGATGACGCTCATAACTACAAGACAACCGCTATTTTTTTTTTTAAATTGAAAATGAATTAATCAAACATAAAAAAATAACAAGTCAAAATGTTAATATTATTGATTATGGGAAGATTCAAAAGGGTCGAATGTGGCATGATTGGATATCAAGCATCAACATGCCAGCATTGCAGTGACTTATTTTAATTCGGTGTCCGGGATGTGCAAAAGTGCAAGTGAATCTAATAGCATATTTTCTGGCTGCAAAAAAAAAAAAAAAAGACTTCGCGAACCGTTGATAGAAGACACGAGATTAAATACAATAACATGTACAAGCATTAGGGATTAGGTGTAGATCAGGCAAGCAGGGAGCTATGAGAGGAAGAGAACGACCTGTATGCAATCAGTGAACTACGCAAACAGTTTGTATCTAAACCTCAAGTCATTTTCTGCGGGCGACGAAGCATCTTTGGGTATGCCCGATATGCTATGATGTCGACTTTTAAACCAGTAATCAGTAAACTGATGAAGATCATATCTTCAACTTTTAGGTATTTTGCAAAATAAACAGTAACAAAAAAACAAAAAAACAAAAAAACAAAAAAGGATACCAACTTGCAAAAAAATAATACAAATAAAAAAACATTCTTGATGAAAACACTACAATGATATTCTATACTTCTAATTTCAAATGGGATGGCTGTTCCAGCTCAATTATAAAGCTGCTCAATTAACTGTACACGCTCGCCATAAGCCTTATAAGTAATAATCATGTGGCAGAAAACCATAGGTATAACACGTAATTTAGCCCCGGGCTGCCACAGGGATCTGTCACCCCGCCTGTGCTCTTTAACTGCAAGCCTAGAAGTCCTAGGGGTTATAATGACACTGACAAGTGTAGATGATACTCTCTTTTATAGACAAGATATTGTTGGGGGCGGGAGAGGGGATGGGATATTGGGAGCAAAGCGCCAGGGAGCTACATATGCAACAGTACGCATAGCCATTGACTAGTGTAAAGAAATAAGTGTTGTCGTTTACCATGAAAAGGCGGCTGTTTTGTATAGCCAAGAAGATTGTTAGAGCATGACCTTCGGTAGTACAGGCCTAGCTACTGACGTCATCAGCGGGACGTGACTTCACCGCCGCTGGCTAACGTTATGTTACTTTTTTTCAATCGGACAGTACCTGTTTTTTTCCCCCACCGTCCCCTGAGTAGTAGCCCACAAAACTTATAACAGTAAGCTCATGGCTATTCAACAGCCAGCCTGCGGACCAAATTTGGCCCGCTGAGGCCTAGCGATCACTGCTGGTTGCAATAAAATAATGGTCTTTCTACGTTGGGACTCGATCTGCTGGCCCATAACGATCCCAAATTTCACAATGTTGGCTTTTGAGTAAACTTAATTTTACCTAGTTGAACAGCCCTGGATATAGGTATAGGCAATAAGACATCGAAACAAAGCACAACAGAAACTACTCACATATTCACAATATGACATAGAAACAGAAAGCACAACAGAAACTACTTACCATGTAGCTGTCCAAATTGAAGTTACATAATCCATGAAATCCATTACTGGGGGAATTTGGCCAGTTTTTTTTTTTTCTTTTCTTAGATGATTTATCCAGCAAGGATGCATAGGTTTTTATTTTTCTAAAGTTGTTCATAAAAACATTTGCCAGAGATGGCAGCGCTTTGGAACCAATGTTTATTTTAGAACAACCCTGAGCACAGACACCACCTATTTCATCCTTGAATTATGTGTGTAAACTGCATGAAACAATATGCATAAGCAATATTTTGTGTGTTTGCAGGCTAGAAATTGTGTTTCTATCTTAGCTGATATAAGCTTCTGCATAGCTGCATATGTTGCAAAGGTTAATAATATTATAAATTTTGAAGGGTATTTTAAACCTCCACGGTCAAGCATCTGTATATAGTCTGTGGACATTGCACCCGAGTCAACATCATATGATAGTGGCCTGTCCATCTGCAATAAAGCCTTGCAGGCAGCACACCTATTTTTTTTTCAGCCTACTTGAGACAAATCTAGTGACTCCTCTGAACCTTCCCAAACCAATAATTTACAGTCATTTGGGTTTATTTGTTCACGTCCAGCTGAACAGCATCAATCATCATGTCATCCCCATTTTCCTCGTCTTTGCTGCTACGAAACTTTGAGAGGTCATGGATAGGAAAATCTCCATAAGTTGACGAGGACACACTTAGCAGTGAGTAAACTTCAAGTTTCTTTTCTGCTTCTAAAACTTGCTGCACAGATACTAGGTAGTTTGCTCCAGACAACTGCCGATATTCACCAAACCGAGCTTCTAAGTTGTCAGTCTGCAGCTTTCCAAGAAGTATAAAACTGGCTTCTGTGGTTGCAAATAGATATTTGATTAGAGAAAGCACTGCGGTCACTGTATGCAGCAG
This sequence comes from Candidula unifasciata, assembly GCA_905116865.2. Classification (NCBI taxonomy): domain Eukaryota; kingdom Metazoa; phylum Mollusca; class Gastropoda; order Stylommatophora; family Geomitridae; genus Candidula; species Candidula unifasciata. Next base: position 185,100 of record CAJHNH020000937.1, on the reverse strand, counting down.
TGCACTGTGTGTTTCCTTGGTCAGTTTTCCTTGACAGCCAGTCAGCTTGTCCCACTTTCTTAGCATTCAGCAAACTGTTCAAGATAATGCACTTGTTCATCATCATTTGATAATACTGGATTTGAGAAAGAGTTCAGTGTCTTTTTACCTACAAATTTACTTGTCACATTACCAATATGCCACCATCTAAGGATGGCTTCAATACAATCTGCTGTTTTATTACTGCCTACTAGACGCAGAGCAGCAACATTGTATTCATTAAAAATTGCCAAAGCAAGAGGGACATTCTGTCTGTCCATGCTGGAGGGATAGATGGATTTGTGGGAAAGTGTAGGTGCCAGTTTTGCAATATTCTTTGGCTCACTATAATACAGTTTCTTTAAAAGTTAGCTTTTGCAGCTCTATTATTATCACAGGCGTTTAGCATTTGTCCAGTTATTAAAGGATAAGTAAATGTCTGGTTTGTGTTGTTCTGGTTGATCCAGTCCCTCTACATGCATTTTAGCAAGTGCACAAAATCATTCAGTAAAAATATTTTTTTTATTTAGCAAAATCTGGGTTCTCAATAAAAGTTTGGCTTGGTTTCAGGCGATCACTGTAAACTCTGCGATTGACAGCACTATTATCTGCAATTACAGCAACTACTGTACAAAGTGGATACAGTGGAGTAATTTCAAACGTAGATCCTGAGATGTCATTCTGTTCACAGGTGAAAGTTCTATAATTTCCTGGTAGCTTCTAAAAACTGACGATATGAGAAAAGTCTGCACTGTTGTTGCTGCTTCTTTTGCATTGCCAATTATTTTGCACCCAGAGTAAGTAATTGCAGATTTAACATATATTTCATCCATCTGAATCATTACAATCTTTTCTAGCTCTGTCAGTTTGTCTTGTTTCAATTTCAAGTACTGTGAGATGCTGCCAGTATGAGTAGACAATGACAACTGTGAAGTTAAATTGTGCAGTGTTCTTTGATGAGGCAAGCACAACATGTGAGCTTTGGTTATAAACCGGTAGCATTCTGGAGATTTAATGAACAGCATGCAAGCGAAACATAATGTGTTTCAACTTACCGCCTTCTGTTTTTGAACACGGTTAAAAGTTGCAACTGCTCTGCAAGAAAGTTTACTTGTGTGTCAGTTACTTCATCAGCTGTTCCATTAGGAGTCCACTGTTGCTCTGCAGCACTCTTCAAAATACTTCCTGCATCTCCCACTAAATATGTGAAGCTATTTTGGCTTTGAATTTTACTATAATCCCAGGCATTGTAGTGACTTACAAGATTTTCAAGCTGTGACCATCCCACAAGTTTATTGTTATCTACAATCCATTTAAGGTCTTTAACTTTTTTTATTTTGAACAAAGACTCGTATAGTCATATCAAGTAACACCTTTATGCTGACACCTATGGATGTGCAGAGTCTGAGTGTATGGTAATGACATACAAAACAATACATGCTAAATCTCCATCTACAAAAGTGTATTTCCAATTTTTTCAAAGTGTCTTTTCAGTTTGTTTCCTATCTGTGACTCCAGATCTTAGAAATCTTTAATGATATCTGAAGACAGCCAATCATTTACTTTTTGATCATAATTACGAATAATATGTGATACACGTTCCTCTGGAGTTTTGCGAGAGGCTGGTACTTTAACCGATAAATAGGATGGAAGATCTGGAAAAATAGTTGGATAAGCATCTTTTTTTTTTTTAAAGCGGGATTCTTTCTTGGGAGTATATGCTCGATTCCTGATTTGTCTGTATATTTATCAGACACAATAATTTCTGACGTAATAAAATGTTTCACACATACTACACTGGTTTTCCCAGGAGTCCAATATGTTTCAGCCTTTTGTCTCTTAAAAGAGAATTCGAAGGATATCTGAAATGGCTTACATATCCACTAGAAAGGTCATAATTTGAACGACACTCAGGTATAGAACATTTAGCACGCATAGTTTCTCGGAAACCAACACACTGACACAAAATCCACAAATCTACTCCCTGAAATACCGCTTATAGGTGAATCAGTCGTGAAAATGAAACCACATTAAAAATGTTGACAAGAAAAATAAAACCGAACACACACTGAAACATCCATTTTGAGTTTGCCTCAGGAAGTGACGTCACCACTGAAGTTTCCCGGCCTGGACTTTCGAAGGTCACGGTTAGAGCTGATTTCCCAAATCTAATAGATGTTAAAAATATAAACCAGAGAGAGAACTAAAGTATCTGGGAATCACATTTGACAGGAGCTTGTACTTTAATACCGTGTGGAGACAATTATAATAAGATGTCAAAAAGCACTTAATGCAATTAGGACTATGGCTGCAATGTACATAGTGCGGATAAAGTTTTTCACAGTATACCACACTTGGTCCCCTCATTGACTGATTATGTTTTAGGTCTGCTAACCGTCTCAAAGAGTCAAACTCCTAGACTAGAACGCAAACATAAGGCAGCTATGTGGGTCATTTTGGGATGAAATGCTGAAGATGGCGACGGCAGACGATGGTGTAGAAGAAGAGTCCAATTTTAGACACACAGAGCCTGTTGAGAAAGGTGGAGCCATGTAGGCTTCGTGCAGAGTGGCAAGTATAACCTCAGAGGTCCAGTGTAGTTAGGATCCTTTGCATTTTCTCTCCAGGTTATGCCGGTATGTTGGGAAAGAAGCAGACAGATAGACTGGTCGGTTCTGCGCCACTTATTAGTGAAATGGTGTGTGACAAGCTATGGGAGCGAGTGAACAGTGCGGAAGCGTAAATATGTCATTACGGTCGGAGGTGAATGGCGCTGCTAGAAGTTACTAGGGGATCTGACCGACCCTCAACTCTTAAGGAAAGGGCGGGACGGATATACATTCAAACAATTACTGTTGCCCTTGGATTGGAACCTTTCGTTTGCTGAATATGGTGACGGGGCGCTTATGGAGTTATCCCTAGTACTATGACGTCAATTCGTAATTCAACATTCAACATTCAAGAAGAACAATGCAAATAGTAGAAAGTGAAATATGATGAGAAGGAGATAAATTAGCAGGAGAACAGCAACGAAAACAGAGAAGAAGAGTAGAACACCAGCAACAGATACTACAGCAGCAAGAACAAGAAGAACAAGAAAAACAAAAACAAAGACGCATGTTAAATAACTAATTCCAAATCATTTTGATATCAACGGGAATTTTGTTACACATTTTATTAATTTGATTTATTTCATTCTTTACTTCTAAAGTCATCGTTGGTAAGTAACATATTGTTCCGTACTACTGTGCAGTAATGTTACCAGACTAGTCCATTTTGTGCATTGAAGTTACTATAAAACATCAAACAGCTAGTTAATACACATATTTGTATCACAAGAAAGTGATTGTTTTTTTTTTTTTTGGGTCAATATGTTTCACATAAGACTGACAGTCTATTCCTCTAGTTCAGTGATCGGCAAATCGTGGCTCGCAAGACGTATGCGGCTCTTTAGCGTCCTGTGTGCGGCTCTTTGGCGTCCTGTGTGCGGCTCAGTCACAAATTGGTCACGATTTCTGAAAACATGTTTCTTGATATGTTCTTGAAAATAAATGTAGCTCTTAAAACAAAAACAAAAAATTATCATCCTGCTGATGATCTTTGGCTCTTTTGACTAATTGGTTTGCCGACCATTACATCCTTTCCTGTGACTTTGTTGGATGTAATAGATGCATTCTTTCACCAGCGTGCGTTAATTTTTTATTCTCCTTTTGAGGCTTTCGCAGTCGAGTGCGATGGGAAGAGGTAATTAGGGTGAGGTCGATATACAGCTTCCAAACAACAATGTCGTTGAAGTCGACTAATTCGGTTTGGCTCATTCGAAGTCAGTGTACTTCTGCCTGAGAAGCTGACAGTAATTCATCTCCTGTGTTCTCGACGATCATCTTAGTGACACTCTGCCATGTTTTGTTTTTGATTCCTAAAACTAATAAGATCAGGGATATGTGTAGGTCTAAGTTTCTGAAGCATGAGAGGGCCAAAGCAGTTTTCTTTACGTCTTCGGCAGAAGGTAATTCACCAGAAACACCTGATTTTTTTTAGCAGTCTCAGGAAAAGGTATATAACCGAACAAAAAGTATATTACCAAGCTTCACAATATAACGAATACAAACAAAACGTGAACGTTGCGGCTATTGAACCTTCATCAGCACCTACAGATAAAACAATACTACATAGATACACAAAATCACTTGGCTGGTATCTCGATGCGGCCGGGTCAGTGGTTACTCAGCAGAATGTCTCCACCTGACAACTGGGGAAATAAATACCCCCTGTGGAGCACCAGGGGCCATAACTGTGGTGTAGGGGGTTGAAACTGTGAGGACAGTTCAATCCCCTGGGAGTATAAATGAAACTGTGTTGGCAATTCCTTCCGGAGGGCGTCAAAGTCCCCAGAGTATAAATAAAGCGATTCTCAAGAGACTTGCCGACTCTGTCGCTGGAATGGCTGGATTTAATGGCTGTCACCTCCGTGTCGTGGACACCTTGGTGATCCTGGGAATTGAAGTGCAACTGTACTGGTTTCAGGGCACCATTATGCACATCTAAAAGATGTTGTCTGAACCTGTCAGCCAACCGTAGACCTGTTTCACCAATGTATTTCATGCCACATCTCTTGCAGTTGATGGCATAAATGACATTGCGGCTGGTACAATAGAATGCTTCACATATGTGGCAGGTGGCGTTAGGCCGTACCTTCGACTTTGTCACTTGACAATGGTTTACATCCCGTGTTTGCTGCTTCTCGATTTGTTTCTGTTAAGGACTGGGATGCATTGCCTCCTCTCCATAATAGAACGCCTGGGTTGTATTGTAGCGACCATGTGTTGCCCATGCATCACAAACTCTGCATTTTTTACTCAAAATGAAAGGTAACACCCCGTAGGTGTGGAGCAAACCACACTGTGGAAACTGTCAGATCAAAAGTGCGGTGCTCTGTCTGTCCTCCTGTCAGAGCTTTTATCCTACACGAATTTGCAGGAAACTCTTCTCAGGTACCTTTCAGTGAACTTGCAGCCGTGCTGCTAGTATAGTTGTGGACCGTCACTTATTCTGTGTCTCAGATATTCCACACTTACTATAGTGCTGGTTGTAGGTTGCCTCAGGTATACCGACAGGGTATAAGTTGTCGCTGATATTCAACATTTGCTCTGGTGTTGACTGTGGTTTGTCTCTTGTATGCCGACAGGCTGTAGTTTTTAGCAGATAGTCAACGTTGATTCTAGTGTTGACTGCTGTTAATCAGCTTTGCTGCATTCACATAACACATTAGCCCTAGATCAGTTAGCTCTGCGATCTGTTACTCATCTGTTATATTCAGTAACTCACGTTGCAAACGACTCATAAACGTTTTTGTAGACCAACCTTGTGTATCACAATTCCCAAAGATAGGATTGTTGGTACTCTTGGTTTGAAAATAATGTGTATGTAAATTTACAAGCTAAAGTTGCTTATAGATGGTAAACATTTTTGTTGACCAAACTTACATGTCATATAACCTCATGGCGGGTACAGCAGTCTTCACAAATTAAGAACATGTTCCTGGAGAGTCTAGAAAATTTCCTCTTAATTGAATTTTAATTGAGCAACTGATATAATTGCGGATGATTGCTAGAAAGCGGCTTTGACCTAGTATGCCTCTTTTGTTGTAGCTTTCTTGACCTATTTTTAGTCAGCCAGTTTAACAGGGCCCATCTCCCGCCGTTGCTTACTTAGATCGAATTTTTCAGTCGTTCTTGTTCCGGTCTTCTGTTTTTTGAGGATCCAACTTGCAATGTGACTCGGCTAGGGGTTTGATTTTCACATTGCTATATTAACGTTCTTATGTACGCACAGTTGCTAAGCATACACCAGAAGACGAACACTCAGTTATTGATCTTTATTCGCTGTTCTAACCGCTGCCCTCCCTTGTGTTCTTGTGGTTGCTACGCATGGCTGATTAGTGATGACATTGCCAACTATCTTATCCGGTGAATCTCTCTAACAATACTTTTCGGATCATACATCGGGATCATGCTAACTTATTATACCTTGTACCCTTACACAATCTAAACTTGCAGTCAGCAGACATTCATTTCTGCTCTCGAACACATACGGGTGGTCAAACTGTCTGCATTCTTCTAAGCTGTTCTCTCCAGTTCGACCGCACACATTCAGGTCTAAACTTCAACTGATGTCCAATCCTCTCTGGGTTCACATCTTCCGTTCAGGTCTCACGTTTTCCTCAAATCCCTATTCACTCACCACGGGATACTCGAGACATGCTTTTCTCACTTTCGTCTTGTTTTATTGGTTCTCTGACCTATTCTCCCCAATGGGGAACTCTCTGGGATTTCCTCGCGAATTCACACCATTACATTATCAGATAATCATAAATCATAACTATGTACCAGATCAAATACGACTAAAGTGACGCACCCAACATTGACAAATATCACCGTTGTGTAAAGTTAGAATCAATGTTACAAGCATTACCCTGCGAGGTCTCCAGATTTAAGGAAACTAGGTTTATACCACTCATTATTACCAACTCCAATGAGGAACCGCAGTGTTTGCTATCTCCATTTGGACTAACACACAGCAACAAGATTATGGTGCAAGGTAATAATGATAGACAATGGGGTGCTTGTATGTTTAATCCCCCCCCCCCCCACCCCTTTCCGGTACATTACGTGGCGAAGAGTGTGTCGTTTGTGATGTGATAGGGGATTCCCACAGAGTGTGTTGTATTGTGTTTTGGCATCATATTTGTGTTTTGTCATCATCATCATCTACTTCTGCCGTTAAGCGGCATGGGTGGAAGGGGGGAGGGGATAAATTGCGATCCAGTGCATTTGTGCTTTGTCATCAGCATCAGCCGTTAAGCACCGTGGGGAGGAATAATTTGTGATCCAGTGCATTTGTGCTTTGTCATCATCATCAGCTACTTCTGCCGTTAAGCGGGTTGGGGAAGAATAATTTGTGATCCAGTGCATTTGTGCTTTGTCATCATCATCAGCTACTTCTGCCGTTAAGCGGCATGTTGAGGAATAATTTGCGATCCAGTGCGTTTGTGATTTGTCATCATCATCACTATCATCAACTACTTCTGCCGTTAAGCGGCGTGGGGAGGAATAATTTATGATCCACTACATTTGTACTTTGTCATCATCATCACTATCATGAACTACTTCTGTCGTTAAGCGGCGTGGGGAGGAATAATTTTTCGATCCACTACATTTGTGCTTTGTAATCATCATCATCAACTCCTGCCGTTAAGCGCCGTGGAAAGGAATAATTTGCGAGCCAGTGCATGCTGGGTGGCACTGGCTATTGTCATGCCTTGAATGCGTATGGTGTCTTTAATGTTGTCGATCAATGGTTTTTGCGGCCGTCCTCTAGCTCTTGCTGCTGATTTTCTCAGATGTACTGCCTGTGATGGTATCTGATCTTGCTGCATTATAACGAGACGGCTAAACCTTTTGATCTGCTGTTTCTTGATGAATCTTGTAGAAGGTGTCGTTCTCACAGTTTGCCTGATAGTTTCATTATTCACTTATGGTTAGGTTGGCTGCTTTTCTCGGGCATCTCATCTCGCAGGTGGTGATTTTCCGTACATGAGCTTTAGATAGTGTCCATGTTTGGCACTGGTAGCTTAATGTTAGAATGAATATGCTGTTTATAACCTATCTCTTTGCACATACGGTTATGTTTCGATGTTGTAATAATGTTGACAATTGGTTTATAAGTGCACTTGCTTTCTGACATATGTTTTATATTTCTCTGTCAATTCTACCATCTTCAGTGTTCATACTTCCTAGATATTTAAATTCTCTAACCTAATTCAGATCAAACCCATTTAACCAGGGGTTCTACTAATTTGCATAGTTTCGGTTTTGTTTGCATTGATCTTCATGCTGTATTTATTGCATGCTGAGTTTAACCTGGTAATGTGATCTTGCAGTCTGTCTTCTTCAGGACAGAACAAGCACTGATCGTCAATTAGTAGTTTATTTTATCTGGGCGAGTCGATTGCTTTGTTTTATGTGTGTAGTTCCTCATTATTATAACAGTCTATGTTGCCTAGATTTGAACTTGCTTCTTTGGATATTCTGTCTATATAAATGTTAAATAAAAGTGGTGAGAGCACACATCCCCTTTTCACACCTCTGTTGAATGTGAACAAATCTGATATGCCTTCTTGTGTATTTACTGCACTTTGGCTTGTGTGGTACATGGCTATGATGTTCTATAGCAGTGTATCATGTACTTTTCAGACCATAGTTTGTTACTATCCACTCCATCGAAAGCCTTTTCCTGATCTTCAAACACAATATTATGTTATCTGTTATACTCGATGGTTTTCTCACACACTTGCCTCAGTGTGAATAATGCATCTGTTCATCCTCTTGCCTTTTCTGAAACCGAATTGTGATACACCCATCTGTTGTTCAGCTATGGTTCTAACCTCTGTGATCCAGTAGTTTAGCGTACAGTTTCCCTATGTGACTCAGTTGTGATATACCTCTGTGTGCTTCACCTTCTCTCCTGTTATCTTTCGTTTATCTATAAAGATAATATTTGTGCTTGCTGAGGTGCCTTTTTGTGTGTTTTTGTGCAGCCTTTTTCTGTAGGTTGTGGGTGGTGTCTATTTTGTTTTTTCTGTTTTTCTGTGATCGGGAGGATGAAGGTTTATGCGGTCCTGTGTGGTTTCAATTTGTTTTTGTGCATGTTGTGGGGTCGTTTGGGTGGATGGGGGGGGGGGGGGTGGTTTGGGTAGATGTTTTGGAGTCGTTTGGAATACAGTGCACTTGATGTCGCCGGCAGGTGACAACAAGGTATTTTTTTTAAAACTCTTTGTGCAATCAGAAATAAAGTGCCTATTGGGGTACTGTGGGGGGGGGGGGGGGGGGGGGGGGTGGGGGGGGGGGGGGGGGGGGGTGGGGGGGGGCTATAAAGGGCCAATCATTCTGGATGTATACTGCTGGGTTCACGCACGGACTGACAATCACAACAATTTCACACTTTAGTAGATCGGGACAGAGATCAGAATGCCACAGCTGCTACTGCGGCAACTATTGTTCTGGTGGCCAGAATGCAACAATGTCTGCCAGAAGTATACCAAACAGGTCGCGGCACGCGCGTTGATCGTGTCTGCGCCACATGAACTCACACAAGCAGGAGTCTAGTAAATGTCTATGAGTGCCATTCTGGCGCTTGTTTCTCTCCTTTGCCGACCTCCACATGCGCTCCATGCATTGCGTATGGGCACCTGTCGTGGGGTCAACAAAATTAATGGAGTGATTGACGGTGAGATGCGTTAAGCCAGGAATATTCTGAATTCCGTTGTACGCCCGCCACAGGTCGGACATTACTGTCGTGCCAGGTCTTATGTGTGTGCTAATAATCGGCAGAAGCGTCTCTGCTTTTCTATCTGGAACGCAGAACATAAAGCATTCGGCTGTTTCGCGACAGACGCCACCAAATACCCACTGTTGAGGAAACACTCGTCCCACATGGTTTTTCCGCCTTGAAAACAGACTTTTATCGATTTCCAAAGTGGTATTCTCTCCGCCGATCACTGCAGGATGCAACAATAATGTATTAGCACACACTTCCCGTATATAGTTGCTCCAATCCACAGCTGTAGTCTGTGACATGCCCAGCTCTACTTGGCAAAATCGAATGCTTGTCAACTCGTGCGACCAGCAATATAAAAACAGAATGATTTGTCTGTAAGACAGGCGTGACCCTTGCAGCCATGTCCCTTTCCGCAACGGTATATCCAGACGACAGGTTGATTTCCGATACCGCCATCTTCTTTGTCAGTCAGGGATAACAGTATCGCATGATTATTGCGACAAAACCTGCTGCTATGGAGAAAACTATGATGTTGCAGGAAACTGACACAACTGTCCTTGTCAGGCACGGATGCTGCTAATTCCAAGAAACTCATTGCGTTGGAGATGGAAGACGTAGCACACAAGTTGCTGGAGAGACGTCACGGGAATGAATGACACATAATACTGCGCCAAAATTGAAGACGCGCCAACAGTGTTGCCACTTTTCTTTGACATAAAATATCCAGAAACAGGTCAAAATATCTAGAAATATCTGGGTTTGAGCAGGAAAATCTAGAAGAAAAAAAACATCCAAATGGAAACATTCAGAAACTAAATACCACTATGTGGGTTCCAGGGCCCCATTGTGGGGAAAACAAGAATAGACCCACTGCCTCCCCAAAAGCATGTCGTAAGAGTCGACTAATTGTGGAGCTTCTTTTGAAGTCGGAGTGCATCTGCCGGAGAGGCAAGGAACCAACAGTCTGTATTTAAGAAAATGGTATCTGTAAAACTGATGCACGCGCAACACTCAGGTTCTGGAGCAGGACTGCAGTTCAGTAGTGGACGAGCAACCAGAACTTTCCGCCCGAGTGTACAGCTGGTGAACGCGAAGAAGAAGAAGAAGAGAAACTAAATAGCTATTGATTTGAATTCACCCTATAGAATCATGTCCTCATCTTCACTGATGTCTGTCTAACAAAATCCATATGATAAACTTTGCTTCGATGATGAAGTTGAAGCGTTAGATCCAAAATGACTCTGGTATGTTTTAGCTGTTCTAATTTCCTTTAATACACAAAACAACAAAGCGTGCACTGGATCGCAATTTATTCCTCCCCACGCCGCTTAACGACAGGAGTTAACGATGATAATGACAAAACACAAATGCACTAGATCGCAAATTATTCCTCCCCACGGCGCTTAACGGCAGAAGTAGCTGATGATGGTGACAGAGCATAAATGCACTGGATCAAAAATTACCCCCCCCCATCCCCCCCACGACGCTTAACGGCAGAAGTGGTTTAATCGCCGTTACCACAATACACGTGCCCATACCAAAAATTGACACTGAAAAAAAAAAATCAATAAAATGTCTCAACTCCATATGAAAACCATCTTGAATTACATCAGAAACATAATACATCTAGGTCTGGATGTAAAACATCCAAAGTGGCAACACTAACAATATAGTGCTCGCCCCTACCCAGTCAGGAAGGCGCCAACCAATAACCCCCCCCCCCACCCTTCCCCCACCCCCTTATTTTTCTCCCCCTACCCACCCTACCACAGAGACGAACACGCACGCTTGCCCTAAACAATCGCTCTTGTCTATTTTTGCAAAACCCTATGTTACCTAAAATATTAGACAGTCCCGTGATTTCTTACATGGGGGGATTAAACATGCAAGCACCGACAATGGAGTATGTACTGATGGTAATGAGCTACAGACAGCTGACCATTTTACATATCTACGAGTCACAGTAGGTAGCAAACTATCATTGGGTGAAGAAATTAACATCATGATAGATAAAACACCCTTCTTTACTAGAGTTAAACTTATTCGTAACTGAAGAAACAGCAAAAAACATTAACATGATATGCCTAGAAATAATATTTTACATTAAGTGGCAAGACAAGATCATAAAACCTGCAAATTTGGAAAGATGAGCTATTACAACCCTTTTCTAAATGTTCACCCATAGAGGCACTGAAGGCTGGCTCACACTTTCAGAATTTAGGGGGAATGGGGTCCCTCTGGACATCCTCTAGGGTTCATTGTAGTTGAGTAAAAGATGTCCAGACAGGCCGTTACTGTGATGTAATGTGATGTAAAGATTGCAATATCAATTGAAATAAAGTTCTGGAAACAAAATGCCAACGATCGTGCTGCTTAATGGGAGGAAAAAAAAAGAGGAAGGGAATGGTATTAAAATGAAAACGATTGAAGAAAATTTGAGAGAGCTAAACGTCTTATGAGAAGCACACTAGATACACATTCTGGCAATAACGTTCCTGAGATTACATGATGTAATTGTGGAAGAATGCTTCTGAGGCGAGCGTGTATTGCTAGTCACTCTCAAAAACGCAATAGGCTTTTTTCCCCCCTTTACTGTTCTTCTTAGTTCATACTGCATCAGCATAGTGAAATATTGTTAAAATAAGCAGAGCATGGCGGCTACAAACATAGAAATTTAAACAATGTCTGGATCAGTGTTCTTAAACTTCAACTCTCATGGGCTGTGGACACGTCCAGGTGCGTCGCCAAAATTGTCTGCCAAATAATAGATGAGTTAAGGCTGCTAGTTTCTCATTTACTAGATTACTATCTGTAAGATTATTACCTCAAAGATAACAATGCAACAGGTACACATGAAATGCCGTCCAACTGCAAACAACTGTTATATTAGGGCTGCCTATGATTTCAGCGTCGGATGTTTTTATCTTTGGTTAGTGGTAAAGTGGTCCACATAAGTCATGTTTTGATGGTCCGTGGGTCTATAAAAAATCCGTTTTCATATTTAGAAATGATAGTTTTCGAAACTCTACGCTGAAAGCTGGCAATGCTTATATTGTCCAGAGCTCTAATTATAAGCGAATATATACGGCAAATACTTAACTATTAGAGTACAAATCAGGTGCTGAAAGTCTGTAACTGGACATACAATAAATTCATGCGTAAACCTGAATACGCCGATTTTTTTTTTTTTTTTTTTTAATGACGGAAATTCAGCAAACGATACAGGACAAATGCACACACTTG
>CAJHNH020000937.1:127500-167500 GCA_905116865.2 Candidula unifasciata | reverse complement strand
GCCTGAGAGGCAAGGAACCAAAACTCTGCATACAAATGAGTCAGGTATGTAAAACGCATGCACAAGCAAGACTCGGGTTCTGGAACAGGATTGAAGTCCAGAAGTGGATAAACAACTAGAACTTTCCGCCAGAGTTTACAGCTGTTGAACGTTGAAATGAAGATTATCTGAAATTACTTGAATATTAGCTCTAATATCATTCAGGACTGAATTACTCACAGTACCAAATATAAAACTTATAGCATCAAATAGCTACAAATGGTAGCACTTCACTTTTTAAACCGAAAAGTTAAAAAAAAAAAAAAAAACATGAGAATATCTTAGGTAGCGTTAGTAAAGTATAACAAATAAGGTAATGAAAATAATGTGATCAGCTAAGTTAACCATTTTTGGCATCACCCCCTCTGCTCCCCCCTCCATGACTACTGTGTGCCGAGGATTGTGCCTTTTATCCCCACACAGGGGCAGATATGCCTCATCAAAAAGTTCAGTGATGCCTGTACTAACTTTGGGTTGACCATCATCAAAGATAAAACAGTAGCCATGCACCAGCCAGCCCGAGGGCAAAGATACATCTAGAACAATTTCACAAAGAATGGATATAGATTAAATGTTTTCAGGAAATTTACTTTTCTAGGCATTACCTTTACACAGAGCGCCATAACTGATGACCCAGTAAACTGAAGGATCTCTATTTCTAGCGTTGCCTTTGGCAGATTGTACTAAAATGTTTAGAACAGAAGTGACATAAAATGGCAGGCAAAGCCTAAAGTATACAGTGCAGTTGTAGTCAAGGAACTTCGCAATTCTGTCATTTAATCTCTCTCTCTCTCTCTCTCTCTCTCTCTCTCTCTCTCTCTCTCTCTCTCTCTCTCTCTCTCTCTCTCTCTTGATCACTTTGTGCTTTGCTTTTCACGTTTTATTCTCTTAGGGCCTGGATTTCGTCTTTCAATAACGTAATTTCGTTGCTGATCTTGTGGGATGTAGCTATTGATCTAGACGCCTTGAATCTCCGTTTTGCCTATGGGTAAGGAGTGGTCCTGGTGACGCCAATAGTCATAGCTCTCTTGATCTCCCAGAAGTACGGACAGCCCTGGTACCTATCGATGTGTGCGCCAGCACAGTTAGCACCTTTTGCTGGTGTTAGGCTTCTTGAAGTCTTGATCCACTTTTGCCAGAGAGCAATCCTTGAAATCATGTGGTTTGGAGCAGTAAGGGCACGATGACCTGATGCGGCAGGTTGCGACGGTGCGCTATGCCCTTTCTCAGTACTGCTTGATGTCTGGGGTGTAGGCTTCAGGCTGCTGCTGCTTCTTGAGTTAGCGGGTGCTGGTGGCTCTCTGCTCCACGACTGGGGCGACTTGTGAGGTTGGCGGCTTGTAGTCAGGTGTATGCACCTCGACAAAGGCTGCGTCTGGGGTTGACAGCATCTCGATCTGTGCGCTTGCGTCTTGATAGGGACGTCTTCAATTGTTACTTACGCCACGACTGGGGCGGCTTTAAGTTCTGACATCGTCTGCTCAATCGGGTTTGGCGCAACGAAAGGTTCGGCTTCCGTTGTTGCTGATGTCGATCGGATGGTGCAGTTATGGTTCTCCCTCTGCTTACTGGTCCTACTACGTCCGCGTGCTGTAGTAGGTTAGACTACTTCACCCAGTTTAGTCCCCTAGCTAATATATTCGTTGGTACCCTGGTTCGTTTTAACGCCTTTTTTTTTTTTAAATCACGGAAAGCTGTTTTTCTTTGCAATCGTTCCATTTCTTTACTAGCTGTGATAACCTCTAACTATCTATACCTATAGTATTATTTGCTAGTACGGCCCCCTACTCTAGCCTTATGTGATAAGAAATTATTTTAAAGTTATATTTCATTCTTATTTCATATTCACCAGATGGGGTACAGAGTAAGTCAGCTTCTACTTCATTTACTAATAATCATCAAGGGATCACATAAGCGAAGGTGTCAAGCCATTTGCCTCGCGTCCTAAAGGTGGTGGGTCTGTCCACGGCGGCGCTGTTGAGTTAACTAATGAAATTTTTACAGAGATTCCTGAGGATCGTCGCCGGATTTATCGAGGTCATCTTTTGTGCAAAGCTCTCCGCAATCACATACTCTCCTAAGGAGAGAGGCTAAGCCCTATGGATCGAATCCGGTGCAATGAAGTCGATTTTCTCACTATACCTTCACTTTACTAATACCCATCGTTTCTGTGTTATTACCGTGCCTCTTGTTGCGAGTCAGACTTGTAATTTCAACGTACCGCGATCGAAACCCACAGCTAGCTGCGAGGATTTTTATCATGGTATGGGGCGTCGCAGCTCGACCCAGCCTAAAATGGGTACCAGGATGGCTGTCCTGGGGAAGTAAAGACTGCCGGCGTGATGCTGACCGCATGACCGACCCAGTGCCAATTGGTCTGTAAAAATATGGGACGTTCTTCACGTATTCCCGATGCGCACAAGGCTTGAAAGGGGAACTTTGCTTTCTTTAACTTACTTACCATGCCACTTATCAGCAGCCAGAACGCAGGGTAGATGCATGGAGGAGGTATTGAAGTAAGATGTGAAATTGCAAAAGAAAAGGAAGATTAGACGGGACCCTATCAAGCAACTGGAGGCGACTGTTGTTTAGTCAAGGACTACTGTTTAGGATGAGGATCTGAACGTGTACATTGAGCAGATAAGAGGAAGGCATGTTAAGTTAAAGGCACTATCCAAGGATATGTGTTTTTTTTTTTTTTTTTTTTTTTACTTTTTGAGTCGTGCTTGTTGAATAGAACTGTGGCTATGTGCTCCAGGACGCCACGCCTCCACTGACCTTTTCCTCATCACGATTTACACGATTATACCACAGTCGTCTTTAACATTAGCTATATCCTTACCAGCTCCAGACTCTTCCATATCGCACCCAGCATTGCCCCGCCTATCTTGCTATAGATACTTTATGTAATTAGTAACTCACAAATTAACTATTGAAATAATTACCTAATAAGCAGAAGTTAACAAAACAGTTAAAACTCAAACAATAGGATAGGAATAAACTCACAGGGAGCAAGTACAGCAGGGATCTACCAGTCATCAGTAGAAGTTATCCTCGTCGACAAGTGTTTCGGCCCACGATTCTCCTAGACACTTTCGGAGGTGGGCCCACCTGAGTTCATGAAGCTCAGGGCTGGTACCCTGCTGCACGAAATTACCGGATGGTGTTTTTCTTTCAGATAGGGCCAGGACGACTTGGTGATTTGCAGAAGGTACTGTGAGATAAGAAGTCGTCACGGCAGCCTAATTAAAGCAGTCAGCATACCTGGACGAACGAGCGACAAGCTTACGATTGGTATATCGGACTCATGTTGGACTTTTGTTAGCAGTTGGCAGAGGATCACTGGCAGACAATTCGGGAACGATAGACTTTCAAGGGGTGAGAAACCCTTTTCCACTAGAAACCCGGACCAGCTCACCGAGGCCCGTCCCCTACGTTGTTTCGTTGCGTCCAAAGCCAGCTCGAGGCCCTTTGGGCTACCTCGCCCAGCCGTTTGAGTGTTCGTTTCCGTTCATTACCGCGCAATCCTAGTTCTTTGACCACATTGTAGAGTGAAGTGGAGACGAGACCTCTCGCTCCCACTTCGACGGCAAAGACACGTACTGTGTACGATTCGTTTCTCCTCAGACCGGCTGCGAAGTCACCGTATTTCTCGAGCTTATACGTGTGACTTTCGTCCATAAGCGACTCATACTGGACGGTCAGCTCAATCAGGATGAGCTGCCGTTTCGCCGCAGAGTGGAGAACTATGTCAGGTCGCAGGCCGATCTTCCGGATTAACTCAGGGTACCAAACAAAACTAATCAAAGCACACAATGTTATCAAAATACAATACTAACATGGTGAACATCATGATCATCCCAGGGGTGGAGATCAGGTGAATGTGGGACTACCAACAACGCACTAACCATTTGATTGCCATTGTGTGCACACAAGCAACAGAAGCCACGTGAACCACATGATGTAGGTGAAGTGAGCTCAGACTGTGAATCGGCCGAGGGCAGTGTTGACTGGACATCCTATCGGACTCTAAGGACAACTGCAGTGTGGTCATGAGACTTTAATAGTGGTTTTAGTTATTGTGTTAGATAGAGTTAGCTAATATGCTGAGTTATTTAGAATGCGTAGCAAGGATATGCTAATAAATTTCATAGTACCAACGATAAATATGTTGTTTGCACATCATACTTCCTGTGGATGGTGACCACATTCTGATACACTTAGTTCTTGTTGTCGTCTTACCATGATTGCGTTGTTGATGCGCTGTGAGTGTGTCAGCAGTCAACCATATCACAGCACTCATAAATCCTGGTACATATTAATAGCAGGGAGTCAAACGCCAATTAGGCATGTCTTTCAGCACAAATTGAAAACACCTTTATATCGCACTTGTACTGGCCCGCCTCTGTACTCCTGGCAGTTAATAAAGCAGATGTGCAGATTGTTTAGTTTAGCAGCAGAGGAGCAAAAATTACCGTAAAAGCAATGATGAAAGACATGGAGGGTAAGATTCATACCATAGCACTACAATAGACACTTTCAAAAACAAAGGATACATTTAAATACACAGGATATAAAATATTCGGAAATTATAGCGAGACAGGAAAATTAGTCTGTGTTGCCATGTTAATCAGCAAACAAGTTTTGGAAATTATACGAAATAAAATTAATGTCACTAGCTTTATAAGTATATGTGTAGAAATAGCATGACAATCATAACACACAAAAGGTAATTTACGTTTAGTGAACGAAAGGTTAAAAAGGGAGAACTATATAAAATAAATAGAACTGAGATTGGCCAATAACACTATCATTTTAGCCGACTTTAGTTTTTCGCATCTGATGTGGTGTGTCAGAATTGAAAGTACAGAGGGCAAACAAATGACGAATTACATTGAAAAAAAACCCAGCTAACTGTCCTAAACTAGCCATATGTGATAGGAAATTATATATTTTAAAGTTATATTTCATTCTTATTTCATATTCACCAGTTGGGTTAGTTGGTAAGTCAGCTTCTACTTTTTTTTTTTACTAATAATCATCAAGGGATCACGTGGACGAAGGTGTCAAGCCGTTTGCCTCGCGTCCTGAAAGTGGTGGGTCTGTCCACGGTGGCACCGTTGAGTTCACTAATTAAATTTTTACAGAGATTCCTGAGGATGGTCGCCGGATTTATCGATGTCATCTTTTGTGCAAAGCTCTCCGCAGTCACATACTCTCCTAAGGAGATAGACTAAGCCTTATGGATCGTATCCAGTACAATGAAGTCGATTCTCTCACTTTAACTTCAGTTTACTAATATCCATCGTTTCTGTGTTATTGCCATGCCTCTTGTTGCGAGTCAGACATGTAATTTCAACGTACCGCGATCGAACCCCAAAGCTAGCTGCGAGGATTTGTATCATGGTATGGGGCGTCGCAGTTCGACCCAGCCTAAAATGGGTACCAGGATGGCTGTCCTGGGGAAGTAAAGACTACCGGCGTGATGCTGACCACATGAACGACCCAGTGCCGATTGGTCTGTAAAAATATGGGACGTTCTTCACGTATGCCCGATGCGCCTAAGGCTTGAAAAAGGAACTTTGCTTTCTTTACCTTACTTACCATGCCACTTATCAGCAGCCAGACCGCAGGGAAGATGCATGGAGGAGGAGATGAATTAAGATGTGAATTTGCAGAAGAAAAGGAAGATTAGACGGGCCCCTATCAAGCAACTGGAGGCGACTGTTGTTTAGTCAAGGACTCATGAGGATCTGAACGTGTACATTAAGCAGATAAGAGGAAGACATGGTAAGTTAAAGGCCCTATCCAAGGATATTTTTTTTTTTTTTTACTTTTTGAGTCGTGCTTGTTGAATAGAACTGTGGCTATGCGCTCCAGGACGCCACGCCTCCACTGACCTTTTCCTCATCACGATTTACACGATTATACCACAGTCGTCTTTAACATTAGCTATATCCTTACCAGCTCCAGACTCTTCCATATCGCACCCAACATCCCCCCCCCCCCTATCTTGCTATAGATAATTGATGTAATTAGTAACTCACAAAGTAACTATCGAAATAATTACCTAATAAGCAGAAGATAACAAAACAGTTAAAACTCAAACAAAACTAGTCAAAGCACACTATGTAATCAAAATACAATACTAACATGGTGAACATCATGATCATCCCAGGGGTAAAGATCAAGTGAATGTGGACTACCAACAACGCACTAACAATTTGATTGCCATTGTGTGCCCACAAGCAACAGAAGCCACGTGAACCACATGATGTAGGTGAAGTGAGCTCAGACTGTGAATCGGCCGAGGGCAGTGTTGACTGGACATCCTATCGGACTCTAAGGACAACTGCAGTGTGGTCATGAGACTTTAATAGTGGTTTTAGTTATTGTGTTAGATAGAGTTAGCTAATATGATTTAGTTTTTTGCATCTGATGTGGTGTGTCAGAATTGAAAGTACAGAGGGCAAACAAATGACGAATTACATTGAAAAATAACCAGCTAACTGTCCTAAACGACGGATTGATGACAAGGAGAGTCCAATTCTAGCTCAGAGGACCTCGGCCATTGGTCTAACAAAAGTTATTCAGAGATTAGCTGTCAGACATTAGAGAATTATTGAGGATTCCACAGGTGATTACCTACTTATTGTAACCAGTACTGAAATCAAACCCCAAACAATATAAGGGTAATAACCATAACAAACTAAGATTTAAGACAGCTGTGTAAAACAGATTTAATGGCGGAGCTCGATATCACAAATTCAGTTTAGGACGTTGGTGAGAGATAAGATACAATTGATGAAAGACTAATTAATAGCATGCTAAAAGTAGGAGTGAAAAAAAAAGAAACAAGGGACAATCAAAATTGTCCAGCTCATCTACTAGAAGAAAGAAAAAGGAATTGAAAGTCATCACTAGACGATATTTTTGTAACTGATCATGACATCCCTGTATATTCGACTAAAATACGGAGCAAAAATTGTAATAAGAAGTAGATGCGGCCGGTGTAAAATTAACCACACCATCCTTCAAGTACCAGCACTACGACCACCACAACCACCACCAACACAATAACTGAACAAATGTCACTACTTTCTGTTTTAACATCAGAGAAGACAGGGGGGTCGTGGGACATAGGATTTGGCGCCACATGGCTAGTGCTATCGCCACGGACATATCAGGTTAGGGTGTGTAATTTTGCTCCTCAACAACAAAAACAACAACAAAAACTTTATCACTTTACCGGCGGTCACTCACGGGTCTCCCTCATGAGAGCCCTAAGGTGTAACCAGCCAAACACAACCACTGCTGCTACTATGAGTGGGCGAGGCTGTTACTGTTTTTTTAAGCTCCCTCATGTAACAATTTGGACACCCCCCCCCCCCCCTAATTTACTGACTACACTTTCATTCATTGAGCGTAACCATGCAATCAGAAACTTTGAAGTGAAATAGCAGAATGCGAAATGGTCAAATTGAATGATCAACTGGTTTACCCGCACGGCCAGTGCTGTCTCCACAACTGCAGGTGAGGATTTTATTTTCACCCCAGGTTTAAAAAAATCAAAAAGCCGTACCACGGATTCAAACCCTGGTCTCCCGCACTGGAGTCCATCATTCTTAGGATTTGGCAAACCAACCGCTCCTACGTGAAGTGCAAAGAAAAAATATTGGAGAAGTGTGTCCAGGCTACTGTTTCATGATTCTAAAAAAAACTCGCAACCGCAGGCAATTGTTTTGTCATAGACAGATACCCCCTCCCCCAACACCCCCCCCCCCCTAAATACAAGTAATAATTAAAATACACAGCAACGTTTAGCGGAAAATGAAAACTTGTCTCGCATGCGGATGTTGAAAGTCGAGCGTCCCGACTATTGCGCATGCACGTTTTACGAACATGACGTTAATAAAAATGTTACTAAGGAGAAAATATTAGTTTTAATAATGTCCCCAACAAGTTTTCCAACCTATTTTAAACTATAACAGGTAGCATTCCGGCAACAAAACAAACATATACTGACAACCTCAGCTAAATGGGTTTTTTTAGTTTTCGAGTCTATAGGTAAGAAACAAACAAACATTCCTTTGAAATTGTATATAAAGATAATCTGTTTAATATGTCACTCGCTGAATCATCTATCAAGGCAACCTCTTGTCTTAACAATATGAAATTTTCTAAGTAAAGCTTACTCCCTTTCTTTATATAACCATATAATACTTCTTTTATACATATATTTAATCTCTGAAAATTTAATTTAATTATTTGTAAAGCGTATTTATAAGGTTTAGTGTCTATTAATATAATGATTTTCTAAAATCCTTCCCTATTGGACAACTCATTATATTTTTGAAATCATTTTCTGTAACAACGATATCTTGTGTTGCTGTAATTGCAACAAACAGGAAAATGATACAGGATAAGACCTCTAATCTGACAAACTTGCAGGTCAGCTGCAAAATTATTCCCTGGGTAATCAAAGGCGGAGAAGGGAAACTCCCACAACCTCTGATTTCTGGCAGGCAGTATTTGGATGAACCAGGGCACGGATAGAAAGACTCCGTAACTTTCCCCACCGAAGACGGACATGTCGGCCTGGATGGCATTGGCGCCCAGAAGTGGAAACGGACATCAACGCAATATACGGTTAATGAGTATGCTTAAAGACAATACAAAACTCTTTTACAGTATGAGAAATTAAAAAGACTTCAAAGTCACCCACTGCATTTTAAATTTCAAGAAAGAACCAAAAAAAAAACAAAAAAAACCTGAAGCGTCAGAGCTCAACCACCTTGCTAGAGAACTGAACATACACCACCAAGATCTGCTTGAAAGAGATGTAGCACTGTGCGAAAAACTTAGGCCAGAAGCAAGCCAGAGAAGGCAAATGTAGTCCTAAAGGTACCAGGGATCACTTCAAAAGATGCCCAGACGGAGACACAATAGAGAACCATGGCTCTTGCTATGCTTGATGAGAAGTATCCAAACACCACTTGGACTCAGGTTTTCACCGACGGCTCTGCTATAGATGCAGTCAGAAAGGGGTGTTGTGGAATATACATTAAACCCCCTAGCAGTAGAGCAGAAGAGCAAAAACTCTCTCCACCTGCAGGTGACATCTGCACTAACTTCAGAGCTGAGGCAACTGCCCTCCTTTCTGCTGTCCGACATCTCATCGCTCAAGAACACAGAGGGCACAAAATTGTTATTCTTAGTGACTCATTGTCTGTTCACCAAGCACTATCAAGCAAAAAAACAAAACAAACTAATCTCAGATCTAAGGACCAACATTGGCTTACTCTCCAAGGGGAAGTAGAACTGGTCTTGCAGTGGATACCAGCCCACTGTGGTATTTAAGGAAATGAGAGAGCAGATGAGTTGGCAAAAGCTGGGAGTAATCTTCCACCACCTCATCCACCACACAGCTACAAGGAAAACAAAAGAGGGCTAAAGCAGTCTTTCAAGCGGGAGTGGAGAAAACAGAATAGAGATTGTGGAGCAGAAAGACAGACCCCTGAGCACATACTGCAGTACTGCCCTTACCTCTCCCGGCAAAGACTGGGGGTCTGGCCCAGGGGATCCACATTGCGAGAGAAGCTATGGGGGACCGGTGGCGACCTTAAACGCACAATCCTATTTTTGACCCAGACAGGACTCAATGTGTAGCATGACTGATGTCGAACGCAGAAGAAGAAGAAGTATGCTTAGATACGTACACCGTTACGGGGCTTCTCCAGTGGACTACTGCCTGGCGGGAACAGAGCCGGATTCCGAGCCTCGAAGGAATCCACTCCAAACTACTGTTGGTATCTCTGCGCATCGGCGGACTAGAATTTAGCAGAGTAATGCGTCTGCCCCCCCCCCACCCCCCCCCCCCCAAAAAAAAATAATAATAATAAAACACTAAAGATAATGCAGAGGAATGCAGAAGGGAACAAGATGAAAAAACTCAAACTCTAAAAATGCATATGTAAACACAATATTGATGTTGTCTGCATTCAGGAAACCCATTTAAACATAGGCTTCCGCTTTTCTGTCAGAGGCTATGAAAAATTTAGGCTAGACAGAGATGGCCACAAAGGAGGCATCATTACACTAGTAAAAAATACTATTGCAGCCACATAAACTTCAAGAAGCATCAGTGAGTCTGAACTTCTGACTATTAAACCACATATCCTTCCTGGACGGCTATACGTTACTTACTTTTACTGTCCCAACAACAAGAAATTAGAACTAGAATACATCCAAGTAGCTTTTAAGAGCCATCTAATTCTTGTTGACTTCATCAGCCTTACCCCTAGTTGGGGCTATGCTTATATGGAAGAAAGAGGTAGAGGAATTAGTGGTAGAAAAACTGTTGATTCTAATAAATGAACCTGACTCTGAACCAACATTCTACTCTTGACAATGGCGAACAAAAAGTACACTGGACCTAGCTCTAGCTACAGAAAACATTCAACGCAGGGCAGACAGAGAAGTGATGAAACAGCTGGGAGGAAGTGATCTCAAACCAGTCATCGTCATGACAGGAGAGATCAAGCCTTTAGAAAATAGGAAGAAAATAGCCAGCTTGAACTACACGAAAGGACGTCTACAAAAACTTTACGGAAAAGAAGCTATCGGAGACCTTTCCCACTAATGAGGTTAGAAAAATCACCACAACTCTCATCAATATCACACATGAAGCAGCACAAAAATCCATCCCCTGAGTTTGAAGAAAAAACTGTGAACTCTTCTGGACCCAAGAACTGCAACAACTGCACCAAGGAAGCACTAAAGCAAGAGCAAAAATGGAACAAGATCTCTGACGTCAACGTAACAGAACACAATAAACATCAGGCTTTTTATAAAAGAGAAAAACTCAAATGCATCAGGGCAAGTTGGCAGGAAAAGACTGCAGCTCTCAACATGGAGACAGATGGAAAAAAGCTATGGCATCTAGTAAAGAGTATCAATGATGAGAATAATACCAGCTGCGCCCACACTGCCATCGAAGATGTTGGAAAAACTTTCATTGGTAAACAAGCAGCAAGAAATGAAAGGAAGCAGAAATAGTTCCCATAGCTAAGAAAGAAACGCCACAGAAAAACAAATTCAGTTACCGCCCCATAAGCCCCCTAAGCTGCTTTAGAAAGACCATGTCAAGATTAGTGAACAAAAGATTACTTAATTTCCTAGAAGAAAACAATATATTGGATGACAGCCAATCAGGCTTCAGGAGACAGAAGCACTGATGACCAGACCTCTCATCTAATAAAAACTGCTAGCTACTTTCTTCGACCAGACTAAAGCCTTCGAAACAGTCTGGAAGAAAGGACGCTGCCAAAACTGGGACACTGGGATAAAGGGGCAACTGTTTGCCTGGATTAGAGACTTTCTTTACCGACGCTGTAAGATCACAAGAGCAAGCTTGTCAGGTTACAAGAAGATGTCCCCAAGGAAGGTGGTATATCTCCTACCCTGTTTATTCTTTTCATTAATGACCTCCTAAAACAGTTCACGACTCACATTCACAAGGCGCTACATGCGGATGACCTGGCCATATGGACTCAATCTGAACATTTAGGAACAACCAAAACAAAAATGCAAGAAGCTATAAATACAGTTAAGAAATGGACAGACTCTTGGGGAGTCACAATAAACCAGACCAAAACCGTCTCAACTCTTTTCTCTCTTTCCAGAAAGCCAGAACCAGTTGATTTGTACCTAGAAGACAACATACTTCCGAAAGAGGATAACCCCACATATCTAGGAGTAAAATTTGACAAAAGGCTAACCTAGAGCACCCACATTGAAAACACCCAAAGGAAAGCTACCCTGAGGCTCAGACTTATGAAAAAACTTACTGGAATAAGCTGGGGTGCAGATGCCAACACTGTACGACAAGTTTACACTGGATACGTACGACCGAAACTAAAGTATGGCTTGGGAGCATACTCCACTGCAGCCAAATCAAACGTACACAAATGGGATACCATACAGAACACTGGTCTCAGAATCATCACTGGAGTTATCAGAAGCATGTCTACAACTGTTATCCAAAACCAGAATGGACACACGCATACACCATCAGTGTATGATACAGAATAAGACCACTAACTACTCTGACACACCGACTTATAAAAGCGTTAGACACAGTAAATCGAGAGGGGCTGTAGAGAATTATGCAGAAATTTTGCTACCCACACAAGTTCATCCTAATTGTGCGTCAGTTTTATGATGGCATGCAAGCAAGAGTGCAAGATAGCGAACTTTTAGAGCCCTTTCGTGTCATAAACAGAGTCAAATAGGATTGAGTACTGGCATCGTCACTGTTCAGTCTGTTACTTTCAGCCTGCTAACTGATGCCTTTGTAAATGATCACACTGGAATAGACATAAATTACCGCACGAATTTAAAATTGTTCAACCTCAGGAGGCTAAAAGCAAAAAGACAAAGTAAATGAGTCACCATCAGGGAGCTCCTGTTTGGCGATTGTTGAGGCCTTTATGCCAACACAGAGGCGGATATGCAGCACAACATTCACACATTCAGTGATGCCTGTTCAAACTTTGTGCTCATCATCAACACAGATAAAACTGTAGCCATGCACCAGCCAGCCCAAGGGCAAAGATACATCAAGCCCAATATCACAGTGAATGGCCACAGATTAAATGTTGTAAGGAAATTTACTTAGAGAGGTACAATTGATGCCAAAGTAAATGCACGGATCTCTAGGGCTAGCGTTGCATTTTGCAGATTGTTCAAAAATGTTTGGAACAGAAGTGACATAACCCTGCAGGCACAGCTTAAAGTTTACAAAACAGTTGTATTAACTACACTGCATTAGGCATGCGAAACTTGGGCTGTAAACCAGCGCCAGGCCAGGAAGTTTAAAAACTGTCACAGACTGCTTTAGAAAACTAATGCAGATCAGATGGCAAGACAACGTACCTGATACCGTAGTTCTTGAGAAAGCAGCCATGCCCAGCATCCACACTCTACTGATGCAATATCACATTCGTTGGGCTTGACATGTGGCACGCATGACAGATCACAGGCTCCCAAACAATATTCTGTTATGGTGAGCTGCAAAATGGGAAACTTTCCCAAGGTAGGCAAAATAGACGCTTTACGATTACATTGAGGTTTTCACTCAAAGCATTTAGGATGAATGACACCAATTGGGATGCTGCCTGTCAAAACCGAAATGCATGGCGTGCCACTTTACACATGGGCGTAACTACATGTGAAGTAAACAAAACAAAATGACTTAATAAAAAAAGGATGGACAGAAAGGCCACTGCAGGAGACCACCTCCCTGGCACAACACTCATATCCTGACCTCACTGTCCAAGAACTTATCGGGTCCGCATCGGCCTCATCGGTCATCTTTGTACTTATACTTGATAAAATTGAGTGGTCATCATCATTTTGATAGGCAACCCCCACCCCCCCCCCCCCCACACACACACACAATCAAGCGTCTGCAATGCATATTGGATGGCATAAGCCTCCTTGACAACTGTCGACCATTTTTGTTGACTTTTGATGAGTTTGTGGGTAAGAAAATATATAGATTTCTAGTTTCTCACTCCTGTGATTATATGTGATTCATTTTCTAAACAAGCCTAAACTAAACACGTACATTTTGCTGTGTCTGATGCGTCCTTAACGATATCTGGATGCGCTAGCAATAAGACAACTGATAGACTTTCTGTAACGAAATCAAATGCTCTCTTACAATCGTCAGTCCATTCAAATCTAGCACAATTCTTTGTTAGGTTTACATTTGGTTTTACTGCTAATCCCACTCCGTACATCCTGATTTCTTCCTGGCCTCTACCTTTCCAGTAAAATGTAAAATAAATTTTCTCAAATGGACCTATCCTCTGGCAGAAGGGTTTCCTGTAGGTCAGCAATATCTATGTCAAGTGCATCAATGATAGCCGTTTTTCTCAAATCGATAATGTTTGCCAGGTCAGTGGAAAACATGCTCCTCACGATCCAGGAGATAAGTTTGCTGTTATGTTGATATATTTTGTTGTTGTTGTTTTGGTTTATTGGTTTTTATAGCCCTTAGTTCGGATTTGGTCCTAGCTCCAAGCACCCATTGAAGCATATATGCTGGGGCGGATACAAACTTATTGGTGGGTCGCTGCCCAGCTTGAGGTGGGTGGTAGTTGATCAGTGACATTCGAAGATGTCCCACTGTCAGAGGTTATCCGCGGCACCCTTGTCTACGCCAATTGACAAGGGCTTATAATTTGTAACTGCTGCCTCTCAATTTCTTTCCGAGACCAATTGTGGCCATGGATGAGTTCATCCTCTCCAAAGCACAAATTCTGGGCAGTATAGTAGAGACCATATGTTGCCCATGCATCATGATCCCTTGCTCGACCTGCCTTGTTGACTCCAAAGGAAATGTAAAACCAGTAGGTTTGGAACAAAGCAGGCTGCACAAGCTGCTGGATCAGAAGAGCAGTACTCTATATGTCCGCCTGTCGGAGCTTCCCTCCTAGACCAGCTGCCAAGCTGCCAGCCAAGGCTAAGATACTGGTCTAGCCTGCCATAGCAAAGTTTGCAGGTTGCATTTCTTCTTCCTGTGATGAGGCTAGTATCTTTCCCCAATGCGCTCCTCTGCCCAAATCCGTTGGCACAATACGGGACGTTAGGTTAGGTATACGCCGCCCAACATTCGGTGTAACAGAAGTCAGGTGATACCGGCTACTGTGATACGGTAGCTCAGTCATATCTGACCAAGACCTGACCATACTGCTGCTTCTATTGCTATGTTATCTTCCTCCTCCAGTTCTTTTGCACATGCTCTTTCTGTGGCTTTTGCTTTTGCCTTTACTAGCTTCTGAATTTGTCGAGAACATGCTTTTTTTTTTCTTTCTTCTTCTTTCCTGGTGTTTTATCTGGCGTCTATAAATTTGTTTTGTGACTAGAAGTGCAGAGCCCAGTTTAGCACATTTTTCGTTTAATTAGATAGCTTTCCTTTAGTTGCTTTCAATTTTTTCTCAATAGTGGTGACGCCATCAGTAGGCGTGTTTGGTTTCTTTGCAGTTCTTTGGTGGTTTCGGCTTTCGCTTAGTTCATCTTCAGCAGTGCCAATAAATCAGTTTCGAATATCTTCATTTCTACTCTGTCTTTTTTCAGTCGCCCTTGGGTTTCAAGGAATGTTTGCAAGGTACTTAACAGTTCTGTCATATTATCTCTGTCTTGATCCCTTTGTGCCTTTAGTTTCTTTCAATATTTTCTCAATAGTGGCGACGCCATCAGTAGGAGTATTTGGTTTCTTTGCAGTTCTTTGGTGGTTTCGGCTTTCGCCTAGTTCATCTTCAGCAGTGCCAATAAATCAGTTTCGAATATCTTCATTTCTACTCTGTCTTTTTTCAGTCGCCCTTAGGTTTCAAGGAATTATTGCAAGGTACTTAACAGTTCTGTCATATTATCTCTGTCTTGGTTCCTTTGTGCTTTGATTTTCGCGTTTTCTTCTCGTAGGACCAGGATTTTCGTTTTTCAGTATTGTAATTTCTGTGCTCTGTTTGAACACCCTCTGCTGGCGCTAGGCTTCGGAAGTCTGGATCCACTTTTGCCAGACAGCACTTCTTGAAATCATGTGGTTTGGAGCGGTAGCGGCACGATGAGCTGCTGCAGCAGGTCGCGACAGTGCGCAACACCCTATTGCAGCGTGAGTACTGCATGATGCCTGGGGGTAGGCTTCAGGCTGCTGCTGCTTCTTGAGTTAGCGGGTACCGGTGGCTCTCTGCTCCACGACTGGGGCAACTTCCGAGGTTGGCAGCTTCTGGACAGGTGTCTTCACATCGACAAGGACTGTGTCTGGGGTTGACAGCATCTCGATCTGTGCGCTTTCGTCTTGATAGAGACTGCTTCAATTGTTACTTACGATATGACAGTGCGGCTTCAGTTCTGTCATCGTTTGCTCCGTCGGTGTTGGCACAGAGACAGGTGCGGCTTCCTTGGTTGCTGATGTCGACCCGGTGGTGCGGCTATGGTTCTGCCCCTGCTTACCGTTCTTAGCACGGCTGCGTGGCATTGTACCTAACAAAAATAGTTAAACAATTTTTTTTCATTTCTTTATCCAGTTTGGTCCCCTAGCTAATATGCTCGTTGGTACCCTGGCTCGTTTTAATGCCATTTTTTTAATCATTGAAAGTTCTTTTCCATTGCAATCGTTTGTTTTTTCTTTACTAGCTGTGTTAAACTCTATCTACCTATACTTAAAGTATTATTAGTTAGCACAGCCCACTACTTAGACGCCCCCTATAATTATGTGATCAGAAATTATTTATTTTTAAGTTATTTTTCAATCTTAATTCTTATTCACCAGTTGATAAATCCCGTAAGTCAGCTCTTACTTTATTTACTAATTATTATTAAAGGATCTTGTGGGCGAAGGGGTCGAGGTGGTGGGTCCGTCCACGGCGGCACAGTTATTTTCACGAGTGAAATTTTTACAGAGATTCCAGAGGATCGTCGCCGGAGTCGTCAAGGTGGCATTTTGTGCGACGCTAATGGCGATCAGCTACTCTCCCATGGGGAGAGACCGAGCCATATAGAAAAAATCCAGTACAATGAAGTTGATTCCCTCACTTCACCTTAACTTTACTAAAAACCATTGTTTGTGTGTTACTATCATGCTTCTTATTAGAAGCCAGACGTCTGATTGTGGAGTGCCTGGAAATGAGAAAGCTGAACAACTGGCAGGGGAAGGTGCGACAAAAGAGCAGCCAGATGTACCAGTCACATACCAGCAAAAGAAAAGAATCATTAAATCGATCAGGAAACCACCAGCCCCAGCACAAGATGACTATTTTATTATGGACAGACCAGAACAAGTCATTATCTTCCACCTCAGAACAGGGCACAACCGATTACGTAACCACATGTACACAAAATTCAAGATAGGTGTATCAGCCATGTGCACCTGTGGAAATGTGCCCCAGACCGCAGAGCATGTACTCCAGGACTGCACCGATTTTGACACATTAAGGCAAACCTTTTGGCCAGAAAGAACAACAGTGGAACGTAAACTCTATGGACCACTGAATGAACTAACAACGACAGTGAAATTTATACAAGAGACAAAACTGCTGATATAGATAACTTATTTCAGGCGAACGAAAGAAGAAGAAGAAGAAGCCAGACCGCAGGGAAGATGCATGGAGGAGGAGATGAAGTTAGATGTGAAATTGCAAAACAAAAGGAACAAGAGAAGGGCCCCTATCAAGCAACTTGAGACGACTGTTCATTAGTCAAGGACTAGTGTTGAGGATGAGGATATGAATGTGTACGTAACGCAGATAAGAGGAAGACATCGAAGTTAAAGGCACTATACAAGGATATAGTTTTTTGACTTTTGGAGTCGGCCTTGTATTACACAACTGTGGTTATGTGCTCCAAAACGCCACGCCTCCACTGACCTTTCCCTCAACAGGATTTACCTGCCATCCTATACCAAACTAGTCTTTAACACCAGCTATAGCCTTACCAGCCCAACGCTTTTCCATATCGCACCGAGCAACTCCCCCCCCCCCCCCCCATCTTGCTGTAGATAATAAGTGTAATTAATTACTCATTGACTAATTAACTAATTAATTACCTAATAAGCAGAAGATAACAAACAGTTAAAACTCAAACGAACTAATCAAAGCACATGTTATAATCAAAATAGAATACTAAAATGGTGTACGTCATGATCATCCCAGGGGTGAAGTCAGGCAAATGTGGGACTATCAGCAAAGCATTAATCATCTGATTGCCATTGTGTGCACACAAGCAACAGAAGCCATGTGAACAACATGAAGTAGGCGAAGTGAGCTCAGGATGTGAATCGGCTGAGGAACGTGTCGACTGGACGTCTTATTGAACGGTCAGGACAACTGCCGTGTGGCAATGCCACTTTAATAGTCGTTTTAATTATTGTGTTAGATAGAGTTAGCTAATATGTTGAGTTATTTAGAATGCGTAGCAAGGGTGTTTTAATAAAGTTAATAGTAACAACGCTAAATATGTCGTATGCACATAATAAAGACATGCAGGGTAAAAATAATATCGTAGCCCTATATTTATTATTTTAGCCCTATAGACACTTCAAAAAACGGATACTTTTGAATACATACTATATAAAATATTTAGGGAGGCAGGAAAATTAATTATTGTTGGCATGCTAATCAACAATAAAGTTATCTAAATAATACAAGATAAAATTAATGTCACTAGCTTTGAAGTTATATGTGTAGAAACTAGGGCTGTACCGAATAGTGGTTTTCACTATTCGGCCGAATACGAATAGCTGGACCAACTATTCAGCCGAATACGAATACGAATAGTGAATCATCATCATCCTGTGCTTTCCCGGCTGGCATGGGCGATTATGCCTCGCCACAATCTGCGATCTCCTGCAGCACGTATTAGTTCGTGTGCTGACACACCTGCATGAAAAACCTTCGTTCCATGTTGTCAGCATTAGAGCAGCTTTTTTTCTCTCACTGAAGATATTTCCTGCTGTACTAAACAGGAAAATACGACAAATACAGAGAGTCAAGATAAAAAACCGCAAGGCGAAACATCAAAAACAAAAATAACGCCGACAAGGAAACAATGCCGTCCTCACAAGTCGCCCAGACTCACCCCCCCCCCCCCCCCGCAAGCTCAAGGAGTCAACGGAAACTAGATAGCGACATCAAAGACCACCGCGGCCACGGAGACGGAGCAGCCAACACCTGAAGATCAAATAACAAAGAAATCATTGCAGACGAAAAAACCAGAAGCCGAGCGGAAACGCCAGAAGATCAAACAACAAAGACAACGAAGAAACCGAACGTCGATCAAAATATTCAGCCGCTGCCGTTTCAACAAGACGACGAAAGAACAGTTACGACACCTATAAATGATGACGAACTCCCGTTACTTCATACAATCAACGAAGAGGACTCTCCACTCAAAGAAATCAAGCCGACAACACTAGAACACTTGCTTTTCTACCCCTCTTACATTTTTAAGTGTTGCATTTTGTTTCTACAGCAACACCTAAAAACACAATACTCGCAACACATACAAGATGGAAATAAAGGGGCACTTAGTACGCTCGTAGGTGGTGCACACAGATAACGCTTGACAGTATAAACCAAGGTGGGAAATCTTGATGTTTTTTTTCCACCAGTCCAGTAACGAATGTGAGGTAACCACTATTCGTATTTGGCCCGACCGCAACTATTCGGCCGAATACCGAATAGTTATTGGGTCCACTATTCGGCCCCGAAGCGAATATGAAGCGAATATTCGGCACAGCCCTTGTAGAAATAGCCTCTCAACCATAACACACAAGAGATAAATAATGCTTACTGAACGAAATGTTAAAAAAGAGGAGAAAGATATAAAATAAACAGAACTGAGATTGACCAGTAACACTATCATTTTAGCCGACCTCAGTTGTTCGCATTCAATGTGGGGTGACAGAATGAAAAGTATAGCAAGCAAAAATATGACGAATTTTCATTGAAGAAAACCCGCTAACTGTCCTAAGCGAAGGATCGATGACAAGGAGAGTCAAATTCCATGTCAGAAGGATTCAGCCATTGGTCTAACAATAGTTACTCAGCGATAAACTTAAAGTCACTGGAGAATTATTGAGGATTTCACAAGTGATCACCTTCTTATTGTAACCAGTACACAAATTAAACTAGAAATAAATTAGGCTAGTAGCCAACCAAACCTAGGTTTTCAGAAAGCCGTGTGGAAAAGATGTATGGAGGAGCTTGATAACACACATTTTGTTTGGGACTTGGTGAGAGAGTAGAAATATCTGATGAAAGTAATTTTAGCTTGCTAAAAGTGGGAGTAAACAAACAAAAAACCAGAATTTCTAGCTCATCTACTTAAAGGAAGAAGAAGGATTTCAACCAATTCCAAAACAAATTACAATTAAAAAAACTATAGCCTGGAGGTCTGCAGAGTATACGAAGGCAAGTGATAAACGAAAAGAGCCCTACCGGAATACAGGCAACTCAGAACAAAAGAAAACTGACACTAACATACAGGGTGAAGGAATACAGCTAGTAATGGAGTAAACAAAGCCAAAGAGGCTCACTGGAGGATATGTCAAACATTAAAACAAGATACTCCAGCGAATGAGGTGTGGTGTCAGATTAGAGCTAACAATTTAAAGGCGAAATTAAAGATAGAATTCCTACAATGCAGACACCATTACTTTTTGCAACAAGTAATAAAGACAAAGCAGATATTTTCAGACAGTACCTACACGGAGACTGCTAAATTGAAAGATTAAACCAACGAGAAAATGAGAGTAGAGAGAAACTAAACAAGCAAAGAATTATACTAAATGAGCACCTAAGAAAGTCTACTTATACTTAGAGGGAGATATAACCAGAGGTAGTTAATACGGCAATTCAGGTCACATCTAACACAGCAACTGGTGTTGACATTCTAAACTCTACAATAATTAAACTATAAAACAGATCACACATTTTTACAGTGATGTTTAAATAGAGAGACACATTCCTAAAATATGGAATAAGCAACTGCAATCCCTATTTTTTTTAAAATAGGGAGTCTTCCAAAAAAAAAAAAAAAATTCGCAGTCTAATTCAACTGAGAGCCCTCATAGAAACAAAATTCAATAATCATTTACTACCAAGGAGATTACATTCCACAGTGAGAAAAATAACATATTTAGCAAAACCTATTCAGGATTGTGAGCTAATAGATACACAATAGATGAAAAAAAAAAAAAAAAAAAAAAAAAAAAAAAAAAAACAATTTGAAGATAATGTTGAATGGAATTTTTGGAAAGGAGGTAAAAGCAGAGAAGTGTTCCTAGGATCTAGAGCAGGCTAACGTGCATGACAAATGAATACATACAAAACTTCTTAAAAGATATAAGCTTCTCACTGCCAGTTAACAATGAAGGATCTGAAACATACAACGAAATTCCGCAGAGATCTGTATTATCTCTAATCTTGTTCAATATTTTAGTAAAGACCCTAACGATGTAAATATGGATAATGAAACAGGTCTGATGCAGTTTGCCAACGATTATGCAATCTATCACAGCCACGCAAGAATAGGTATCGACAGGGAAACACTCAAGAAAAGTTCAACAACGTTGCAAAATGGATAAACATTTATTTATTTATTTATTTATTTTTTTTTTTTTTTTTTTTTTAATATAATAATCACTGATAATACAGTTAGAATAATATTTAACTTCATGAAAAAAATAGTTATAGCATAGAAACAACAAATGTCCAAATTAGTTTTAGAATAATACACAGGGATAAGACCACACGATTTCTAGATATACTGGACGAGCAGATGACCTGAAACAGTCATGCTAAAAACTTATTGCTACACTGTAAAAAATATAACATATTAGGAATGGTGAAGGATGGGGAGCGCACCAAAGCCATCCACGTACAAGTCTATAATGCATTCCTCAGGGGTAAAATAGAATACGGTAGCGTAATTTATGAATCAGCACCTGAGAACATCAAAAGTAAGCTGGATAATATTCAGTTTCAAGCTCTGACTACCATTATGGGTGCTGATAAAGGTCAGCTCTAGAGGCAATGAAGTAGCAATAGACATCACACCACTCAACCTCAGACTTATGCAACTAATCTACAACTATTGTATGAAAGTGACTGGCTATGCCAAACACCCAGCGTCAGATGCACTTTAACCACGTTTTACCAATTAGGAGGTAATGCTAGAGGTGTACATAGGCTAGCAGGATGAGACGCTACAGTAAATGGAAACAAAAATTGGGAGAAAGGGCTCTGACAGCAAGTAATAATTGCGTCACCCCTTAACCCCCCCCCCCCCGCCCTGCAAACCTCACCCACTCCACCCATTGGGAGTAGGTTAAAAAAATAATTCTGACATTTTGAAATAAATGACAAATAAATATATAGATGAGACTCGAATGGATATCCTGAAAATATATACTGATAGGTATACTGATAGTTATGTATTAATTGTTATTGTTTAACTTCTTTTTCTTCTTTTTTTCTTCACCTTCTTCTTATTCTTTTTTGCAACTCTTCTTCTTCTTCGTCAACCGTTTGTACTATTACTATCTCCAACTCTACGTTAAATACTTAAAACTCCTTCTCATGCTTCAGGTCTGCCATTAAAGCAATTAGATCTCACACTAAATCATACGGCCTTACGTAAAAAGTGACAAAAACAACATATAATTTGTGTTCTTTTTTTAATTTCGGACATTTACTACAACTGTTAATTGTTTATAAAAAAAAAGACAAAGGCAAAATACACTTACATATTTCATCTATTGAAAAAACAATTCTTGAAAATTCAGCCTTGTTCTCATTTAACAATATTTTCAACCGATGCTACAACAAATTGCCCAAATTACGTGTCGTTGATTTAACTAACTAAAAATAAATGTATAAGTGGATATTCGACAACTCTTCTACACTCCTCTCCTTGGGTAATCTATGACTACACTATAGTATCTATTTCCCTTTATCTCTCTCTGCCTCGACTGGCTGAGGTGTCTCTTTATATAGGGCTTTTGCAGACTGTTCTGAAAGTTTATAAGGGCAGGAACACTGACAATTGCGCTACGAAAAAAAAAAAAAAAAACAATGTTGAAAAAAAATTTACAATATTCTCAACAAGCTATTGACACGTACAATACGACTGGGTAACATGATGCTAATTACTAAATTTCTAGAAGCCCCCAGAAAGGAGGGACCCGTCTGAAGTATAAACATTGTGTCAATGCTGTTTTTTTCCCGTGAGGGGCAGAGGGGAAAGGGAGGGGGGGGGGGGCATCAGATCAATTCTAGCAATAATTATGATAATTCAAAATTGCTGCAAAATATCAACACTCTCATTAATGAAAAATATTTACTTAATTGTAACCACTAAGTGAATACGCCCCTGTTTCTCTCTAGTTTTCAAAAGAGTAGACAATTATAAACAAGAACGAACTGGCGAATAGGCTATATCAGCACATTAAGAACAACACAGCACACATTTACAAATATGCACTAACTATAAAGTGACTGTAAAGGACTATAGTGTAATAAATAAATGATACTCATCTGTGTCACTGGCGAAAAACTTCGTTCAAGAGGATAAACATGATAGGTTCTAACCTATATATCGCCACAGTGCCGGCGGGAAGCTAAAACTGTGTCGGCATACCTAGGTGATGGAAGGAGATAACGCCAACAAACACACGAGTGTACACTGAGTGTCCAAAAGGCGGAGGGAGGGGTTAGCCAATATGGCGTAACCAGCGTTGGGTCCTGGGGATGACACTAGTACACAAAGGATGAATATGGGTCCAGTGCTAGCGTACAAATACCAACAGACAGACAGGAAGACAAGCAAATAGATAGATAGATAGATAGATAGATAGATAGATAGATAGATAGATAGATAGATAGATAGATAGATAGATAGATAGATAGATAGATAGATAGATAGATAGATAGATAGATAGATAGATAGATAGATAGATAGATAGATAGATAGATAGATAGATAGATAGATAGATAGATAGATAGATAGATAGATAGATAGATAGATAGATAGATAGATAGATAGATAGATAGATAGATAGATAGATAGATAGATAGATAGATAGATAGATAGATAGATAGATAGATAGATAGATAGATAGATAGATAGATAGATAGATAGATAGATAGATAGATAGATAGATAGATAGATAGATAGATAGATAGATAGATAGATAGATAGATAGAACCAACAATCTTTATCTTCAAAGGGTTAAGAATTGGGCATGCAGGTCTGTTTAACATTCTACACTTCCACTCCGCTCCTTGCTTTCAATTATTCATTTTTACATTATTTCATCTATATATATATATATATATATATATTTATATATATATATATATATATACATATATATCAATCAATGTTTGTGTGTTTGTTTATAGCATATAGGCTCGGAAACTAGTGAACCGATTTAGCTGAAATTTTCAGGTTATGTTTGATTTGAATCTGGATATTTACCCATCATGGTTTGAAATTCAACCTGTCATTGTTAGAGATATTGTGCGACAATTTTTGGAAAAACTTCGAAACTAATATTTCAATTTTTAGTGACATCTAATTATAGCCACGTTACTTAATGCGCATGTGCGATCGATTTATCGTGCATGCGCAGTAGTGGCGCTCCATCGTCAACACCCGACCGCGATATTTAAGCTATAATCCAAAGAGAACGATTGCCTGCGGTTTTTAGTTGTGTTATCTAGAAATATCTAAAAAGGTAAGAGCATATTTTTCAGTAACATTAGTCAGTATGTACATGTTTTTTGTTTACTTCAAACAAGTGTGGACCACTTCTTAAATCCCGCAATGATAACTGTATACACATTAATATTAATTATTATCATCTTTCTCATACTCATGAGTACAACAGTTTTGGTTGGCTTTCTTCTGTTATTTAAAAGAATTATATAAATTTACACGGCATTTCGTCTCAGGTCAGTGTTAGAATCTAGAAATATCTAAACAGGTGAGCGCATTTATTTCAGAGCAGTTATGCCTCCCAAACGACAAGCGATTGGCCCATCTACACCTAAAACACGCAAGAGAAGAGCATTAATTGCTTCAGAAACAGACGAGCAACGTGAGGTATGACTGGAAACAATTCGAGTGGGCACTGCTGAAGCTTGTTCATCAAAATCAGACCAGCAACGGAAAGCAAGACTAGAAAACTTTCGAGTGCGCACTGCTGAAGCCAGATCGTCTCAGTCAGACGAGCATCGAGAAGCAAGACTGGAAACCAATAGAGTACTCACTGCTCAAGTCCGTTTATCAAACACAGTCGAGCAACGGAAAGCAAGACTGGACACCGTTCGAATGCGCACTACTTTATCCAGGCGAACACTGCATGTTGATTTGATTCTTGGTGCATTCCATTACAACAGCAATTATGATTACAGTCTTCATCCACAGGTGCTTATTGGCAAAATTGATAAATTGTGCTTCAGTTGCAGTGCCTTCAAATTTAGGAATGATACACTGGGATTGTGCTGCGCTGGTGGAAAAGTTAAATTGCCAGTATTACATTCACCACCCGAACCATTATCATCATTGGTTGCAGGTGACACAGGCCAGTCGACACATTTCTTGGCAAACATAAGTACGTTTGCAAATATGCCAACAAAGGGGGCGATGTGGCAGTCTTTGGAGTGGGACATGCAGCTGCATCTATCGATGAAATCAAGCAATATCAGCTGGGGCGCTACATTAGTGGCAATGAAGCGGTATGGCGCATTTTGTCATTTCCAATTCATGAACGACATCCAGCAGTTGTTCATTTGGCAGTGCACCTTGACAATGGAAAGCGCGTGTACTTCACTACAGACAATGCACATGCACGAGCATTGTTACCACCGTTAAACCACGTTAACTGATTTTTCTCATTGTATAGAGATGATATGTTTGCAAAGACACTACTTTACTCTGACCTGCCAACATACTACGCGTGGAATGCATCAGCTAAAAAGTTTCGACGTTGCAAGCAAGGTTGGCGGACATCCTAATTTATATTCTACTGATGTTTTAGGCCGTCTGTACACTGTTTATCCTAAAAATGCAGATTGCTTTTACTTGCGATTACTTTTAATCAACAAACGGTGACTGACATCCTTCCAGGACTTGAAAACAGTTTATGGTAAAGTATGTGCTACTTACCGTGAAGGTTGTTAAGAATTAAATCTTCTTGAAAATGATGCACATTGGGACACTTCACTCGCTGATGCTTTGAATACTGCTCGACTAAAGCAAATACGAACATTATTTGCAATAATATTAACAACTTGCTTCCGATCCAATCCAAAAGAGCTTTGGGAAAAATACAAAGACTACATGAGTGAAGACATCCTACATCGCTGGCGTAAAAAGAAGCATGATCAGGACCTTCAATTCACACCAAATGTATATAATAAGGCATTGATTTGCATTGAGGACATATGTTTGGCAATAACTAATAAAGCACTGGTTCAGCTGGGACTGGCTCCACCAGAACGATCTGCAAACAATCTTTTCGATCGTGAGTTGCAACGAGAGGCACACTTTGATGTCACCGAATTAGGTACATTTGTTCAAACATATCTTTCAAAATTGGTTCCAGAACAACTTATAGCATATGACACAATTATGCACGCCGTTACAAGACAAGACGGGGGATTGTATTTCATAGATGTACCCGGAGACACATGCAAGACCTTTCTCATTTCGCTTATTTTGGCATCCATAGGGTCACAAAATAATATTGCACTGGCAATCGCATCTTCTGGATTTGCTGCAACTCTTTAGGATGGTGGCCGAACAGCGCATTCAGCACTGAAGTTGCCTTT
Source organism: Candidula unifasciata (assembly GCA_905116865.2). Taxonomy (NCBI): domain Eukaryota; kingdom Metazoa; phylum Mollusca; class Gastropoda; order Stylommatophora; family Geomitridae; genus Candidula; species Candidula unifasciata. The sequence continues at coordinate 141,059 of CAJHNH020000937.1, read as the reverse complement.
CAATATGCATATCACTGAGACACCAACATGCATTATCTACAATGATTCTGCAATGGGTAAAGTACTCAACGTATGTCAACTCATTATATGGGACGACGTTTTCCCTAATATCACACAGCATATATAAATCATCAGTCGCTTAGTGAACGTGCTATCTAAGCAGCTAAAAACAAGGATGTGTATGCCATGAATCCGAACATCAAAGACAAATTACCAGGCGGAGTGACAACGTATAAGTCTATCGATACTGTAATGATTCAAGACTAGGTTGTCAATTATCCAACTGAGTTTTTTAATTCGCTTGATTTGCCATGAATGCCACCCCATGTTTTAACCTTGAAAGTTGGCGTGCCTGTTAATCTTCCCAGAAACATCAATCCGCCACATCTTTGCAGTGGTACCAGGCTTTCAGTGAAAACGATGGTGCCCAATATCATCGTAAGTACAATTTTACATGAACATTTAAGGGCCAGGATATACTATTGCAACGCAATTCCAACAGACATGCCATTTAAATTCAGATGCTTGCAGTTTCCGGTGCGACTCTCCTTTGCAATGACCATCAACAAATCACAGGGACGATCAGAACAAGTGTGTGGACTACATTTGGAACATCCATGCTTTTCACATGGCCAGCCGTATGTGGCCTGTTCGGGCGTCGGAAAACCTACTGATTTATTCGTGTACGCACCAGGCTGAAAAAACTAAGAACAATTACAATGACATTTTAAATTGCCTGTTTTTTCCTAGGGATTTGTAAACAGCACATTGATCCAATATAAATACTACATATTGTTATATCGACTTTCCTTTCAATTGAATTTCTATTAGAGGCGTAGCAACGCCCGCTGGGTACAGTTTACCATAGCGTTCATTTCGTAATTATTGTGTATTTTTCCTGTTTTTATTGCTTTTCACTTGGGTAATTTTTCCGACAACTTCGATGTACGAGGGAAGATTTATATTTTCTTTCTTTTCAATTTAGCAAAACTATGCCACAGCAACGCGTGGCCGGGTACAGCTAGTAGTTTATAATAATAAGAAGAAGGGTAATAAAAGAAATAGAAAAAAAAATTAAAGAATAATTAGGAAGAACAAGAAAAGTTTACAACAACTAAGTCCTAATGGAATGTGCTCTAATTATGCTGACATAACTGACCGTTTTAAAGACTATGGTAACAAGCCTATGCCAAAAATGATATAAGTCTAATAGGTTGCATAATGTAATCATCATCAACATAATTTCAATATTAGTTACAAACAATGGAATGTGTTCGATCGGCATCTTCATTTTTTTTTTAAAATAATAATAATAACCTTTTAGTTTTCACCCCCCCCCCCTCTTCCTCCCCCCAAAATATATATAAAAATAAATTAAATAAGACATCTGATAAATACATCATAGCCTCAATATACTGCAATTTTTTAAGGTGCCATGTTGTCTTTAGTGAAAAAATATTCAAATAGTTTCCGATTGTATTTGTAGTGGTTAGTGGTATTTTTTATTTCTATTGGAAGATTATTTCACAGCTGAGCTGCAGAGTACGCTAAGCTTGTTTTGTATAGGTCCATTCTAGCTTTAGAGAAAGGCAATATGTAAAGGTGTTTTCTATGTCTTCCATTGAATTTAAATAATGGCCAAAGGAATCATTGACACACATAGGGCAGATCATTTATTTCATTTGCAAATAGAAGAGGTCCAAGAATAGAAACCTGAGGAACTCCGGTATTTAAAGCAGGAGACTGTGATGTGGATTTATTATGTGAAACAACTTTGCAGACTAAGATGACATCGAGTACACATAAACCACACTCTGTAGCTCCAACGATGACTCCTTGTAGGTGTAACATCCATACAATGGAAAATGTATTTTTATTTACTAAATTAGATGATCACCCAAAGCAGGGCCAGCTTGCAAGGAAAGACACTAGGAATGTCATTGAGGAGTCCATACGCTTGGGACCGTCTCTCCTGCTAAACAGGCGTTCACATTTGCCACTTCCCATCCCTTGGCCTTGTAGCCCATCCACACGCTGGTCCTTTTTTTTTTTTTTGTATTTCGTGTTATTTAAAATGAATTTTGTCTCCCATTCCGTATTGTGTGTCAAGGCCATGTTGACTTTGTTAGTAGGGACAATTCCAGCAGCTTGTGTCTGTCAGTCACTCACAACGATTGTGATAGTAGAATAGATTGCCACGACAACTTTGAGGGTACATCTACCTAGAATATGCATGTATTGAAAGTTCCACCGGTGTTCAAAACCAATGTACAGATACAGTCTGTCTGTCAAAAGCGCCCCGGACTGATTAACCGTACATTTAGGAACGCATTTGCAAGTAGCAACATCGTCATTGCCAGTTAGCTGTTTACGCCACAATAGGGGATACAAATATATTCACAGACAAAGGACAGCAATAATAAACATAAATAGTAAGCGCACATTTTAATTTAGCGATTATGACTGTTTTTGTGTTGACAGTGCCTCTTCCTGGTAAGTGCGCTTTTTGAAGAGCTATGTGATGAAGGAGATAATACGGTTACGGATAAATTACTTCTTTAAAAAAATTTTTTTCACACATTAGAATCCCATCTCACATCACAAAGTGTAGTGAGTATCTAGCATTACAAACTTAGCTCAGATAAAATGGCATGTGACCAGCGATATGATCAATATCAGGACAGTCAACTTTGTCTTTAAGCCAAACCCTGGCTCAGTCTTATTCTAGACAAGCGAATCGGGATAAAGGACATGACTATTCCAACGTTTAAGGGGCATCTGAGTGACGTCCACGGTGTCGTCTTGCATATATCATCTAGCTGTTGCTCTAGTGGGATTCCTTCGATTTACTGCCTATAAGAAACAAGCCAGTAGCATATAATGGTTTAGAAACCATGTGTATTACACACACACACACACCACACACACTACCCCCCCCCCCCCCTACACACACACACCAAATTTGTTAGAATTATTCATTTCAGGATTTTCGAAAATACTGATGCGTTTATAAACAGGCGCGAAAATCATACATAATCTAGCTACGTCAGTTGCACAATACGCATATAAACACATAATTAATACACGTGTACAGTACAATTGCAGTTGCATACATACACATGCACACACGTACTCATACATATACGGATATTCTACACACACACACACACACATGTATATGTATATATATATATATATCAGGGAATTCTCAAAAGCGCTCCGTTCCCATCTTCAGCAGCCAGCGAAGAGTTCCGAAACTAATGGTGCCAGTAGCATTCTGATTAAACGTATGTCTTGCCTTTCCTCTGAGCCTCGAGCATCTGCCAGAACTTCGCGTCACTCCCCGCTGCATCAGTCTCACCAGACTGTGGTGATCATGAGGGATCGCATGAATATTTAAAAGGGACGACAGTCAAACAAATGTTTCACATATGAATTACTTAAAAATTGATTAATCTTTCCAGTTCCTAATTGTGACTCTCTGTTCTCTGACACACAAAATTTACCTCCAGAATAGATCTCGGAAATCATAACAAAAAATACATTTTATTGCATATTAACCACTGTGCTCATTCTTGTTGCTTTTTCCCTTTTGGATTAAAATATATATATATAATTACACAATGGCTGTTCTTTAGAAGGTTAGTCAGCTTCTTGTGATTGATATCCTGATTAATTCTTCAACATTTCCAGACGATACCACAGAACTAATTAAAAAAAAAAAAAAAATAATGCTATACAGAACTACCCGATGTATTTGGTTTTCTTTATCTAACACCGTCTGTCCTTAAATTTTTTTTATTGGTGGCTCTCAGCGTTGTTTTAAATCATTTATGCACTTTTTACGACCCATTTTACCTACTTCTGCCTTTCTAACCCCCAATGGAGCCTAAACCCTCAATAATCTCACGCCAAGTCATTCTCTTCTTCGTTGCAGTTCTCCCCAAATCCTGCCCATCTTGTAAACTTCTCTCTCTGGCTGCCTTCCCTGTGTGTGTATGTGTGTGTGTGTGTGTGTGTATTTTTGTCTTTCTTGTTTTTTTCTCTCTGCTCCTGTGGATTGCACTGCAAAGATATTTTATTTAAATCGTTTTCAGGTTTTCTCAGCGTGTCTCCTATCCAATGCTGCGTCTTTTCTTCACCTTTTGGTCCACTGTAGCTGGTTTAGTTCTCTTCCAAAGCTCTACATTCGTGATTCTATCGTACTTTTTAATTCTCTCTATTCTATTCTGCACAGGCACCGGTTGATGAATTTTCACTTACAATACTCTGGGTTTTTTTTTTTTCTTTTTTTAAATGTTTTTGTGTGTGTGTGTGTGTTAAGGAACAACTTAAATTATGAAGAAATTGAAAATCTCACTAACTTTGAATATCTAGGCTCTTTAATAAAAAGCAATGGAGACTGTTTGACAGAAATTAAAAGGAGGATGGCTATAGCAATGCCAAGATTAAACAACATTAAAAGTCTATTTTTAAGCACCAGCAAGGAGATCAAAATTAGAATTTTGATAGCATGCATCTTCCCTGTAGCAACATACAGATATAAGTCGCGGACTAAATCCGTCCTTAAGAAAGAGAATGGGGGCTTTTGAGCTGAAAATGCTACACACAGATTCTCAGAATATCTTGGACAAAGAAGAGTAGAAATACTGACATCTTGAAAGATCTGAACATCAAGGAAGATTGCCTAATAAACAGCATCCTGTCTTGGAAGCTAATATATTTTTGTCATATCCAGCGCCACAACATATTAGGAAAAAAAATAATAGCAGAGGGTATGGTACGGGAAGGAGGGGCAGGGGCCGACCGACACGAAGATGGGCAAAGGATATAGCTGACTTCTTAGGTATAAAAGTACATGAGGCGGGAGAGCTGGCGAGAGACCGAGTTTCTTTCAGGCATGCGTTCTTCAAAAGACCTTCTACATGAGGATGAAAATATCGTGAACGTTAAAAAGAAATAAAGTATCACATGGCAGTTAATGCCCGCACTTTCAAACACCACTCCAGACTTAGCCAACTGAAGATCACCTGCCACGTCGGATGAGGAATTAATGTTTATTATTCGGGCAAATGTAAAACAAAAATTTCATCAGAACGAACTGGAAAGAAGAAATATATCTGCATGTTTTATAGTGAAAGCAGTACACCTAAAACGCACATACTAGCAAACATGAATGAAAGCAATCATGGGAGATCCACACCTCTGAAATCACACCTGTTATCAAAGACATTCATGTATATCTGACCGTTAGTGCGAAATATGAGAACATTGTTACATTTCATATGAGTTATCAAAGACATTCATGTATATCTGACCGTTAGTGCGAAATATAAGAAGATTGTTACATTTCATATGAGTTTTTTTATTCGGATCTTTTCACAGATCGTAAGTGTAATATTTTGTTCAACATTTTGGTTAAACAAATTATCAGCAGTAGTATTTTTTTTTTTTTGTCAATATCATTGAGTTGCGCAGAGGATTCTGTTTGGATCCTGTTTCTGCGCCTCTCACGCTGTTTTCTCTATTTCAGACAGTGATCAAATCACATTGCGTAAAGGAAATATAACATTTAATTATTTTTTTATTTACAATGTTAGACCAATTATTTTATTATGGTCATTTGTAGGGATGTATGTTGATTCATTTGTAGACTTCAAGTTTAAAAAAAAAAACAGGGATGCCATGGCAACAGCTGCCATCTTGATGAAAAAACAAATGTACTTAGCTAAAATTTCAACAACAAAAAAAAAAAAAAAAATCACAGGTATTGATAAAAAGGAGAGTGATTCATAAACTTTAAACCTATGTTTAGGGTCAGGTCTAGTTTTTTTACTTCAAAGATGTTTCTAAATATTTCTTTTAAAATATTGAAATTTAGGTATGTTGAAAAAATACAAAAATGTAGCTTTTCAAGACAATAATCAAATTTAAAAAAAAATTACTTGATAAACTGTAATTTTAAATAGACCTGACCCTATAATTTTGTGTTAGGAGTATCCACACCAAATTTAACGTCTCTAGTTTTTATATTAGCTGAGACTTTAGGAAATCCCACACACAACAAACAGAAAAATGGAATTGTTAGAAAAGTGACTTTTAAACTTTTTTTATCTCTAAAAAGTGCATGGGTTGGTGTCTTTAGTGTTAACTTGTCAATGCTAAATTGGTTACGAATGACACTAATTGTGTGTGTAATCTTTTCTACGAATGCCGAACATTACAAAAATGAACATATTGATAAAGTGATATTTTTGTCATAAATTGAAAAAAAAAAATGCTGTGTAGTGGCCCCTTATTAAAGTATAACTTAGTAATATTAATATGCTGGAAGTTACTTTCATTGTTACTAGCTTTCTGATAAGAATAGTATTGTCAAAGGCCATTTTTAAAGCTTATAAATACGTTCACCACACGTTATCCTCGTTAACATTCTGATGCCAGTTTTCTATCACATTTTTAAGGCAGTAGACAAGAATATGTTGGTCGAAAAACTGACGTGTTGTCAAACAATACTTTCGTTGTGATCTAAATGTTGGAATGTTACTTTGTGAATGTAACACACACACACACACACACACATACAATGAAGCGCCTGCAATGCATAATGGATGGCATAAGCCTCCTTGAAAACTGTCGACCATTTTTGATGAATTTTGCTGGGCTTGTGGGTGTGAAAATATATCATCATCATCATGTGCCTTGCCGACTGGCGTGGGCAATCATGCCTCTCCATAATCTGCGATCTCCTGCAGCATGAATCAGTTCGTGAGCCAACACACCTCCACGCCATGCAACGAGACTGTCAAGCATCTTCTCTCGTTGTCTTCCTCTATCCCTCCTTCCACAGATCTTTCCAGTGGTCTATTTTCTCTCTTCTCAAAACATGGCCGAAAACAATGATGTCTCCTTCTGATGTCTGTGATAAGTTGCCTTCAGGCTCCCGCCTCTTTCAAAACCTCATGGTTGCTCTTTTTGGCTATCCAAGGTATTCTTAGAATTCTTCTGTAAAACCACATCTCTGAGGCAGTTATAAATTGTTTGGCCTGCCTACCGATTGTCCAGGATTCACAGTCATATGTTAAAACTGGATGTATGTTGGCAGCAATAATTCTTTTTCTAACTCTCAATAACGAGAATATATTGCACAAGATGTTCATTTTATAAAAGAAGTTTTTGCCTGTCCTATTTTGTTTCTTATCTCAGTTATGCATCTTCCATCTGATGTTATCCATGTGCCCAGATACTTAAATTTCTGTACTTGTCTTTAAAAAATACCATCGACTGTTATTACTCATTTAGGAATAATTCGTTTCTTTGATACCACTATTACTTCTTTCTTCCCAATATTCGAACTGAGGCCCATTCTTCCACTTTCTAACACCACAGTGTCTATCATTTCCTGTAGTTCTTTCTAACTTGTTGCTATCAAGACTGTGTCATCAGCATAACGTAAATATTTTATATTGTGCCCACCTACCACAAATTCTGGCATATCAAAGATCTCATTATATATTCAATGTATATTGAAAATAAAACAGGTGACAGTACACATTCCTGTCGTACGTCCCTCTTTATGCTTTGAAATATACCTAAACAGTTGTTAATTCCTAAAGTTGCTGTTTGCTGCCAATACATATACTTTATTATTCGTAGATCTTTCCCATCAATGTTTAATTGTTCTAACAATTTGATTACTTCTTCATGCTTCACACTGTCAAATGCTTTTGTATAGTCTATGAAGCATAAGTACAAATCAGACTTTACTTCTATAGCTCTTTCTGACAATGTCATTGGGATGTATATGGTATTGTTTGTAACTTTTCCTTATACAAATCCACATTGTTCATCCCTGATTTATGGTTTAATTTTGTTTCTTGTTCTTCTCATAATTATTCTCAGTAAAATCTTAGTGATGTGACTTATAAGACTTATTGTGCGATGGTCTTCACATTTCACAGTGCTAGGTTGTTGTTTTTTTTCTTGGCTGAGCTATAAATATGGATTTTGAAAGGTCATATAAAGATTTCTTGTTTCTCACTCCTGTGATTATAGGCGATTCATTTTCCTAACAAGCCTAAACTAAACACGCAGATTTTTCTGTGTCTGATGCGTCCTTAACGATATCTGGATGCGCGAACAATAAGACAACTGATAGACTTTCTGTACGAAATTAAATGCTCTCTTACAATCCTCAAGTCATTCAAATCTAGCATACTTCTTTCTTAGCTTTACATTTGTCTTTACTGCAAATCCCACTCCGTACATCCTAATTTCTTCCTGCCTCAACCTTTCCAGTAAAAAAAAAAAAAAAACTTTTCTTAAATGGACCTATCAGGCAGAAGGGTTTCCTAAAGGTCAGCTATATCTATGTCAAGTTTGTAGAGTTCGGCATCAATCATTGCGTTTTTCTCAAATCGATAATGTTTGCCAGGTCAGTGGAAAACATTCTCCTCACGTTCCAAGAGCCAAGTTTGGGGTTATGTTTCTTTATTTATTTTTTTTTTAAATTGGTTTTTAAAGCCCTTAGTTCGGATTTGGTCTTAGCTCCAAGCACCCATTGAAGCATATATGCTGGGGCTTATATACACCTTATTGTTTTGTAGCTGCCCAGCTTGAGGTGGGTGGCAGTTGATCAGTGACATTCGAAGATGTCTCCCACTGTCAGAGGTTTCCCGCGGCACCCTTGTCTACGCAAACTGACAAGGACTTATAACTTGTAACTGCTGCCTCTCAATTTCTTTCTGAGACTAATTGTGGCCATGGAGTTCATCCTCTCCATAGCAAAAAGTCTGGGCAGTATTGTAGAGACCATATGTTGCCCATGCATCATGATCAATCGCTCGACCTGCCTTGTTTACTCCAAAGGAAATGTAAAACCAGTAGGTTTGGAACAAAGCATAATGCAGAAGCTGCTGGATCAGAAGAGCAGTACTCTATATGTCCGCCTGTCGGAGTTTCCCTCCTAGACCAGCTGCCAGCCAAGGCTAAGATACTGGTCTAGCCTGCCATAGCAAAGATTTGAGGTTGCATTTCGTCTTCCTGTGATGAGGCATGGTATCTTCCCCCAATGCACCCCTCTGTCCGAATCCGTTGGCACAATACGGAATGTTAGGTTTGGTATACGCCGCCCAACATTTGGTGTAACGGAAGTCAGGTGATACCGGCTACTGTTATACGGTGGCTCAGTCATATCTGACCAAGACCTGACCATACTGCTGCTTCTATTGCTATTTCATCTTCCTCCTCCATTTTCTTTTTACATGCTCTTTCCGTGGCCTTTGCTTTCGCTTTACTAGCTTCTGAATTTGTCGAGAACATGCTTTTTTTCTACTTCTTTCCTGGTGTTTTATCTGGCGTCTATCAATTTGTTTTGTGACTAGAAGTGCAGAGCCCAGTTTAGCACATTCTTCGTTTAATTGGATAGCTATCCTTGAGTTTCTTTCAGTTCTTTCTTAATAGTGGCGACCTCGGACAGTAGGCGTATTTGGTTTCTTTGCAGTTCTTTGGTGGTTTCGGCTTTCGTTTCCTTCATCTTCAGCATTGCCAATAAATCGATTTTGAATATCTTCATTTCTACTCTGTCTTTTCCCAGTCGCCTCTGGGTTTCAAGGGATGTTCGCAAGGCACTTTACAGTTATGTCCTTTTATCTCTCTCTTGATCCCTTCGTACTTTGATTTTCGCGTTTTCTTCTCCTAGGACCATGATTTCGTTTTTCAGTAATGTAATTTCATTGCACTGTGTAAGAGTGGTCCTGGTGACGGTTGTAGTCATAGCTCTCTTGATCTCCTTGAGGTACGGACATCCCAGATACCTAGAGCTGTGTGCGCAAGCAAAGTTTGAGCACCCTCTGCAGGGGTTAGGCTTCGTGAAGTCTGGATCTGCTTTTTCCAGAGATAATTTCTTGAAATCATTTGGTTTGGAGCAGTAGCGGCACGATGAGCTGCAACGCCATATTGCAGCGTGAGTACTGCATGATGCCTAGGGTGTAGGCTTCAGGCTGCTGCTGCTTTTTGAGATAGCGGGTACCGGCGACTCTCTGCTCCACGACTGGGGCAAATTCCCAGGTTGGCAGCTTCTGGACAGCTGTCTTCACACCGACAAGGACTGTGTCTGGGGTTGACAGCATCTCGATCTGTGCGTTTTCGTCTTGATAGGGACGGCTTCAATTGTTAATTTTGCCTTGATTGGGGCTGCTTCAGTTCTGACATCGTTTGCTCCGTCGGTGTTGGTACAGCGACAGGTGCGGTTTCCTTGGTTGCTGATGTCGACCGGGTGGTGCGGCTAGGGTTCTGCCCTTGCTTACCGTTCTTAGCACGGCCGCGTGGCATTGTACCTAAAAAAAAAGTTGAAAATGTTTCTGGGATTACTTTATCCAGTTCTGTCCCCTAGATAATATGCTCGTTGGTACCCTGGTTGGTTTTAATATCATTTTTTATCACTGAAATTTGTTTTTCTTTGCAATCGATTTTTTTCTTTATTAGCTGTGTTAAACTCTATCTACATATACTTATAGTATTATTAATTAGTACAGCCCACTATTTAGACGCCCCCTATCATTATGTGATAGAAAAATATTTATTTTTAGGTTATATTTCAATCTTAATTCATATTTACCAGGTGCTGAATACTGTAAGTCAGCTCTTACTTTATTTACTAATTATTATCAAAGATTCTCTAAATTTACCTTCACTTTACTAATAACCATTGTTTGTGTGTTACTACCATGCTTCTTATTAGGTGCCAGACCGCAGGGAAGATGCATGGAGGAGGTGATGAAGTTAGATATGAAATTGCAGAACAAAGGGAATATAAGGATATCGTGTTTTTTTTTTTTTTTTTTTTTTTTTTTTTTTTTTTTTTTTGACTTTTGGAGTCGGCATTGTATTACAGAACTGTGGTTATGTGCTCCAAAACGCCACGCCTCCACTGACCTTTCCCTCATCATGATTTACCTGCCATCCTATACCAAACTACTCTTTAACATCAGCTATAGCCTTACCAGCCCAACGCTTTTCCATATCGCACCAAGCCACCCACCCCCCCCCCCCCCCACATCTTGCTGTAGATAATAACTGTGATTAGTTACATGGTCTAATTGAAAAAAAAAAATTGCTAACACGGTGAACGTCATGATCATCCCAGGGGTGGTCAGGCGAATGTGGGACTACCAGCAAAGCATTAAACATCTGATTGCCATTGTGTGCACACAAGCAACAGAAGCCATGTGAACCACATAAAGTAGGGAAAGTAAGCTCAGGCTGTGAATCGACTGAGGAACGTGTCTACTGGACGTCTTATTGAACGGCCAGGACAACTGCAGTGTGGCTATGCCACTTTAATAGTGGTTTTAATTATTGTGTTAGAAAGAGTTAGCTAATATGTTGAGTTATATAGAATGCGTAAATATGATGTTTTATTGAAGTTAATAGTAACAACGCTAAATATGTCGTATGCACATCAGACATCCTATGGATGGTGACCACATTATGATACAGTTCTTGTTGTCGTCAGACCATGATTGCAATGTTGATGCGCTTTGAGTGTGTCAGCAGTCAGCCATATTACAGCACGCATGACTCTTGTTACATATCAAACTCAAGGAGTCAAAGGACATTTAGGCATGTCTTTCAGTTGAACGACATTCATATCGCACGTGTCCTGACCTTGCCACCCGCCTCTCGAACTCTGAGAGTAAATATAGTAGATCTGCAGATTATTAAGTTTAACAGCATTGGGGGAAAAAACATAAAACAATTAATAAAGACATGCAGGGTAAAAATAATATCGTAGCCCTATATTAGACACTTTAAAAAAAAAGGATACTTTTGAATACATACTATATAAAATATTCAGAAATTTTAGGGAGGCAGGAAAATGAGTTGGTGTTGCCAAGCTAATCATCAAGAAAGTTATCGAAATGACACATGATAAAATAATGTCACTAGCTTTGAAGTTATATGTGTAGAAAAAGCCTCTCAACCATAACACACAAAAGATAATGAATGCTAACTGAACGAAAGGTTAAAAAAGAGGAGAAAGATATAAAATAAACAGAATTGAGATTGACCAATAACACTATAATTTTAGCCGACTTCAGTTGTTCGGATCCTATGTTGGGTGACATAATGGAAAGTATAGCAAGCAAAAATATGACGAATTTTCACTGAAGAAAATAAACTAACTGTCCTAAGCGACAGATCGATGACAAGGAGAGTCAAATTGACCCAGATACTCCAGCGAATGAGGTATGGTGTCAGATTAGAGCTAACAATTTGAAGGCGAAATGAAAGATGATATTTCTACAATACAGACACCATTACTGTTTGCAACAGGTAATAAAGACAAAGCAGATATTTTCAGACAGTACCTACATGGAGACTGCTAAATTGAAAGATTAAACCAACGAGAAAATGAGAGTAGAGAGAAACTAAACAAGCAAATGAATTATACTAAACGATCACCTAAGAAAGTCTACTTATGCTTAGAGAGTAAAATAACCACAGAGGAAGTTAATACGGCAATTCAGGCCACATCTAACACAGCAACTGGTGCTGACATTCTAAACTCTACAATAATGAAACTATAAAACCGATCACACATTTTCACAGTGATGTTTAAATAGAGAGAGACATTACTCAAATATGGAATAAGCAACTACAATCCCTATTTTTTTTTTTAAAGGGAGTCTTAAAAAAAAAAATATTCGCACAGTCTAATTCAACTGAGAGCCTTCATAGAAACAAAATTCAACAATCATTTACTACCAAGGAGATTACATTGCACAGTGAGAAAAAAAAACCTATTTAGCAAAACCTATTCAGGATTGTGAGCTAATAGATACACAATAGATCCAGAACAAACAAAAAAAAAAAAACTGGAAGATAATGTTGAAAGGAATTTTTGGAAAGGAGGTAAAAGCAGAGAAGTGTTCCTATGATCTAGAGCAGGCTAACGTGCATGAAAAATAAATACATACAAAACTTCTTAAAAGATATAAGCTTCTCACTGCCAGCGAACAAGGAAAGCACTGAAACAAACAACGAAATTCCGCAGAGAGCTGTATTATCTCTAATCTTGTTCAATATATTATTAAAGACCCTAACGATGTAAATATGGATAATGAAACAGGTCTATTGCAGTTTGCGAACGATTATGCAATCTATCACAGCCACACAAGAATAGTTATTGACAGGGCAACACTCAAGAAAAGTTCAACAACGTGGCAAAATGGATGAACAAATAGTTTTTTTTTTTTTAATAATCACTGATAATACAGTTAGCATGATATTTAACTTCACGAAAAAAAATATTTATAACAGAAACAACAAATGTCCAAATTAGTTTTAGAACAATTGCCAGGGATAAGTCCACACGGTTTCTAGATATGATACTAAACGAGCAGATGACCTGAAACAGACATGCTGAAAACTTATTACTACACTGTAAAAAATTCAACATATTAGGAATGGTGAAGGATGGGGAGCGCACCAAAGCCATCTACGTACAAGTCTATAATGCATTCCTCAGGGGTAAAATAGAATACGGTAGCGTAATT
>CAJHNH020000937.1:0-122500 GCA_905116865.2 Candidula unifasciata | reverse complement strand
CTACGTACCTAGTATATTACAAGACACACATGCCACCCTCTTGAAGTATATTACAAGACCACACATGCCACCCTCTCCAAATTACAAGACCACAAGTGTCACCCTAAGAGTATATTACAAGACCCACATGCCACCCTTCCTGAGTATATTACAAGACCCACATACCAGACACTCCTGAGTATATTACAAGACCCACATGCCAGACACTCCTGTGTATATTACAAGAACCACATGCCAGACACTCTTGAGTATATTACAAGACCCACATGCCAGACACTCTCGAGTATATTACAAGACCTATATGCCAGACACTCTTGAGTATATTACAAGACCCACATACCAGACACACCTGAGTATATTACAAGACCCACATGCCAGACACTCTTGAGTATATTACAAGACCCACATGCCAGACACTCCTGAGTATATTACAAGACCCACATGCCAGACACTCCCACACCCACTGAGTATATACACAAGACCCACATGCCAGACACTCCTGAGTATATTACAAGACCCACATGCCAGACACTCCTGAGTATATTACAAGACCCACATGCCAGACACTCTGAGTATATTACAAGACCCAGTATCCTGAGTTACAAGACCCACATGCCAGACACTCCTGAGTATATTACAAGACACATACCAGACACTCCTGAGTATATTACAAGACCCACATGCCAGACACTCTTGAGTATATTACAACCCACATACCACATCCTGAGTACAAGACCCCACATGCCAGACACTCCTGAGTATATTACAAGACCCACATGCCAGACACTCCTGAGTATATTACAAGACCCACATGCCAGACACTCCTGAGTATATTACAAGACAAGACTCCTGAGTATATTACAAGACACACATGCCAGACACTCTCTGAGTATATTACAAGACCCACATGCCAGACACTCCTGAGTATATTACAAGACCCATGCCAGACAGTATATTACAAGACCAGACCACTCCTGAGTATATTACAAGACCCACATACCAGACACTCCTGAGTATATTACAAGACCCAGATGCCAGACACTCCTGAGTATATTACAAGACCCAGATGCCAGACACTCCTGAGTATATTACAAGACCCACATATGCCAGACACTCCTGAGTATATTACAAGACCCACATACCATGCCAGACCCACTCCTGAGTATATTACAAGACCCACATACCAGACACTCCTGAGTATACAAGACCCACATACCAGACACCCACATGCCAAACCCACATACCAGACACTCTGAGTATATTACAAGACCCACATACCAGACACTCCTGAGTATATTACAAGACCCACATACCAGACACTCCTGAGTATATTACAAGACCCAGATACCAGACACTCCTGAGTATATTACAAGACCGACATGACCCACATGCCAGACACTCCTGAGTATATTACAAGACCCACATACCAGACACTCCTGAGTATATTACAAGACCCACATGCCAGACACTCCTGAGTATATTACAAGACCCACATACCAGACACTCCTGAGTATATTACAAGACCCAGACACTCCTGAGTATATTACAGACACACTCCAGACACTCCTGAGTATATTACAAGACCCACATTACCAGACACTCACTGAGTATATTACAAGACCCACATGCCAGACACTCCCAGTATATTACAAGACTCCTGAGTATATTACAAGACCCACATACCAGACACTCCTGAGTATATTACAAGACTCCCCTGAGTATATTACAAGACCCACATGCCAGACACTCCTGAGTATATTACAAGACACACATTCCAGACACTCCTGAGTATATTACAAGACCCACATGCCAGACACTCCTGAGTATATTACAAGACCACATGCCAGACACTCTTGAGTATATTACAAGACCCACATGCCAGACACTCTTGAGTATATTACAAGACCCACATACCAGACACTCCTGAGTATATTACAAGACCCACATACCAGACACTCCTGAGTATATTACAAGACCCACATGCCAGACACTCTTGAGTATATTACAAGACCACATGCCAGACACTCTGAGTATATTACAAGACCCACATACCAGACACTCTCTGAGTATATTACAAGACCCACATACCAGACACTCCTGAGTATATTACAAGACCCATTACATACCACATGCCACACTCTTGAGTATATTACAAGACCCACATATATTACAGACACTCCTGAGTATACAAGACAAGACCCACATATTACCCCACATGCCAGACACTCCTGAGTATATTACAAGACCCACATGCCAGACACTCTCTGAGTATATTACAAGACCCAAGACCCACATGCCAGACACTCCTGAGTATATTACAAGACCCACATACCACATCACTCCTGAGTATATTACAAGACCCACATTCCAGACACTCCTGAGTATATTACAAGACCCACATACCAAACACTCCTGAGTATATTACAAGACCCACATGCCAGACACTCCTGAGTATATTACAAGACCCACATACCAGACACTCCTGAGTATATTACAAGACCCACATACCAGACACTCCTGAGTATATTACAAGACATACACAGCCACACTCACAGTATATTACAAGACCACATACCAGACACTCCTGAGTATATTACAAGACCCACATACCAGACACTCCTGAGTATATTACAAGACCCATATTGAGTATATTACAAGACCCACATGCCAGACACTCCTGAGTATATTACAAGACCCACATACCAGACACTCCTGAGTATATTACAAGACCCACATGCCAGACACTCCTGAGTATATTACAAGACCCACATGCCAGACACTCCTGAGTATATTACAAGACCCACATACCAGACACTCCTGAGTATATTACAAGACCCACATGCCAGACACTCCTGAGTATATTACAAGACCCACATGCCAGACACTCCTGAGTATATTACAAGACCCACATACCACAGTATATTACAAGACCCACATACCAAGACACTCCTGAGTATATTACAAGACCCACATGCCACCAGACATTACAAGACTGAGTATATTACAAGACCACACATACCAGACACTCCTGAGTATATTACAAGACCCACATACCAGACACTCCTGAGTATATTACAAGACCCACATACCAGACACTCCTGAGTATATTACAAGACCCACATACCAGACACTCCTGAGTATATTACAAGACCCACATACCAGACACTCCTGAGTATATTACAAGACCCACATACCAGACACTCCTGAGTATATTACAAGACTCACATTTCAAACACTCCTGAGTATATTACAAGACCCACATACCAGACACTCTTGAGTATATTACAAGACCCACATACCAGACACTCCTGAGTATATTACAAGACCCACATACCAGACACTCCTGAGTATATTACAAGACCCACATGCCAGACACTCTTGAGTATATTACAAGACCCACATACCAGACACTCCTGAGTATATTACAAGACCCACATGCCAGACACTCCTGAGTATATTACAAGACCCACATGCCAGACACTCCTGAGTATATTACAAGACCCACATGCCAGACACTCCTGAGTATATTACAAGACCCACATGCAGACAAGACCTCCAGACACTCCTGAGTATATTACAAGACCCACATGCCAGACACTCTTGAGTATATTACAAGACCCACATGAGTATATTACAAGACACTCATGACACTCCTGATATTACAAGACCCACATACCAGACACTCCTGAGTATATTACAAGACCCAGATGCCAGACACTCCTGAGTATATTACAAGACCCACATGCCAGACACTCCTGAGTATATTACAAGACCCACATGACCCACATGCCAGACACTCCTGAGTATATTACAAGACACACATGCCACCCTCTCAAGTATATTACAAGACACACATTCCAGACACTCCTGAGTATATTACAAGACCCATATGCCAGACAATCCTGTGTATATTACAAGACACACATGCCAGACACTCTTGAGTATATTACAAGACCCACATGCCAGACACTCCTGAGTATATTACAAGACCCACATGCCAGACACTCCTGAGTATATTACAAGACCCACATGCCAGACACTCCTGAGTATATTACAAGACCCACATACCAGACACTCCTGAGTATATTACAAGACCCACATACCAGACACTCTTGAGTATATTACAAGACCCACATAGTATATTACAAGACCCACATGCCAGACACTCCTGAGTATATTACAAGACCCACATGCCAGACACTCTTGAGTATATTACAAGACCCACCCAGACACATAGTATATTACCACATACCACACTCCTGAGTATATTACAAGACCCACATGCCAGACACTCCTGAGTATATTACAAGACCCACATACCAGACACTCCTGAGTATATTACAAGACCCACATGCCAGACACTCCTGAGTATATTACAAGACCCACATGCCAGACACTCCTGAGTATATTACAAGACCCACATGCCAGACACTCCTGAGTATATTACAAGACCCACATGCCAGACACTCCTGAGTATATTACAAGACCCACATGCCAGACACTCCTGAGTATATTACAAGACCCACATGCCAGACACTCTTGAGTATATTACAAGACACTCAGACACTCTGAGTATATTACAAGACCCACCCACTCTCGAGTATACCAGACACACTGCCAGACACTGAGTATATTACAAGACCCACATACCAGACACTCCTGAGTATATTACAAGACCCACATGCCAGACACTCCTGAGTATATTACAAGACACCACATGCCAGACACTCTGAGTATATTACAAGACCCCCCACATCCTGAGTATATTACAAGACCCACATACCAGACACTCCTGTATATTACAAGACCCACATGCCAGACACTCATGAGTATATTACAAGACCCACATGCCAGACACTCCTGAGTATATTACAAGACCCACATGCCAGACACTCCTGAGTATATTACAAGACCCACATACCAGACACTCTTGAGTATATTACAAGACCCACATGCCAGACACTCCTGAGTATATTACAAGACCCACATGCCAGACACTCCTGAGTATATTACAAGACCCACATGCCAGACACTCTTGAGTATATCACAAGACCCACATACCAGACACTCCTGAGTATATTACAAGACCCACATGCCAGACACTCCTGAGTATATTACAAGACCCACATTCCAGACACTCCTGAGTATATTACAAGACCCACATGCCAGACACTCCTGAGTATATTACAAGACCCACATGCCAGACACTCCTGAGTATATTACAAGACCCACATGCCCTCTGAGTATATTACAAGACCCACATGCCTCACTCCTGAGTATATTACAAGACCCACATATACAAGACCAGACACTCCTGAGTATATTACAAGACCCACATGCCAGACACTCTGAGAGTATATTACAAGACCCACCATGCCAGACACTCACATGAGTATATTACAAGACCCACATGCCAGACACTCCAAGACACTCCTGAGTATATATTACAAGACACACATTCCAGACACTCCTGAGTATATTACAAGACCCACATGCCAGACACTCCTGAGTATATTACAAGACCCACATACCAGACACTCCTGAGTAGACACTATAGTATATTACAAGACACACATTCCAGACACTCCTGAGTATATTACAAGACCCACATACCAGACACTCCTGAGTATATATATTACAGACACTCTTGAGTATATTACAAGACCCACATGCCAGACACTCCTGAGTATATTACAAGACCCACATACCAGACACTCCTGAGTATATTACAAGACCCACATACCAGACACTCCTGAGTATATTACAAGACCCACATTCCAGACACTCCTGAGTATATTATAAGACCCACATTCCAGACACTCTTGAGTATATTACAAGACCCACATACCAGACACTCCTGAGTATATTACAAGACCCACATTCCAGACACTCCTGAGTATATTACAAGACCCAGATGCCAGACACTCCTGAGTATATTACAAGATCCAGATGCCAGACACTTCTGAGTATATTACAAGACACACGTGCAACCCTCTCAAGTATATTACAAGACATACATGCCACCCTCTCAAGTATATTACAAGACTCACAAGTCATCCTCTTAAGTATATTACAAGACACACATGCCACCCTCTCAAGTATATTACAAGACACACATGCCACCCTCTCAAGTATATTACAAGACACACATGCCACCCTCTCAAGTATATTACAAGACACACATGCCACCCTCTCAAGTATATTACAAGACACACATGCCACCCTTTTAAGTATATTACAAAACACACATGCCACCCTCTCAAGTATATTACAAGACATACATGCCACCCTCTCAAGTACATTACAAGACACACATGCCACCCTCTCAAGTATATTACAAGACGCACATGCCACCCACCCCCTGAGTATATTACAAGACCAACATGCCACCCTCTCAAGTATATTACAAGACACACAAGTCATCCTCTTAAGTATATTACAAGACCCAAGTGCTCCACCCCTAAGTATATTACAAGACCCACATGCCACCCACCCCCTGAGTATATTACAAGACCCACCTGCCCCACCCCTAAGTATATTACAAGACCCACATGCCCCACCTCTAAGTATATTACAGGACCCACATGCCACCCACCCCCTGAGTATATTACAAGACCCACGTGCTCCACCCCTAGGTATATTACAAGACTCGCATGTCATCCCTCAAGTATATTACAAGACCCACAAGCTCCCCCACTCCCTCTTTGAGTATATTTTAAGACCCACTTGCGCCTCCCCCTCCGAGCATATTACAAGACCCGCATGATCCCAACTGAGTATATCACAAGACCCACATGTACCCCACTCTAGTATTTTACAAGAACCACATGCCCCCCCCCCCCCCCGATTATATTACAAGACCCACATGCCATCCCCACCGAGTATATTACAAGACCCACTGCCCCCCCCCCCCCCCCTCCTGGAAGAGTATATTACAAGATCCACATGCCAAATTGTCGCGTTTCACCCTTCCAAGCAAGACCTAGCCATCCGTGACACTATTAGCTTCCTGTGCCCGGTACTCTGGCATATCCTGGCATTACTACCTTATTATTTTTTTTTTCAAATTGTTGTAAAGGATAGGAGAAGCAGTTGAAGAATTTGTGAAAACTTAAAGTGTTACACCAGTCCCTCAGTGAATGAATTATGACCGCGCTGTCTTTCATCCCAGAAGTCACATAAATATCACAGACATACATTTCGAGAAGCGACTGGAAATAAATCCCAAAAAGAGAACAAGTATGCTGCATATCGAGGAACGCATACCCATGGATACCACTCGGCCCAGCTTCACCATCCCTATGGGAAGGCGTAGACGGAGTGCAGCACTGACTTGTGGGAATCGATGCATAACTCTTTTCCTCGAGGCGCCTTCTCAGTTAGACAATGCATCAGTGGACAATTGTTTTAAACGTGATGAAATTGATGACATGTGTATAAATTCCCCACAGCGTTATCTTTAGACACACCTGGACGTGGGCTGTACTAGTGTTTGTAATTAAACTATAATAAAAATCGGCACATCACGGATACCATGAAGTCACAGGGGAGACCCTGAACCCAGTACGTATCAATCAGTCAACAAATTATATAGACGAAATGTTCTAATATTATTTTCAAAAAGAGAAAATACACATCTATAACGAATACAGTTATCAGTTTCTAATTTAATGGCGACCGTTACACAACTAACGACCCCAGTTATAACATTCTTTGAGGATGAACAGGGTTTGTTTGTTTAATTAGTATCCAGCAGCCATGAGTTGTTAACCCTTAGGCTCGGTTATTATGGATATCGCAACTTTTCGGCCTTGATTGCATTTTAAATACCGTAAATCTGGGAGAAATGTGGCTTTCCTGCCTACCCCCGGGATTGAATCCGGACCACAAGGAGTTCGTCACCCGGTCTCCGGTTTAGCCAACTACGCTGGAGAGCCGGGCCAGATGAACAGGGTAATCTGTACAACCAAACACTGAGTGGCGAGCTGGAGAAGTTAAAGAGATGGGGAGACACGGGAGGAGCAGTGGTAAGGAATAGGACGTAAGTTGGTTGAAAGTTTCTGTTCCGTTCAAGAATAACGAAAGAAGACAGAGAGAAGGAGTACATATAGTAAAACTTTCAAGATTGGGCAAATACATTCCCGATAGTTGTCTTCCTGATCAGACAGGCAAAAAAAAAGTTGTCCTTTTTTTTTCGCTTGCATATCTTTTTTCAAACACGCCAGCTGAATGCCCGCTGCTCGCGATGAATTGTTAATGAATAATGGATGATTAAACAAACGTGCTGATGGAATATTACAATAATGGAATATTACAATAAAATGCATTGGGTTTATGTTTTGCTATTTAAATCTTTTTAAGGAAAAGAGCTACTGGTGTCTACTGTAAAGTCACTAACGACACTTGTCAAGCTTTATCTCTATCTGACTGGGAAGGAATCAGCTGGGCGCGTTTTCTCCATGAGGTTTAATAAATGATCTATCAACACCTTCAAACACACAAAAACACACATACACACACACACACACAAAATTATGAAGGATCAAATTTTTTTTTTCTCTATATAATCTCAAAAGCATTCACAAAATCGTTATAACCGATTCCTCAATTGTGTAGTAAATCACGTTAAATCTCTACTTGCAATATTCTGTTTGGTCAGTTAAAACAAAAATCATAAAAATCGTAAAACATAGTTTTATTCCAATGTCGAGACAGTAATGCGATAAGTATCGCAGATTTTTTTAGCGGAATAATTGTTTGTGAATGTTCTCATTAATAAAACAAGGTAAGTACTATTAACTAGGTATATTCTTTTTTGCACTACTGAATACATTTTATCTTATTATATCTTGTAGTGAAATGTATATTCATTCATGTAATTACCACTACAGCAAACGAATAAAGTGCCTTTTTCAAGTCAAGAGGTTAATGTGTTTATGTTGTTAATCAGGCAGATGGTACAGTAAAAATAACGCTGATCTGCTAATATTTGCAGCTGATTTTCCTGACTTAGCCTTTAATCACCCTATTCCCTTTTCCACCCCCCCCCCCCACCCCCCAACACAAATTGATAAAAAAAAACTCATAAAACTGAGCGGAAAGTGGATATTCTTGCAGCAAGCAAAAAAAAAAAAAAAAAAAGAACTAATTAGTATTTTACAACATTTCTAATAGAATCACGGCATTAAACGTCATTGCTTGCTAGAAACTCACAATACTTTAGCAAAAATCAAGTCATAAACATAGCCGATAAACGTGATAAAATCAGCATTTCTAGATTACAACAAATGAGACTTAGAAGATATAAATTCACTTGAAAAAATGAAGATAGAAGTGGATTGGACACGCTCTCAGAATGAAAACATACAGATCGCTTAGACAGGCAAGGAAATGGACAACATAAGGACAGCGAGGAAGAGTTAGGACCAGAGGCACTTGCAGGCCAACCTTTGAGGCCGAACTAAAATCTATGCGAAGGACAAAACTGGAGATGGAGAGGATGGCTCATAATCGAATTCAGTGGTGACAGTTTGTATCTGCCTTGTGTGTCTCTGGGTGCGACAGCGATTGATTGATTCAACTGGAAAACACTTGAATACGATACAACAATGAATTTATGCTACACCACATTCTTCAATTTTTCGATAGGACGTCTTAGGACTCTACTATGCACGGCTGACCACGCAGTTCCTGACTACCAACAAATACATCTCACTCTTCCCTGGCCATCTCTCTCTACAGACTTGAGTCCAATTGAGCAGTTGCAGGTTGAGCAGCATAGACGTGTTTGTGTCCGAGGCTGTGTTTGAGACAATTGTCTCGATCAGTTTCGAGCACTCCTGGAAGATTGGGAAGACTAACCATAGGCAGACAACTTCTGATCACATTCATGTCCAAAAGATTCAATTCGCTGATCGAAGCTAGTGGAGACCATACATCATATTAAAGGGAAAGCTGAACATGCATAAATATCTATTACCGAGATAGACAAAACTGTCAATTTATTGGTTGACCCCTTAAGGTATTCGTCTGTACAATTTGAACAATTTCGCTCAGTAAATTATAAAAATTTTGGTGTGGAAATTATGATTATGCATGTTACTTTTCAGATGCCAGGTTGTTTTTTTTTCACACTTTTTTAGGATTATAGTTTTATCAAATGATTGAAATCATGTCTTGTTTGTTTGTTCACAGGGCGCTGCACACGTATGATCTTTTTTTTTTTTTTTCAATTGTAAATTTATATGAAAACATTTATGCATAAATTTAAATTGTGTTTGCATGTGTGTGTGTGCTTGTGTGTGCGTGCACGCGCATGCGATGACCAGTGATATTTACACTGGGAGCCAGCAAATCCATGCACATACTGACATACATATATTCACCCACGCATTTCTCACACACCCCAACGTACTCACGCATTATGTTACCTATGCTTCCAACTACCTCAGCCAACTGATGATATAATGGCCCTGTATTAGAGACCGAAGGCGCCGAGAGGAGAAGCAGAACGATGAATAAGAGAAAATGAACGAGGCGAATTAGGCGATTTAAACTAATCATGCATGTCTTTATTATTTCTCTATCGCATTACTTCGCTGTTTCCATCATCAACAGCTTTTGTGTTCATAACGATTTATCGTAGGACTGTTCTTAACAGTTGATCTTATCAGTATTGTGCATTTTCAGAATGTGAGGCTTTTATATATATATATATATATATATATATATATATATATATATATATATATATATATATATATATATATATATATATATTAGCTGTACCCGGCCACGTGTTGCTGTGGCATAGTGTGGCTAAATGGAAAAGAAAGAAAATAGAAATCGCACGTGTCTAATATGGTTACTGTTGCAATCATTGTCTGCGCACATACTGAGATAGTCTTCGATGCCCTCCACCACTCCCCTTTCCAAATCCACCTATTACCCGCTCCGTCATCAAAGGCTTTTGAAAAAGAAAGATAATAGAAATCGCACGTGTCTAAAATAGTTAATGTCGCATTAATTATTTGCACAGATCTAGAGATAGTCTGGCTTGCCACTTAAGAACACGCAACATACAATTGCATATTTATATTAGTAGTCGTTTAAAATGGTATTATTAGCACAGTTAAACAAAAATGCTTATTTGGTTATCCACCGCCAACTCTAGATTACGCCATCTAACTAAATCACGTGACTTTTTGAATGGAGTCCCTCGAAAACTGGTTAGTGTAAGCCCTTTCCATGTGTTGCATTGTGTGACCTTTTAATGTGCTTGCAAAGTTCTGTGTTCTGAACGAAGTTGTATTACATATCTACAAGTGGATATTCTGAAGTAGATATACAAGATTTTCAAACTTTGCTGTTAGATTACAGCAATTTGAATTTTAATTCACGTGAGACGGTCGTGTTGCGATGTGTGTGTCACTGTTTCTAGTCAGTAGTTTAGATTTTTGGGAACTGGCTGTTTATTCTTTTTCTACTTTGAATGTGGAAAACTTACTTTTAGGGAAAATACTTTAAACAGTTAATTTAGAAGCCATATCTGGAGAATATCGACAGTTGTCAGGTGCAAACTATCTTGTGTTTGAAGAAAACTATTGCTTCCATATTGACTATGCATAGATGGTGCAACCACACTGGATAAATTGTGTCAAGATATTTCGGAGCTCTAGGTAAATGGATGAAAATAATATTTAATTTACTAACTAACCTCTCACAGCAAGTCACTTTTTGCCTCTTTGCTAATTGTTGACTAACAGTATAATTATATGTTGTAGCAGTACACTAATAATATTAATCCTTAACCATTTGACTTATGCTTCGCGAACACTGGCTGTAAACTCTTGAGGGAACTTCTGGTTGTTTATCCACTTCTTTTGCATATTTGTAGTTATACGGTCTGTGTTAATTTTTGTAAACTGGCTTTTGCTTTGCTTCGTGAACGCTGGCTGTAAACTCTTGCGGAAACTTCTGGTAATTCATCCACTTCTTTTGCATATTTGCAGTTCTACGGTCTGTTAATTTTTGTAAACTGGCTTTTGCTTCACAAACACTGGCTGTAAACTCTTGCGGAAACTTTTGGTAGTTCATCGACTTCTTTTGCGTATTTGCAGTTCTACGGTCTGTTAATTTTTGTAAACTGGCTTTTGCTTTGCTTCGCGAACGCTGGCTGTAAACTCTTGCAGAAACTTCTGGTAGTTCATCCACTTCTTTTGCATATTTGCAGTTCTACGGTCTGTTAATTTTTGTAAACTGGCTTTTGCTTTGCTTCGCGAACACTGGCTGTAAACTCTTGCGGAAACTTCTGGTAGTTCATCGACTTCTTTTGCATCTGTTAATTTTTGTAAACTGGCTTTTGCTTTGCTTCGCGAACACTGGCTGTAAACTCTTGTGGAAATTTCTGGTAGTTCATCGACTTCTTTTGCATATTTGCAGTTCTATGGTCTGTTAATTTTTGTAAACTGGCTCTTGCTTCACGAACACTGGCTGAAAACTCCTGCGGAAACTTCTGGTAGTTCATCGACTTCTTTTGCATGTTTGCAGTTCTACGGTCTGTGTTAATTTTTGTAAACTGGCTTTTGCTTTGCTCGGCGAACACTGGCTGTAAACTCTTGCTGAAACTTCTGGTTGTTCATCCACTTCCTATGCATATTTACCAAAAAATTCGCAATGGTAAGGAATTGATTTCATCCAACAAGATGAAACTGGACAAATTTGTTTGTGCTGTTTGTACCTTGAGGATACATATTTAGTAGTGCTATAAGTTCTGTTAAGAAAACTACTCTGGGTAAAAAAAGTATTGCACATATCAATTTCATACTGATTGTGCATGTTTACTAATTATTAAATAACAGTATAATTATATGTTGTAGTAGTCTACTAATAATAATAATAACCATCAATTATTTATATTTATGTTATGTATGATATGTGTATCTTTCATAGCAGTATTTTTATGCGCTAAATTTGATAAAGTACAAATGTCACCCTCCCCCCGCTCCTCTGATGCAAGAATACCCTCTCAGAATCAAAGAGTTAGCACTGATATTTCTTTACTTTTGCTGGAACAACTTTTAGTTTTCATCTAAACGTTATTGATGTTTATGTTCATGTTGACTGTAGCAAAAGCATTTTTGTTTGTCTGTAAGAGCCTTTATTGTTATATTTATTCGGCACTCTTATTTACCTTAGTTCTATAAAATATGTAGAAAATTAATGAAACTGTAGTTTAATTTGTGTATACATCTCCTCAAATAAAAACTGTTAACACAGAGGGACTCAATTCTTGCACAAGAACGGGAATTCCCGTTGACCCAGTTGGCCTATTTATAGCTTAAGATGGCCGTGGGTTATCACACGCCAAAACTGTTTGCATTTTTTTTAAAGAGATGGAAGTAAAGCTTACTACTGTACTTGTAAATAACCAAGCAAGTCGTTAAAAAATGAGAAAAGCGGAGGTAGCGTTAGTAAAATATAAACACATTAAGAAATGAAAATTTAAAAATCATACGTTAAGCTCTTTAAGTCAACAATTTCTGCCATCATCCCCTCCCCTCCACCATCCACCAAATACTGCTCTCTACCTCATCGAAGGATGTTACAGTCATTACCCGACGATATTTTTTGTAACCGACGTTGATAGGGAGCAGGAATTGTAATGAGTAGTAAATGCGGCTAGTGTAATACTTACCACACCATCCTTCAAGTACCAGTACAACTACTACCACCACCACAATAACTAAAAAAATGACATTGCTATCTGTTTTACCTTTGCTATCGCCACGGACTGGTCAGGCTAGGATGTGTAATTTTGCTCCCCGACAGAAAAATGCCATCACCTTACCGGCTGTCTCCGGCATGACAGCACTACGGTGTAACCACTCAATCACAACTACTACTACTGCTTCTTTGAGTGGGTAAGGCAATTATTTTGACTTATAGCTCTTTCAGTTACAGGTTTATCCCCCCCCCCCCCCCCCCTCCTTCCCAATTCACCGTCTACTCTTTCCTTTATCGAAGTAGTTTAGAGAAAAAAAAACACCAATTGAAATGCAACGAAAACAGGACAAAACAGCATAATTACGAAATGAACGCTATGATAAACAACACAGCCTAATTTCAACACAATGTCAGAAGAAATAATCAAATCGAAATGAAAATAAATGGAAATCTATGAAATTCGGCGTAAGCATGCAATCAGAAAGTTTGAAATTAAATCGTAAGTTTGCGAAATGGTGAAATTTATTTATCAACTGGTTAACCCGCATAATTTTTTTTTTTTTTTTAAGTATTAATAGCCACATGGCTAGTGCTGTCGGCACGACAGAGCAGGTCTGTGTTGCCCCTGGGTTAAAAAAAAGGAAACTGCCGTACTGGGAATTCGAAGCCTCGTCTCCCGCACGGGAACCCTGTGTACTAACCATTCGACCAGCCAACGAAAAGAGAACAAAACTATCCAAGATCCGTGTCCCGATTCTAACACAACTTAAATGTCGCAATCATTGTCTGCTCAGACATAAATCTCCCTCTCCCCCTTCTCTTTCCCTTTCTCAAATCCACCGACTACTCTCTTATGGCTAAGGTCGCAATCAGCGATACATAAATAGTATGGTTTGCTGTACGGGCGGATGTTAAAAATAGGAGTGTCCCCTGTCTACTGTGCATGCACTGTAAAAGCAGATCGCGCATGCGCATTTACTAACCTGGCTGAAATGTAATGTCACTAAAAATTGAAATATTAGTTTCGTAGATTTTTCCAACAAATGTGGCTAGCTATCTCTAACAATGACAGGTACAATTTCAAACCATGATGGGTAAACATCCGGTGTCAAAACAAACATTTCCTGAAAATGTCAGCTAAATCGGTTCAGTTGTTTCTGAGTGGATAGTTCATAAACAAACGTACAAACATTGATTTTTATATATATATATATATATATATATATATATATATATATATATATATATATATATATATATATAAGTTTTTTATTAAAATATTGTTTTTAGAAGTGAGGTGACTGCTAATTCGCATCCCCACCCCACGCCCCCTCCCTCTGCCAACTTTTTTTAGGCCTGTTTTTAAATATTAGGATCAGGATATCTTTTTGACTGTTCTCTACCCATTGACGTGTCCGGATTGGGGGACCCAGCTCCTAGCTACAGAACTGGCATTGCTTTCATGGTCTTGTGAAATCCTGACAACGATCCAAGGAACACAATTAAAAATAAATGATGACTTGTTACAATGTAAATCATGGTATAACACATACGCGCGCAAACACACAGACACGCAATTTGAATTGATTTAAGAACTGAAATCACATCCCTCGGGGTATTCCCATAGGCCCTCAGTTCACGTCTCCGCAGCCAGTGCAGAGTTATAGTACTAATAGCGCCAGTAGCATTCTCATTAAACGTATGTCTTGCATTTCCTCTAAGCCTCAAGCATCGGCCAGAACCCCTCGTCACTTCCTGCTACTAGGTAATAGTAATATGACCGGTCATTACCGGCAGTACTTTTTTTCGCATATGGATTTAAATAAACGTATACCTAATACAATCAATATAACATTAATTAGCAAATGGTTAAATGATAAATCCATATAATTTAAATAACTTGCTAAATATAGAAAGACATCGAGTTTACCACACAGACACACACACACATAAATATATTAGTACAGGACAATAATGTGCGTTGTAAACTGATCAGCAAACTGTTGCCATGCCGAGGAACTAAAATAGTGTATCGTGAAGTTAACTTTTGTGAAATAAACAAATGGATATCTCCTGCTCTTTCTCAGCATGTTTTCAATATAAATTTTATTGATATATATATATATATATATATATATATATATATATATATATATATATATATATATATATATATATATATATATATATATATATATATATATATATATATATATATATATATATATATATATATATATAGAAAGAGAGAGAGAGAGAGAGACTTCACAACACACACACAAAGATACATAAATACGTAAACATTATTTTTAAGGCAGTAATACATTTGCGTTTGTTTACAGAGGACGGTAGGTGCCATCTTTGCAAATTATTACCAACTATTCCACAAAGGTCGTACAGCAATAAGAGCTTGGTCAGGGACAATGTATTGTATCTCTAAAACTAAAATGCGTCGGCCCTGTTGTTCTGTATAATGTATTAAGGATAACCTAACTGCAGATAACCGTTTATTTTTGAAACCAGAGATGACAATGTTGAATTGGGAATCGACATCACAGCACAGTGCTCAGTACCAGAGATAATTCAAACATTATAATACTGACAAATGTTAAAATTTCCTATGGTATAACGTGTGTTATGTTATGCAGGATGCTTAAAACTGTGTAAACTGCCTAATTGAAATATATATATATATATATATATATATATATATATATGTGTGTGTGTGTGTGTGTGTGTGTGTGTGTGTGTAAATTGTCCGAGTTTGTTAGATCTAAGCTCAAAAAACTACTAAACCGATTGCTTTCAAATTTTTACACGACGTTGCCCCTGACTCAAAGCGTGATTTATTGTCATAAAATCGCACACACGAACGACGTAGCTCCAGCAACGGTTAAATCATTATTTGTTTCGTTGTCCGCCCGGATTTGTTTTTTAATCGATTGGCCACCTTTAACTGTGTAACACCGAACTTCACATTATTATTATATACATTTATTTCTACCAATTTCTTGAGTATTTAGTAGCGAAGTTCCTTGTAAGCATTTCGCTTTTTACTCGAGTGATAGGGGTTCGATTCCCCGCTGGGTAATATTATTTTTTTGGGCCCCTAACTGCGTGGCTGTCAGGTTTTGTTGTAGTTTATAGCTAGGCGGTAATATCTACGTTTTTTTCCGTTCAATTTTGGGGTTTACAGCTAGCCTGCGATTGCAGCGATGTAATGCTCAATGTTTATGTCCCGGGTAAGATTCGTTCGCCCTTGAGAGGGCGGTTGCCACGTTGTGTTATGGTTTACAGCTAGGCTGCAATATCTGACCTAACGTCTTCAGTCTTAGGTAAAAGAGTTGTAAGTAAACCACCCTTCATGCGAATGACCGGTGTTCCATTCCCCGCTGGGTGCTAATTTTTTTTTTCTTAAGGGGCGATTGGCACGTGTTATAGTGGTTTATAGCTAAGTTGCGACATTTGTGCCTTACACCCAAAGACACCCGATGTCAGTACAGTCTCAATTAGCCTTCTCCCCCCCCCCCCCCCCCCCCGTCGCTTCACTCGATCATAACTATTCGTTGGTGACAGAAACTGTTAATTAAGAATGCTTACGGTCCAGTTTGGTTTGGGTGGACACGGATGCCAAGGTTAGTTAAACAACGTCCCTCCGGAGAGGAAGATATGACGAGTGCGGGTTTTATTTTCGCTATTTGTGAGTATTGTGTACTTTTTTTTTTAATCACAGAATAATTCTGTGGGTTCCATCACTGGTTAGGTGATTGAGTTTTATGTCGGGAACACACTTCAACTAAACAGTCCGTGGCGACAGCATGCGGCGCCAACTCCTCTGGCTACAACAACCTGTACAGACAGTAGTGACCGTTTTGTGTTGTTCTGACGATAGTGGTTGTAGTGGTAGCAGTAGTACTGGTACTCGATGGGTTATGTGGTAGCTGTTACACTGACCACATTTACTTCTCAGTACAGATTAATGCTACTCACTTTTGACTGGGTGGACACGGATGCCAAACTCAATTTAACAACAATATTTCGTCAGGCGATAACGTTCCCACGCTTCGTAGAGGATGATATGATTGTCATCAGTAAGGGGGGGGGGGGGGGTGTTGAGGGGGGTTATGTCAGACACTGTTAACTGAGAGAGCTTAAAACATTATTTTACAGTTCCCATTTCTTAACTATTTCTTTTTTTAACAATGTTGCCACATAAATTGTTTCAATCATTCTGAGAGGGAGATCTAATTGGGCAGATGCTTGAGTCCTTGGTAGCGTAGTTGTATATTTTGCGTGTTATGCGGGTGAATGGCGATCGATTCCCCGCTGGGTGATTAAATATATTTTTTTCTTGCATTAAACTAATCAGCTGGCACGTTGTGTTACAAAAAGGCTGCGATTTCTACGGCTTTTTTTCCCGCTCAGTTTGGGTGTTTACAGCTAGCCTCTGATAGCGGCGACATGTTGTTAATCATGCCACGGGTAATCTTCGTTCGCCCTTGAGAGGGCGGTTGGCACGTTGTGTTTTTTTTTACGACTAGGCTGCGATATTAGACTTAACCTCTTCAGTCTCAGGTAGTATAGTTGTACGTATTCCGCCTTTACGCGGTTGACCGGTGTCCGATTACCCACAGGGTGCTAATTTTTCTTTTTCCCTAAAGAAGGTTGTTGGCATGTTGTGTTGTGGTTTACAGCTAGGCTGCG
Organism: Candidula unifasciata; assembly: GCA_905116865.2. Classification (NCBI taxonomy): domain Eukaryota; kingdom Metazoa; phylum Mollusca; class Gastropoda; order Stylommatophora; family Geomitridae; genus Candidula; species Candidula unifasciata. The sequence continues at coordinate 104,071 of CAJHNH020000937.1, read as the reverse complement.
ATATCTGCACCTTTCGCTCAAAGACATCCGATTTTCAGTAAAGTCTCATTTATCCTTCCCGCGACGCTTCACGTGATCATAAACTATTCGTTGATTACAGAAGCTGTTAACAAAGACTGCTTACAGTCCAGTTTACTCACAGTTTTATCTCACAGTACCTTCTGCAAAACCACCAAGTCGTCTTGTCCCTATCCGAAAGAAAAACACCATCCGGTAATTTCGTGCAGCAGGGTACCAGCCCTGAGCTTCATGAACTCACGTGGGCCAACCTCCGAAAGTGTCTAGGAATCGTGGGCCGAAACACTTGTCGACGAGGATAATTTCTACTGATGACTGGTAGAACCCTGCTGTACTTGCTCCCTGTGAGTTTATTCCTAATGTACGTGGCTATCCCACAAGACTACCAGGAAAGACTGGTGACTCTCGGGAAAGACCTTGTGACAGCTATGGAAATACTGGCCCCGGTATCGCCGGGGGGATAAACTGACATCTGGAGACAGGTGTCGACTGTGGACCGGGTTGATCACCCCTAACACAGTATAATACCTCTGATTTCGTACAACCACATATAAATATGCCCCAGGGCCCTCCGAAGAGGGGGGGGGGGAGAATGAAGGGCCCAATCAAATTGATACTCTCGGTGACGACAATGCTAGCCCCCGGACTCAGATACTCGCCCAACGTCCGGGCTGGCTCTGTACATGTGGAAAGAGCTTCACGGGGTTGCATGGTCTGAGAACGCATGCCGGAAGAATGAAATGCGAGGGTGCACCACGCAGTAAACGCCGTCGCAAAACTACTACTCCTGTGGTAGTTTCTGAGTCGTCAGGGAACGACGGGCTGGGTGAACCCAACTCGCCCGGAGAGGCCCATGACGTCGACTGCGGAGGAGCACCTTTGATGATTTCTGAGGAAGCGCGTTCCAAGATTAGGTTTCCACCTGCGAGCGATGAGGTGGTGTGGTGTAAGTTGGAAGCTACACTATGTGAGATACTTAAACATGATTTAACCAAGAAGTTAGGCGACAAGCTTACAAAATTTGGTGATGTTATATATGAACACTGCTCCCGCGAGTTCGGGACAGTGCAGAAGGCACAGCCGGGTGCCAAGCAGAATACTAGCAGGAGGCAGAGGGACATTCTGAAGTGTCGGGCAGACAAGAATGCCCTCAGAAAACGGTTCAAAGCCGCTACAGGCAGTGAACGGGAGGGGCTGTACGAAGTTTGGTTGCATTTAAAGAACAAACACAGTGCCCTCTGTTGCACTGAGCGTTTCTGTGCCAACAGACGAAGAACCAAAAGGGAGCGAGAGAAATTCTTTAGGGACCCGTATCAGTTTGCTCGAGGTCTATTCGAGCAACCGAAGTCTGGGACTCTGGTTGTCAGTCAGGAAGAACTTGAGTTACATCAACGCAAGATGTACTTTGACATAAAGAGGAGAGAGCCTCTCGATGACAATCCAGAGATCCTTAGCGGCCTCAAGCAGCCTGAGTTGCCGAAGGTACCATTTAAAATGGTACCTCCCCTTTGGTCTGAGGTCGAGGAAGTTGTCAAAAAGGCCAGCGGCAAGTCTGCCCCAGGTCCGAACGGTGTTCCGTACGTTCTTTACAAGCGTTGCTCGAAAATCGTAAAAATGCTTCACGTCTTGTTGAGACAAGCGTGGATCCGCAAACACATGTGTCCAGAGTGGCAAAAGGCAAATGGGCTCTACATTCCCAAAGAGCAGGACTCGAAGAGTCTTTCCCAATTCAGGCCCATCTCACTGTTGAATGTCGAGGGTAAGATATTCTTCTCAGCCATGGCTCGCCGGCTCACACAGTATCTGATGGCTAACAAGTACATAGATACGAGTGTTCAGAAGGGTGGTATTCCGGGCGATCCTGGGTGCCTTGAACAAGCGACCATGATTTGGGAGGCTATCCAGAGAGCCAAGCATGAGAGAACTCAACTGCACGTGATTTGGTTGGACTTAGCCAACGCCTACGGGGCAGTCACCCATCGGCTACTGTGGCGGGCCCTTCGCATGTTCCACGTACCGGCACAGGTCTATGATATGATCGAGCAATATTTCTCTAAGTTCGCTTTGCGCTTCTCTACCTCGACGTTTACCACGAGATGGACTGAGTTGCAGATTGGGATAGCTTTGGGGTGTACGATATCACCCATACTATTTGTCATGGCCATGCAGATCATGTTAGAGGGGGCGGCCGGCTACGGACAAGGCCTTCAAAATGGGCACCACTAGATGCCGCCACTACGCGCATTTATAGATGACACGACTATAATAACGGGTAGCGAGAAGCCTGCCCGCACGATCCTGAAAAGATTGGACGCGGTGGTCCAATTGAGCGGAATGCAGTTCAAACCGCAGAAGTCGAGGAGTCTGTCAATCCATAAGGGCAAGGTTTCGGCAACCAGTTTAACGGTGGCAAGGAACAAGATCCCCACGGTTCTGGAGGAACCGGTGAAGAGCCTCGGTCGCGTTTACGATTCGAAGTTAGAGGCCTGCTCGCGATCGAGCGTTGCAGGTTGTTCGGGAAATTCAAGGTATGGTGTCTCCAATTCATGTTGATTCCGAAGCTCCTATGGCCACTGTTAGTCTACGAGGTGACGATGACTGCAGTGGAAACCATGGAGAGGAAGATCAACACAGCCTTGAGAAAGTGGATTGGTGCACCGCCTTGTCTGACCGACGTGGCTGTGTATTGCAAGCAGGCTAAGCTGGTACTCCCGTTCAAATCGATAACCGAAGAGTTTAAAGTCGGCAAAGTAAGACTCGCTATGCTCTTGCGCGAGTCTTCAGACCCAAATGTCATCGCTGTCCAGCCTGCTCTAAAGACTGGCCAGAAGTGGAGGGTCCTCGATGCGTTTGAATCTGCGCAGAACGCACTAAAATTAAAAGAGATAATGAGATACACTCAAACCGACCGTCGAGGCCTAGGGCACGGAAAGGTCAATTGGTGGTCAAAGGCCTCAGCCAAAGAGCGCCGAGACATGGTAATACAAACGGTGAGGGACAACGAAAACGAGGTTCGGTCCAGAAAGCAGCCCAGCAGTCTCAGCAGGGCCATTGGGTCAGCCTGGAGAGCGCATTGCCAAGAGTACTCACATGGGGTGAGATCTGGCGGATGACCCCGCTGCGACTGAGCTTTATCGTTCGTTCGGCGTACGATGTATTACCGTCCGGTGTTAAGATGGTTAAGTGGTCTGCGACCAACCATTCGACTTGCCCGTTGTGTAAAGCGAAGCAGACGCTAGAACACGTCCTGTCCGCGTGCAGGAAAGCCCTAGGCCAAGGCCAATATACCTGGCGACACAACAAGGTGCTAAAAGAGTTAGCAGCCGTTGTCGACCAGGCTAGAATGAGGGCTAACGCCAGAGCCAGTTTTACTATCGTCCCCATACGCTTCCTCAAGGCTGGGCAGGTTCAAAAAGGTAAGGTCAACCGAAACGCATTCGCTCCATCTGTGCTGGACTCTGCGAGGGACTGGTTACTGGCGGTTGATCTGCCGCACCATGATAGGTACCCTGAGTTGATCCGGAAGACCGGTCTGCGACCTGACATAGTCCTCCACTCTGCGGAAAAACGGCAGCTCATCCTGATTGAGCTCACCGTCCCGTATGAGTCGCGTATGGATGAAAATCACCTGTATAAGCTCGAGAAATACAGTGATTTGGCAGCCGGTCTGAGGAGAAACGAATCGTACACAGTAGGGGTCTTTGCCGTCGAAGTGGGAGCGAGAGGTCTCGTCTCCACTTCACTGTACAATGTGGTGAAAGAACTAGGATTGCGCGGTAATGAACGGAAAAGAACACTTAAAAAACTGGGCGAGGTAGCCGAAAGGGCCTCGAGCTGGCTTTGGACGCAACGGAACAACGTAGGGGACGGGCCTCGGTGAGGTTGTCCGGGTGTCTAGTGGAAAAGGGTTTCTCACCCCTTGAAAATATATCGTGTCCGAATTGTCTGCCAGTGTTTCTCTGCCACCTGCTAATGAAAGTCCAACATGTGTCCGGTAAACCAATCGTAAGCTTGTCGCTCGGTCGTCCAGGTATGCTGACTGTTCTAATTAGGCTGCCGCGACGACTTCTTATCTCACAGTACCTTCTGCAAAACCACCAAGTCGTCTTGTCCCTATCCGAAAAAAACACCATCCGGTAATTTCGTGCAGCAGGGTACCAGCCCTGAGCATGATGATCTCAGGTGGGCCCACCTCCGAAAGTGTCTAGGAATCGTGGACCGAAACATTTGTGGACGAGGATAATTTCTACTGATGACTGGTAGAACCCTGCTGTACTTGCTCCCTGTGAGTTTATTCCTATTGTGCGGACACTGATGCCAAGGTCCTTTAACATTCGTCCCTTCGGAAAGGGGAGATGACGGGTGTTTTTTTTTTTAATTTCCGCTATTTGTAAGAATAGAACGAAATATTACTGTGGGTTTGATATAGTTTTTTTGTTTTTTTTTTACTTTTCTTTGTTGGGAGCTCTATTACACTAAACCGTCCGTGGCGACAACGTGCGGCGCTAACTCCTGCTACACCGACCTGCACAGACAGTAGTGACTTTTTTTTTGTTTGTTCTGAAGGTGGTGGTGGTAGCGGTGGCAGTAGTACTGGTACTTGATGGGTGATGTGGTAGCTGTTACACTGGCCACATTTACTTCTCAGTAAACATTATTGCTATCCATTTTTCTCTGAGTGGACACGGATGCATAGCTCAATTTAGTTACAATATTTCGTCAGATGATGACTTTCCCATCCTTCGGCGAGGATGATATGATTAGTGGGGGGGGGGGGGGGTTGATTGCAGACACTATTAACAGAGAGACTTTATAACATTATTTTAAAGTTATTATTTCCAAACTATTTCTATTTTAATAATTTCGCAAAGTGAAGATTTTTTATTCCTTCGAAGAGGGAAATATTATTTGGGGAAGGTGGGTGAATTCTCTTTATCAGATCTGCAGAGTGTTTCACAACATGTATTTCACAACAGTATTTAGCTTCTAATGCACTCAGAATGGATACGACCAGACTATCCCATCAAAACCTCATATGGACACCGGCAGGGAAAAGAAAATGAGAAAGACCGACAGAGGCCCTGCGTAGAACCATCATCAGGGAAGTCCCAACTTTATGAGCCCAGCCTTGAGGTGAGTCAAGAACTGACTTCACAGCCCTCGGGGTTTTCTCATGCGTGCTCCGTTCTTATCTTTAGCAGCCAGTACAGAGTTTCAATACTGATGATACCGGTCACAATCTGGTTATATGTCCGTCTTGCCTTGCCTCTGCGTTTTGTGAGCCGGCTAGACCCTCTAGTCACACCAGGTGCCTCATTCTCTCGAGGTAATAAAAATCTTGAACAGCCTTATGAACATGCAAGACTTAAATCAGGTGACATCGAACAGCCAGACATGAAGAGCTGTAACTTCTACCCCATGCGCCGCCCTAGGCTCAATAGGAGATACTAAATGACTGATTCACAAAGTGTGGTTTTGAAGAAAATTAAACGAAACAAGGAAAATAAACTACAATACTATTACTCTGGGGACTCCTCTGAAAGGGTCTCCAACTTGCGGTGGTGGTGAAGCTTGTGTTTCTCATCGACCGTGAGAGCTATGCCGGCAATAGCGTAGCTACCAGCATGACAAACACCACCCAACTTTCTTTAAACTATTTCTCGTCACGAAACATATATCGAAGTCTCGATTTCGGAATGGAGGCGGGTGATATATGTAGCAATGAACCTTAGGGGCTCGGGATTCTGTAAAAGAAAAAGAGGAAGATTACTATGGGGAGCCGTCGTGGTGTTGTGATTACAGACCTGAAAGTCGTGGGTTAAGGTACTGACGGAATTATACTTTTTTTCTTCTTCACAACTGACCTTGGCTCTCAGGTTGACCCAGCCTTAAATGAGTACTAGGTCAAGCAATAAGAAGTAAAGGCGGTCGGGGTAATGTTGATCACATCATCCACTGCGTGCCTCTTGCTCTATACAATTTAGGTCTAACCCTAATTGCCTAATACCTTTTAAAGGTGGGAAACACGTCCTTTACTGTTTACTTTTGCTAATGTTGTCATTACAATTATGTGTATCAGTCTGTTACAGTTAGTCCTTTCATGTTTTACATGTGGGAGTGGGGCATGGAAAAAAAAAGGAGGGGGGGGGGAGGGTCTACGTAGCGAAGTGGTCAAACTGTTTGTCTCGCGCTCTGAAGGTTGGAGTTTGTTTCATGGATGCGTCGTTTCTTTCAAGAGTGTATTTTTATGGAGACCTCTAGGGATCGTCGCTTGTTCTCCGTAGTTCTTCCTTTGTGTGGCGCTTATAGCTGGCGTCAAGCCGTTCTAGTAAAAAGGGCTGAGCAGCACTAGATAAAATTTGGTGCCATAAAGTCGATTCTCTCTCTCTCTCTCTCTCTCTCTCTCTCTCTCAATCTCTCTCTCTCTCTCTCTCTCTCTCCCACTCTCTACTTTAACTTGAGCTATGTAGTACATGTTAAGATCAATACATTATGCCAATATTAAAGCCAAAAGACCTAATAGAAACGTCTGATAACTGATTTATGAGGCTAAGTAACTAATGGACGTTTTAAAATTAAACTGAAAAATAATCACGAAAAAAGCGCGAAAGCCGTTTATTTTTACACATAAACTGTCCCGTTATTTTCAACATAATTTACACAAATATTGATACATTTGTCCTATCTTTTTATCAGTCTACCCAAACCTGTTGCATATTACTGCGTTCTCTGTTTTCTAAACTACATTTTCACTTCACATTTAACTTCCGCGTCATGCACGAAATGTCTCCAGCCAAGGTGCTTTTTCAGTGCATTATGTTGCATGCTGAACAATTGGAGCACCCTATCGCAGCTGCTGCAGTGGCAACCGTTACCTGCTTGTGTATATATATATACATATAGCTGTGGCGTAGAGACTTGACCTAAAATGTCAGCTATGTAGAGTCATTGTTAATAAAGGCGGCCAACTGTATGCTGACCACATCACCCCAGGATTCATCACTGGTATATACATCTGTATGCTGATCACATCACGCCAGGAGTGCCACTGTAATATACAACTGTATAAATGCCACATCATCCCAGTAGTCCTCACTGGTATATATACAGCTGTATGCTGACCACATCACGATAGGATTGCTCACTGGTATATACAACTAGGTTTAGCTTCACATGTAAGTAAAAATGGTTTTATATATACACACAAACATAGGGGCGTATATATATATATATATATATATATATATATATATATATATATATATATATATATATATATATATATGCACATACATACACACATACATGCATAGATCTAAACATACAATCATGTATATATGTATATATATATATATATATATACATACATACATGCACACATTTATACATACATACATACATAAATGTATGCGTACATACATGCACACATACATATATAAATACACACACATAATCACATGTATACTTGCATACACACACACATATATATATATATATATATATATATATATATATATATATATATATATATTACATACACACACATACATACATGTATCCATGCATACGTGCATTCACACATGCAGGCATACATCAAACATGCGTGCATACATACATACACAAGCGCCGGTCTACTGGAGCTCTCATCCCTCACACCAGCAGTGTAACAATTTGGTAAACAGGCACATACATGTCTTTTTCTTAGATGTTGCTGTGCATGGTTATAAGCCATAAACCTACTGTAGGTTATTGCTACTGTCTAGGAGTGTATACTGAGCACGACTTTGAGAACCTCCCATGATGTGATAATGTAAATCCACCAAGGATTGCGTAACAATACCTTGCTATTCAATGTTTATTGGATATACTTCACTCTGCTACGTATGCAATTTTTCTACCTGCCCCAATTACTTACTGCTGGCACTAACGATTGTTAACTGTTTAGTTATACATTACGCTATCACCAAACAGCGGGTACATTGTGAAAAATCATTGTTTGTTCTATGTCAGCTGTCATTGTAATCTTCAGTTAACACATTTATTTTTTTGCTTGAACATTTTTTTTCTGCAACTACATCAATATGGTCATTGTATGACAGGCTTATGCTGCGGAAGCTAAAACCCCGATACCCTAGTTTACTTTCTCTGTTGATGTTTCCATAATTTAAATCGTTGTTTGAGTCATAGGTTTTATTATTCCTTTTGTCCATACATCCTCACTACCTGTACTGATAGCAGCACAGCTCTCCACCCATCTGCCAGTCACATTTTTTACGGTTGCCTGTAGCTACTGAACTATCGATAACAAGAACACCAACATCCATACTGAACGAGGTGCTTCAACTTCTGCAATCTTGCTCAAATAACACTGAGAAAAAAAAAAGCACCTGGGAAAATGCAGATGCATGTACTAGTCCTGAGGCTATAATTACTGCTCTAGGACTAGAATATCCAGACGGAGGGCAACCACATGAGAGTACATGATAGCTACTAGAACATAATTCCAGACATGGAATGCAACAGCTACCAGAATAGACCAATTATCTTTCACTGGCCGGTAACTATCTAATCCTCTAGTGAGGTGCTTTTTCTTTTTAAATTTAAAGAAAAGAATAGAAAGAAAGAAAATACCATAAACCCCTGTCATTCCTTTGTGGGATTCAATTTTTCGCTATTTGAAGCCCTACCCTGGCTCTTTCCAGGGGCTACAATATAGCCCGGCCATACATATGGTATAATGGCTGAACGCGGTTTCTGGGACCTCTCCATGGGTGATCCTCATCCATGTGGTGGCAATTTGTGTCATCGGGTGTTTATGGTTTGTGTGATGTCCTGGTGGGGTATAAGTAGATAGATAGAAAGAAAGAAACTGCTTGCAGTTTTGCGCCAACAATGTTCTTTAGCGCCCTAAAAAAGGTTTATTTATTGTGCTGACTCTGAAACAGTTGAGCCTGGATTGGTCTTTGCCTGATTTTGTTAGTGGGATTTAATGGCCAGAATAACAAGAACAGAATATGCACTGAAACTCTGGTTAGGGAGCGAAAGGCATCTCGCTTAAGTCTTCAATAATCTTGGTTTTAATTTGGGCATTACTAACTAATTTTGTTTGCGCATGTGTTTTTTTAAATACACCTTATGCCCTTAGATCATCTCTAGCTGTATTTTCTCATTTGGAGGGAAGGAGGGGGCTATGCTGCAAATCCTTTCCCTTTCATCTCTGGTTGTTGTCATGTGCATACGGATATCTATGCCTTGCGCCTTGTGAGGCAGGCCCATCTTTTCTTGGCATTGTGTGTATGTCCAGCAACTTCCCTGCTAGCCTGCCGCTGTGATTGCCGCGGTTCGTTTTACCACTGTGCCGTTCACTTCATGAGTGCAGTTTTACTGAAACTACTAGGATCGTCGTCGGAGCTACGCAGGTAGGTAGCTGTTCTAAAGAGAGAGAGATCGAGCCTATGGGATGAGACCCAATGAAGTCACCTCGATCCTCTCCGCTCTTACTTCAACACCCCTGATTGATTGATTGACTGTCTACCCCACTTGGACATCACACAATGGATAAACACCCGATGACACAATTTGCCACGATGTGGATGAGGATCACCGTGGAGAGGTCCCAGAAACCGCGTTTAGACAATTGGCCATTTTTATGGCCTGTCTATATTGCGGCCCCTGGCAAAAGCCAGGGAGGGGCTTCAAATAAGAAAACAATTTCGTCCTAAAAAGGACGAAAGGGTTAACAATATGATATACTTCAACATCCCCTTAACTCATCCACTTTTATTTCGCTCATAAAATGTTTCTAGTTGCTTGCTTGTTTATTTCATTTTCATTGACTGCGCACTAAAAATGGTACTGCTTGTTTTGCAATCCATGTGTCTTCGCTGTTGTTTTCTTTTCTTCTCTTGTGTAATATTATTGGCACTTTCAATTACTGATTTACTGTTGTTTCTTTGTTTTCTAAGTCTTATAGACTCTTGCGGGTAACCATAGAGGTATCATAAACACATGTTGTTCATTTGCGTGCCTTCTGTCGGCGGCGGCGTCTGAGAAGAATGTTGGTTCATAATTCTCGATACAAAATAGACTGCCATGGTAACACACAAACACACACACATATATATGTACACACACACAGACATATATATATATATATATATATATATATATATATATATATATATATATATATATATATATATATATATATATATATATTCTTCTTTTTTTCAGAATAATTTACTGCTGTTAGCAGCTGTTTGTTTTGTATCATGTGTGTGTGTGCGTGCGTGTTAAACTTACAATTGCAGTGTGCTAACTGCGCTCCAGACTCACCTAGGTAAACTTGGAAAAAACATTTGCAAGTAGCCGTGTCATCAATGCCAGTTAGCATTATGTGACAAACCAGAAATAACAGCCATTCAATTAGAGACAGCTAATTAAACATAGTAGGGTATTTTTAACATTAAACACATGTTGCACAAACGTAATGCTAAAAAATAAAAAAAATGGCCACCGATAGTAGAAGACAAATTAACACACATGCCTTATGGTTTATCATTTAACACGTGATTCCGACATAACTCGACCATTAGACCATTATTGTAATCGGTATCTACACTGTTGTCAACATAACACCTCTCCCCAACCCCCTCCACTCCAGAATTATTTTATTTTACATAATAAAATATTTAATACAGTGTAATCACTGACGACAATAATCGAACTAAAAAGTAAGTATACACATTAAACGTCAAGATATTTCTGTTTCTTTGTTTTCAGCGGCGAATAGATGTAAGTATGATTTTATAAAGTTATATGGTCAAAAAATCTCAATAAGTTTAAACAGTATAATGATAAACAATATTTGAATTAAAAATATTTTGCACATTTACGTTGAAGATAATTTATACAAGCATCAGAATGACGTGAGAAACATGCAACAAGCAGCGCATCATCATCATCACCACTATCAACACGACCATCTGTCTCCTCGTCTGTATTCTCACAATTGACTCCTCCTGTAGCAAATCAAAGACGAACCTGGGTGTGACATCAACATACACGAAAAACATAGCTTGCTATAGTATCCTCAAATAACTCGACCATTATTGTCATCTGTATCTACACTGTGAGATACAAATATATTCCCAGAGAAATAAGGGCGACAATCGAAATAAAAAACTAAGTATAAACTGTAAATGTAAAGGTGTGTCTGTTTCTTTGTACTCAGTGGCGAGGGGTAAGTATGATGTTAGAGAGGTTATGTGTTTATATCAATATTATGGAGATGTAACAGTACAAAATATTTAAGATGAAATGACGTAAAGAATCCGCTCTACGGTCTCGAGCCGTAGTAAGTATCTAATATTTCACTTATAGCCCTGACAAAATGGGCATGTGACCAAAGATATGGTCAATATTCGGCCAGTCGAGTTTACCTTTCAAGACATCTCCTGGATTATGCTTATTTTAGACAAAGCAAATAGTGTTAAATCACTAGACTATGCCAGCGTTTGAGGGAAATTTGAATCAAGAATCAGGATATTTTCTTGCATTCAATCTAGCTGTTGCTGTTGAGATTTCCTCGTTTATTCTAAATATAATTTAATCCCTTACCACTCAGAATATGTTATTTGTGTAAATTTTATAAACCAAGTTTTCTAGATATGTATCACAGTTACATCATTTGTTAAAATTGGTTCTTGTAAGATTTACGTGATCATTGAGACGTTTATAAACACACGTCAACATGAGTCAGATCAGTTATACAATATACGCACACAATTAATTTACATACAGACACATACAGCAAACGCAAATATAAATGCATGCACACAAACACACGCGCTCATACTGACATGCATAGTAAATATATATATATATATATATATATATATATATATATATATATATATATATATATATATAAAGACACATACGTGGTTTCGCAACGACGCTAGTGGCTTTTAAATTAAGCAGTTATGTTCATATGGAAATGCATTACGAAAATGAATGATTTTATATCTTTTGTTTTTTTTTAATCACAGCTTCTACTGCGTATAAAACAGGAAACATGCTTGACATTAAAATAAACTCTCGCCTCTCAGGCTTGTGCTCTATGCACTCTGGTTATAATGGCAGTGAAATTGGTTAACTTATTGGCACCAGTAGAAACAGCTAAATAGATTTCACATGCTATTCGAGAAGGATGAGCCTCTTCGACCACTCACAACGGTCTTGATACGGAAAAGACTGCTTTGACAACATTAAGGAAACATCCACCTTCAGGACACATTCACTGAGATGTCCAGTTTTTGTCAGAGTAATTAAATGCTGTTAGCAATTATTTAAACTTACAATTGCTGTGTGCCAACTATGCAACAGACTGACCGACGTAAACTTGCAAGTAGCAATGTCATCACTGAATGTTAGCATCATTTTACACACACACACACAAACACACACACACACACACACACACACACACACACTCACACGCAAAGTGGGCTACAGTAATAACAGCTATTCTATTAGAGACAGTTAATTAAACAGCAGGGAATTTTGAACATCAAATGCTTGTTGTGACGCTTTGCAAGATTGAGAAATTATGTTTAGATAGAAATGTATTACTAAAATAAATGATTTTACTATCTAGTTTTTTTGTTTTTTTTTTACTTTTTAAAGTTGCAACTACGAGTACGTATATAACAGGAAACGTGTTTGTATGATTGACATTAATTTAAACTCTTGCCTCTTAGGCTTGTGCCCTGTACACACAATTTATAATGGCAGTGAAATTGGCCAACTTATTCGCACCAGTAGAAACGGCTTTCACATGCGATGCCTGAAACGAATACTTGGCATTATGTGCCAATACAAGTTCACAGACACTGAAGTATTGGAAATAGCAGGTATTACAATGCATTTGTCCAGTGCTCAGTCTACGAAGGCTCAGGTGGCTGGGTCACACCAGGAGAATGAAGGATGGTAAAGTTTCTGTGAACATGTTCTGTGGCGAATCAAAGATGCGGAGAAGATGCCGGTGCCGGCTTCATATAAGATATAAACCTGGGTTCTAGCAAGATATGAAAGATACATGTACTGAGATAAATTCAAGGGAACACTTGTGGAGCTTTTGAGGGGGAGATCAGAGCACCTATGGATCTGTCCGGTGTGCTGTGATGATAAACATTTTTTAATCACTAATCACTTGCAACGTGTCATGCTAGGCGTTTTATTTTACAAGCCACATTACTGTATCGATGAACACATAGTTGCTAGAACTAGGGCTGTACCGAATAGTGATTTTCACTATTCGGCCGAATACTAATAACGGGGCCAACTATTCGGCCGAATACGAATAGTGTATAGTGTATCAAATATATCTGGGGGGAAAACACACACATTTATAATATATGTACGCTGAACTTTTACTTCACATAAAGTAGCACAGAACAGTCATCTTCTTCTTTAGCATTCTGAGCCCTTGAGGTTTACTGCTGCAGATTTCACTCGTCTTCGTTCATCTCTCTGGCTGGCCTTCTCTGCACAATTTATGACGACAGTTGTTTGCAGGTCTGACTGGACATTATCTCTCGATCTTCCTTGTTGTCTGCCTCGTGGTCTACACCCATCCTTCTCTCATGTGTATACAGTTTTACTTCTCTGTCACCTGACATTCTTTCAGTATGCCCCAACCATTTTAGTCTGTATGCTCTCATGATGCCAGTGATCAATAGTGATTTAAACAGGTTATGTGTTACGTGGTTACTTCTCACTCTCCATTTCCCGCTGTAAGCATCTTTGATGGGTCTAAAAATTTATCGTAAGGATGTTTTCGAAAACCTGTAATAAGACCTGCTCTCTTTTATTTCTGCATCAAGTCTCAGAGCCATAGAACGACTGGTCTTATCAACGTTTTAGATATTTTGATCTTGTTGTTGCGAGACAGACACTTTGACTTTAGCAGATTTTAAAGGGCTGTAGTATACTTTAGTTCTAGATTATATTCTAGATTGTATTTCTTCTCTCAGCATGTTGGAGCAGTTGAAGTTTGCACCTAGGTACTTATTTGTTTTCGTTCGTTTGATTTTCATATTATCGACTTGGATGTGGTCGGAGTTTAAATTCTTTCCATGTCTAGTTAGTATTCGTACAGAATAGTAAACATTTAAAAACATTTTATGTTTTACACCCTTCGGTCAGTCTGTTGGAACTAATAACTAGGAATAAAAGAATCCTAAGCATTATAACAAGTATCTAAACTTGGAAATTGTCACTGACAGCTTAGTTAATGCAGGAAAGCTTTCAACAAAACCAATCATTCCATGTTGTCAGTATTAAGGCGTGTATGCAGAAGCGGGTGTAAGGTAACTACTATTCATATTCGGCCGGACCGCAACTATTCGGCCGGATACCGAATAGGCAATAGGTCCACCATTCGGCACAGAAGCGAAAACAAAGCGAATATTCGGTACAGCCCTAGCTAGAACACACCAGATGACGAAAGTACAGCTATGGACCTTTATTTACTATTACAAAAGCTTCATTTACTTAGCGCATTCTTTTGTCCTCGTGGTCGCTATGCATGGCTGATTTCAGGTGACTTGGCCAACTCTCTCACGATGATTTGTTCCACTTATCTCTTTCGGATCGTACGTCAATATCTTACTAATGTATTCTACCTGATTTTAACACATGGTGAAAATGGCCACAGGAAAGATTTATCTCAAATATACGGAGTCATACTTTCTCCATTCTTGTCAGGTGTTCCTTGCACACGTCTGCACACAACCAGGTCCGAATTTCAACTGTTTTACTACCCTGGGTCTACGTCTTGCGTTCCAGTCTCACGCTTTCCTCGTATCCTTTATAACTCACAACGGGATACTCGAGACACACTCATCTCGTTTTCCTTTTGTATCACTGGTCCTCTGACCTTGTCCTCTCCATCAGGAACTCTCTGGGATTTCCTAGGGTAGATGGGTGTAACCAGAGGTCTGGTTCGCTCACTGCACTCAGAAGAAAGGCAAGACGGACATATAACCAAATTGAGACTGGTACCATTAGTATTAGAACTCTGCGCTGGCTGCTGAAGATGAGCATGGAGCACGC
The DNA here is from genome assembly GCA_905116865.2 of Candidula unifasciata. Lineage (NCBI taxonomy): Eukaryota > Metazoa > Mollusca > Gastropoda > Stylommatophora > Geomitridae > Candidula > Candidula unifasciata. The sequence continues at coordinate 88,936 of CAJHNH020000937.1, read as the reverse complement.
ATGGAAATGCCCTGAGTGCTGTGATGTCAATTCTTCACTTATCTCAATTTAACTCAACTGGATCTATCTGTAATAGTCGGCAGTAATGGTATACATCGCCCACACGCTACCGGATTGTCTCCTTTACGTACTTGAATTACCCCCATGGTTTCATCAGTTAACACTTTACATGGCAAGCATTAAAATTCTATAATCTTTCACTGACAGGATTAAATGCTGGAAAATTGTGAACAAAATTTATTGTTCCGTATGCATTGCTGCCATAAACCTAAGTGCACTGGGTCCTTTTTAGTATTTCGGCACAACTGCCTCCACATGATCCCTAAAAGAATGCTTCTGTAGAAAATGAGACGCAGGTACCTCATGTGCTTTTCTTTTAATGCTTCTATCATTAATTGTGAGACCTGGAACATCAGCTCTTGCAATTCTCTGAAAGTGCGCTCAAAAAATGTAATCAAGCTTCTTTTTTCAAATGATTTTCTTCTGGAATAATTCGATATCACACAAACTGATAACAAAAAACGTTTATTACTAAATAGTTAATCAATCCTGAAACCAAATACTTCAAAGGAAGAAGTGACAGCGAAAGAGCATGTGTAACTCTATGCGGGCACCTGCTCCAGTGTGCAATGACTTTTCGTAATTTTTCTACAAAAATGCTCCTGAACCCCTTCCAAGCTGTGTAGACAAAATAGAGAATTAAACTGTCTTTATCTTAGTGAAGTTTTTGCCGTAAATTATACAACTTTTACCCTGCAGTTCGTGAACCAGCAAGTCATGGTGCTATTTAAGAAAATCCACACTGAAGCACTGATTCAAATGTGTTTGAAAGTGACCTCTGACACCAAATCAGTGCCTATTTAACTTCAGGAAAATATCAAACACTACAAATAACTAGTCAGTTCATTAATTTTCATCGTTTAAACATCTCTACAAAAGCATGGGCGTATTCGACTTGCAGAACAATGAACTGGGGACAATACTATTCAAATATTGTAGCAGAGAAAGACACCTAGGACACTGTTAGAATTCATTAATGCCACTATTAGTACTGAATCTCAAACAAAAAGAAACAAAGAAAAGAAACACTTTTTTTTTTCACCCTGAAGAACTCACTTGGTCTTTTACGATAATGACCCAATGGGTCACAGGTGGAAAATTTAAATAAAGTAGGTAAAAGTCACAAATTTTATAAAATTTTGACTGGAATGGACTATTGGCCTAATATTGAACGTTGTCACCAAATTTCATATTTTTTTCTGTACCTGGAGCTTGGTCTGGGTTTTCCAGGTCTAACTGTGCTTCTGTGAAAGAATAAGTGGAGTATCACAGTGATGTAATACACTGGAAATACTCAGTCACCTTCAGTTAGAGAGAGAAAGAGAGAGAGCGAGAGAGAGAGAGAAAGAGAGAGAGAGAGAGAGCTGTAGGGGTTGAAGGGGTGAGAGGTACGCGGTGGGGAAAAACGGGGTGGGGAGGCAGAGACAAATGTCAAGAGATTGAACAAACACGTTCCTTTTTTTTTCAATCGACTGTGGGGCATAGGGTGAGAGGCAAGGTGTTATAAGAGATATCTTTCTGACAAACCTAAGTCGAGAAAATTGCCTAAAGAAAAAAAAAAGAAGATAATTATTGATTTTGCAGTGCTCAGTCGACCTAAAACCAATATGCATCGAACTTATGAGTTAATATTTCAATCATCCCAAACCAGCCAGGCAAATAACTCAACTAGATCTAGGAAGAACAACTCAATATATAATTTCTCTAACAATAATTGCAGCATTTGCAACGTTTCCTTTTCCATGGCACATTATTGGGTTACATTTTTTTGAATGATGCGGATACAAACAATTTATTGCCAGGCATATTTCGCTGTATCTCATCAGGTGCGTTACTTTAGTTACATCAACATAAAATAAACCCCAAAACTGAATAAATTCAACTGAAATGAGAATAGTTTCTTCAAAACATTGTCTCTGTTTCATGGCCGCCAGAATCTTGACGTAGTCACGTGACTTACCAGGGTAACTTCAAATTTACGATAAATTCCGTCTGCTTACAGAGGAGGGAGTTGTTGATTTTTATTGATAAGGATTCGGCGATTCTCAAAAGTCTCCTGTTCGGAGTGTGGTAAACCACACGGAAATCACTGTCTGTGTCAATTATGTGTCCGGAATGAAGTAGATGACGTCCTATGGAAAAAGCGGGTTCTTTTCTCTTGACTGGTCTCGACACCCTAGAACAATCACTGAGCTGTGAATGTAGCCATTTGGGTATGTGCTCTTTATTCTGCAATTCTCCTCAGATATAATGTGTGTCCATGGAATGAATATGTTACGATCGCTGTACTCAACTACGGTAGGATCATCCCTTTCCTCAAACATGGAGCTTAGAGACTTTGCTCTTCCGCGAACTGCGGCATCAGGAACATATCAATATAAGCCTCCGCCATTCGTTGTGGGATGCATTGTTTCGTTATTTTGAAGCCCTACCCTGGCTCTTGCTAGGGGTGGCAAAATAGCCTGGCAATAAATATGGTCTACTGACTGAAGGCGGTTTCCAGGATCCATCCACAAGTGATCCATATCCACATGATGGCACATTGTGTCATCGGGTGTTTATCGCTTTTGTTATTTCCTGGTAGGGTGAAATGTACTACTACTACTACTACTAATACTACTACTACTACTACTACTACTACTACTACTACTACTACTACTACCACCACCACCACCACCACTACTACTACTACTACTACTACTACTACTACTACTACTACTACTACTACTACTACTACTACTACTACTACTACTACTACTACTACCGTTTTTAGTTACATCATCTGATACCTTGAGCATTTCGGCAGTAATATCATCATCATCAGCTGCATTATTGTTTGCTAATTATTTAAATGTCTCGCTGATTTTCATGGTGTTTATCTGCCCTACATTTGTTTGTAATATGGTAATTTTAGCCTCGTCAGCAAAATGCATTTGTTCCTGTGGACTCATTATTATCATTATTATCAGGTACCTTGCTGAATGGCGTGGGCGATCATTCCTCTCCACAGTCTGCGATCTACTGCAGCAAGTATTATTCCGCGTGCCGACAAACCTCCATGCAATGCAACAAGACTGTGAAAAATCTTCTCGCGTTGTCTTCCCCAATCCTTCCTTACACAGATCTTTCCAGTGGTCACAACATGTTCTATTTTCACGCTTCTCATAACGTGGCCGAAAAATGATGAATAGGTCTATTTAAAATTGCTAGAAAGTATTCTGTCCATTTCTTCTTTTGCTCTGTTTCAGATGTAAGCATCGTCCTTACTTTTAAAATCATGTAGTTTAAAAGTAGTAGTTAAATGTTGTTAGTGTATTAGGTATTTTACAGTTTCCACTCTTCGCTGTATGGTCTCCTTGTTTAGATAATCTCTATCAGCATATAATCTCTCATCTCCTATGTTCACATCAACTATTCAGCATGGAACGTATTTTTGAGGAATTATTTGAAAAACAACAATCCCTTTTTTTTAAATTCTATCTACTTTAAAAAGGCTTTTGATAGCTTAAACAGAACATCGCCAAATCAGCATGCGATCAATGATATGATCAAATTTAGGCCAGACATGTTTACCTTTTGAGACATTTCCTGGAACATTTTTATTTTAAACAAGGAAATAGTGGTAAATCACTAGAATATACCAGCATTTGATGGAAATTTGAATCAATGACAATGATGTTTTCTTGCATATGATTTAGCTGACTATAATCTAGGATTTGGCGCCCCCTCCCCAATTGCCTCTCCACGCCCTCTCCCCCACTCCCAAAAAAAAAAAGAAAAATAGTAAAGTTGTTAAATATTCAGCTAAACACAATCTTTTTTTTTTTTTTTAAAGCGCTTTGGGGCCGAAGAGGTCTGAACAATACATTTGATTCGATTGTTTTCTGTGAGTCTGTTTAGCTCCATGATGTCTTGTGTTATCTCTCTGAGTCGCCTTAATGACTGACGTGCAGTCACAAAGGATAACTCTGTCTCTGTTTTTTTATTTTTTTATTTCATTGAGAACTTTGGCTGAAACAATAACTGCTTGTTGCTCTGCTTTGAAGTTTGGTTTGGAGTCTTTTGGAGGCGCATGCCGTTTCTACTGTGGTCCCATCTTGCAGCATGATGACCCATCCAGCTTCTCCGTTTTTTCTTCTCCCTCCAATGACCCATCGGTGTATAAGTGTGTCAATTCGTGCTCTGGATAATAGTTGTAGACATGTTCAAGGGTCTTTGCATGCAGTACACATTCTTCAGCTTTTCTGTCTATGCCTATGATATTTATTTTGACTGTATAATTAGGCTGTATGTCTATGCTGTATGTTCCCATGTTAAGGATCTTTAGAAATTATGTCACTGTTTTTTGTGTAGTACAGTTTTGATAGGTGGTAAAAGCGTTGTCTTTTTAGTCCGTTGTTGTTGTTGTTGTTTTTTTTTTTTTTTTTTTTTGGGGGGGGGGGGGGGGGGTGGTTGTTTGATTGTTAAAGTATTAGCTATTCTGTAATTTAAAGAGAAATAACAGCAGCTTTCCGATGGAGAGAGAGCAGCACAGCGCGAGATTCTGTGATTGTAAAAGTAGTTTGTATCATTTGCTAAGAGCCAAAACATCGATTTTCTGTCCAGAATTCCTTTTATTTACCCGCTGACTTCCTGGCGTAAGCTCTCCTTCTTGTCTTTCGGTTATCGTATGTGTGTGTGTGTGTGTGTGTGTGTGTGTGTGTGTGTGTGTGTGTTTTCAAAGTGGATGTCTACTCTAGATCCACTGTGTTTTGTTTGACTTTGTTGTCAGTGTCACTTAGAACAAACAAACGAACAAATGAATTTTTTTTTTTTAAAAGGGTAACAGATTAGGCACGCAGGTCCGCCTTACATTCGGCCGTTTCAAACACCCATCTTTCACACAGCAGGTGTATTTTTATCAATGAAGCATGTTATGTTCATGTAATAATATGCATAACATAATATCAAGTCAAAAACAAAAGCATGAGTGGAAAAATGCATGCACACACTTTCCCCCCACGTCGCACACACACACACACACACACACACACACACCCACATACACACGCAAACCCATTCATTCACTCACATCCAAACATAGGCACCTAGTACACACAAACATACACACATTTAAATAAATACATACATACATTCACACCAACATTCATGCGTACATACATACACACATACATAGGTACATAAATACATACATATACACATGCAAACATACATACTTATCCACACAGTTACACACACAGACAGACTATCTCTCTCTCTCTCTCTCTCTCACACACACACACTAAGTCACACAGAACAACCCAGACACACACAGAGAGACAAAAACACACAACTATAGACACACACACAAACACACACAGCCGCAAAAAACACACACATAAAAACTTACACGCAGGATCACACAGACATAAACAAATCCAGATACACACAAACGCAGCTTAAGGCACACACACAGACACACAAAGGCAGAGAGACGCACACAGTCACAGGGACATATGGAACAATTACACATACATTGACACACACATATATGCACATAGGCATGCACACAGACACACAAACCGACACAAACAGCAACACACACACTATTAACCAAACACACCCATAGAGACACACACAGATACACACAAAACCACACACACAGAGATACACACAAAACCACACACACACAGACACACACATGCATAGATAATAGTCACCTAGACACACAGAAAAACCCACAGACACATACATAACGCATATAGACACACACAGAGGCACATAAAGAGATACAAACAAACCCACAGACGTACAAACACTCACACAGACACATACATATAGACGCACATAGAGACATACACAACACACACAGACACGCACACTGTCACACACGCAGGCACATACGCGCAGACAGACGCACACACACAGAGACACACGCGCAAGCAGATGTTATCAAAAAGACACACACGCAGCCACACAAACTGACATTCCTACAGACACAAAGATAGACACACACAAACAGTCACACCCACACACACACAGACGAACACGCAGCCACACACACACATATACACATACAAAAACACACATAGACAAACATACACACAGAAACACACGCAGCCACACATGCAGATACACATTAGAACACACACGACCAGACAGATACGCAAACTGAAACGCACACAGGCACACACATGCAAAACGCATATAGACACACAAAAATATGCACATAAAACACGAATATAGACCCGCACCCACAGACACACAGAGACACGCACACAGAGACATGCACACACACAGACACACACACACACACACACTGACACGCACGCTGACCCCATACAGACACACACTTACAAACTCACACGCTCACACATATAGACATACACATACACACTCACACACAAATAAACACGGACATACACACACACTTATAAAATGACAAATACATACACTCATAAGTACACTGAATCAAACATACACTAACACGTCTAAACATGCATACATGTCACACATATAAGCATACATGAATATCATTCACATTTTTTTCAACTATAAACTGGTCATGCAATTCGAGAAGGATGGGACTCTTCAGAAACTCACAACGGTCTTGATACAGAAAAGACTGCTTTGACAACATTGAGGAAACATCCACTTGCAGGACACATTCACTGAGATGTCCAGTTTTTGTTAGAGTAATTTACTGCAGTTCGTTTTTTAAAATTAGAATTGCTGTGTGCCACCTGCACAACAGGTTGACCTACGTAAACATTGAAAAGCTTTTGCAAGTAGCAATGCCATCACTGCAACTTAGCATCATTTAAAAAAAAAAAAGGTACAGTAAAAAAAAAGTTATTCTATTAGAAATAGTTGATTAAACACAGCAGGGAATTTTGAACATAAAATGTGTTTGCCCTAATGTGATGCTAAAAATACATATCACATTTACACCAGGTGTTACAATTTTGTTCTAGTAAGATTTATGTAATAATTGAGACCTTTATAAACACACGTCAAAATATCAAATAATTTATTTGGTTCAGTTACACCATACACAAGGAGCAGCTGGCCGAAAGGTTAGAACGCTTGGCTCTCATGCGAGAGACCCGAGTTCGAATCCCCTGAAAGGCTGCGATTTTTTTCTTTTAGGCCCAAAAAAATCCTTACCTGCACATTCGTGGAGACTGTACTAGCCATGCGGATGCAAACATACATAGATACACATAAACACAAGCACTCGAACTGACATGCATAGAAAATATACATTAGATGTCTGTGACACTTGCGTGGTTTGCCAACGACGCTAGGCGTGCAAGTTTAAGAAATTATATTTTTATAGAATGTTTTACTAAGATGAATGTTTTTACTATCTAGATTATTTGACTTTCTTAAATTACAGGAAACCGTACGTATATAACAGGAAACGTATTTGTATTCTTGGCATTAACATAAAATCTCGCCTCTCAGGCTTGTGCCTTGTACACTAACCTTATAATGGCAGTTAAATTGGTCAAATTATTCGCACCAGTAGAAAAGGCTTTTATTTGCGATGCCTAAGAAAAATACTTGGCACTATGTGTCAAGACAAGATCACAGACGCTGAGTCATTTCAAGGAGCAGATATTACAACATATTTGCCCCGTAAACGTCTACGAAGGCTCAGCTTGTTGAGTCACACTTGGAGAATGGGCTTCACTTGAAAGGTCACGGGTGGTGAGCATACTTTAGATCTTTTCTCTAGGCAATGCCGGCGTGGTGGGTAATAAACAGGCAGACTGACTGGCTACATCCGCACCACTGTGTTGTGAATTGATACATGACAAGGCAGATGTGGTCAAGGCTTTGTGGCTTTGTGTTTTAATCATACGAAGTGCATTGTGCTTAATAACGAAAAGGAAAAGACGGCCCAATTAAAAGTGCCATATAATAACAACATCTACTCTAGGAATAAAGGTGGAGATTGTAACTAAATCCTTCCGGTGTCTTGAGAACAAGCTGCACTCACATGCCGTGATTATACCAAGTAGGACACGATTCAGAGCATTCTCTCTCTCTCTCTCTCTCTCTCTCTCTCTCTCTCTCTCTCTCTCACATGCCGTGATTATACCAAGCTAAAAACATGTTGGAAAGGTGAAGACCTGATTGATAAGTGCAAAGTAGCAAGCATCGTTTCAGAAGTCTCGGGTAGCGTCCATGAAATAGTGACTTCGGTATATTCAGGGGGGTTAGGAAACTGATTACTGATTATCTTATTTTCACTTTTGCACATTCTTCTGCATGCTGTTTCATATAATCTAGTGTCTTCTGTCAACATTCGGTAATAAATTGTTCTAAAAATATCTTTGAGTGATTACGTGGCTATCGCTTTTGTAGCCAGAAAATTAGCTCTTACATTCGTTCAAACTTCTGCATGTCCCGCACGGTATATTGATTTGATTCATTGCGATGTTGGCGTGCTTAAGCTTGATAGCTTCTCATGCTGCATTTGTCTATTTTAAACCTTCTAAACTACCAACTGAAATCAGACACAACACTTCCTCTGCTTTGTTTTTAGCAATTAAATCATAACTGCAGTGATTGCCTCATTCGTAACTTCTCAATTAACACACACATCTTTGCTGGGGTCTTAAAGAGTTAAGACATATGCTGAGGGAGACAGAGCATCTTTTTGTATGCCTGGTGTGCTTTGGTGTCGATTCATTATTCAGTAATCAGCTGGGTGACATGGACGATCCTGTTTCTGCACTTCAGTGTTCTAAGTATATGATTTGACCTTTCATTTTTAGCCTAATCGCTATGGGTTTTTTTAAATAAGCATTATTGCACTAAGGACCTAATCTGTAGCCGTTTCTTTCATCTCTGAACACATAGCTATCTCTCTCTCTCTCTCTCTCTCTCTCTCTCTCTCTCTCTCTCTCCCCTCTCTCTCTCTCTCTCTCAAGCACATGAGTTGCACGAAAATTGCCTCAAACAGGTTGTGCTTCTGCTTCCGGAGTGCAGCTGGCCAGCCGGACACTCCTAGATCAGATTGATTACGCACAAACATACACGCACAGACAGACACACAGAAACACACGCAGCCACATACACGGATTCACATAAAAACACACATGCGCGGACAGACACACAAGCAGAGACTGACGCGAGCGCACGCACACACACACATAAACACGTATACATACACACATACACACACACACACACACACATATATATATATATATATATATATATATATATATATATATACATAAATCTAGCATATATACACCACCCACATAGACACGTATATAGAGACTCGCACACACACACACACACACACACACACAGAGCAGACGCACACTCCCAATGACACACACTCCCACAGACACACACTGACACGCACGCTGACACCATACACACTCACACACAGACAAACCCACTGATACACCCCCATACACAAATACATACACATACACACTCGCACAAAGACTAAAAAAGACATACACACTAATTTATAAAATGACCCATACGTACACAGAATCACACATATACAATCACACCTATAGATTTGCAAGCAGCAATGTCATCACTGCCAGTTAGCATTTTGTGAAATAAATGGGTTACAGTAATAAAAGCCATTCTATTAGTTACAATAAGTAAATGACCCTTTTCCACGACTTTAGGAGTATAGAGCATATAGGGCTAAACCTACATTTTTATAGACCAATCGGCACAAGATAGATGATGTGGTCAGCATCACGTCGGCAGCCTTTTACCCTATTTGATTCCTTACAGCGGATGGAATAAATAAGCCAGGTAAGATTAACTCTTATTACTAAGTGAACTGATCAATCTGCGTTAAATACTCTGATGAACGAGTGTTTTATGTGAAAGTCAATGCACGTTTATAAATATTCCTACAAATGACTTTATCAAAATGTAAAAACATACATATAAAAAATAAAAAGAAGCTACCCAGCAATGTCACACATTAATGTAATATACAAACACACATACACACTCGTATTCGCATACAGACACTTATATATATATATATATATATATATATATATATATATATATATATATATATATATATATATATATATATATATATATATACATACATATTTAAAAACATTAATGTTACATTGGGATATGAAAAACGGAATTTCAAGGCCCAAGGAAATAGTGACACAACTATCAGGTGCCTGTCCTATTGGGGGGCGGGGCGGGGGGGTTGACACGCCTAAACTGGCCTGCAATACTGGACAGATGCTGTCCCTGTATGTTTTGTGTCTTCTCTTTGCTTCAGTTGTATACCCTTTGTCTCCGCCAATCTTTCGATTTTGGACAATTCAGTGCATGACATCGTACTACCATAAATCCACATTAATACATCAATACCCACATTACCATCGTTATCATGTGCCTGCCAATAAACACAGGCGGTCATGTACCGGCAGCTCTCAAAATCACAAAAAACTACAATAGGGGTAACACATTGCACTGTGCATTTTAAAAGTAATCTGTTGTTCTCTATACTTACATTGTTTTCTTTCTCTGATACTGTAACCACCCCCTCTCCCCCCCCCCCCCCCAAAAAAAAAGATGCATCAAACAAACCTGTTCCAGTGTTACCTTTAAAATGTGACGTGTGTTATTCGCAGCCAATTGTGTAGATCCTGATGCATATATTAATATAAACACAGCAGAAAACATACATTAAACGATGATAAAAGAATAGGGCATAAATAGGTACAATTTACCTCAAATGCTATATTTTTATTTCTCACAGCATCAGCACCAGGTATGATTATTTGGCATCAATATATAAACAGCAAAACAAAAATACTTGTATATTCCACAAGACAGTAAATGAAAAAAAACAAAAAAAAGAAGAAGAAGAAGAAGAAGAAGAAGAAGAAGAAGAAGAAGAAGAAGAAGAAGAAGAAGAAGAAGAAGAAGAAGAAGAAGAAGAAGAAGAAGAAGAAGAAGAAGAAGAAGAAGAAGAAGAAGAAGAAGAAGAAGAAGAAGAAGAAGAAGAAGAAGAAGAAGAAGATAAAGAAGAAAAAGAAGAAGAAGAAAAAGAAGAAGAAGAAGAAGAAGAAAAAGAAGAAGAAGAAAAAAAGAAGAAGAAGAAGAAGAAGAGAAGAAGAAGAAGAAGAAGAAGAAGAAGAAGAAGAAGAAGAGAAGAAGAAGAAGAAGAAGAAGAAGAAGAAGAAGAAGAAGAAGAAGAAGAAGAAGAAGAAGAAAAAGAAGAAGAAAAAGAAAAAGAAGAAGAAGAAGAAGAAGAAGAAGAAGAAGAAGAAGAAGAAGAAGAAGAAGAAGAAGAAGAAGAAGAAGAAGAAGAAGAAGAAGAAGAAGAAGAAGAAGAAGAAGAAGAAGTAAAAGAAGAAGAAGAAGAAACAAACATTAGAAGAGTTTTGAGGTTTGAACAAATGATCAACATCATGGCACATGGGTGGTAACCCATAAGTACTCAGTTCTACTTCTAACTCAAGTCCGAAGTGCTCAGCGCAGTGTACGGCTCCGTAGCACCGGCGAGTATCCTAAAATACTTTAAGCAGATTTTTCACTTTAAATTTTTTTTAAATACAAAAAATTAATTTAGTTTTTTTCTTGGGCTTTTTTCGCAGTGAATTTAAAAAAAAAAAAAAAAAAATAAATAAACAGGACACGATTCAGAGCATTGAGTTATGTTTGCAATGAAAGAGTGACCCACACTTTTCAAAACACGAAACCGCACATGTTTTAGAGGAAATCTTTGCGAAAAACAGGGTCAGGTAGTCAGTTTCCCGTATTAGTCTCCTGTGAGTTACACGAACACATTATTTCATGACTATGCGGCATTGGCTATCAGAATAATCACCACGCATTGCAGCAATTATGAAATAATTTGCAAAACAATTTCCACGTTTTGTTTTTAAAGTAAGCGATTTGTGTCCATACCTGTATAATTCACGGTTTGTGAGTAATCAAGTTATTAGTCCGACGTAAACCAAAGACATTCGCCGCTTGAAGAAAAAAGTAGCACATGTGCAATTGTAAATTATAATGGCATACAGTCATGGACAATCTTAAAAAACCACATGTAAAATGTCGTGTTGATCAGTGCATGGGTTTTTGAGATGTTTCTTAAAGATTCACGGCACGAATTTCGGAAGAAGAACATGGGAAGGTATTGCTCAAACATGACAAAAAGATAATTATATTTTAAAAAGCATACTTTTACCAAGAAACAATGCAACAGCGCTATGGAATATAAATGCATGAACTGTTCAGCTGTTAAACTACAAATATGCAACGATCTGCGAGGCATCTAGAATAAGGGCTGCTGAAAATTGAAGACAGGCCAGAAAGAACCGTCAAACAGGCTCTTTGTATTCAGACACTGCGCCCTGCCCTCATTGTCACCTCTGGGCTCACAAACATTTAACTGCAGTTTCATGACGGATGAAAGAAAGAATGGATCTCATCACTTGTGATGAATGAACGAACTATGGACGAGTGTTTGTAACTAGCCTTACTGCGACCATACAGTAGTTTTAAAGATGATCGTTTGAAAACAATAACCATGGGGAAACATGACAGTGTCCGTGTTCTTCGACTTCTTCTGATATATTATCCCCCGATAGAGCATAGGTCCCTAACAAACTAGCACTTAGCCTTTTATCCTGTGATCTTGCATGCAGCTCCTCCCCCCCCCCATCTTTTCAACTTCACTTTCTAGCTTTCATCTCCATGTTTTGTGTGTGTGTGTGTGGGGGGGGGGGAGGTTTTTGGGAAAGGGGGGGGGGTGAGGTCCTGCGTTTTTTACTATCTACTTAAGGGATCCAGTGCAAATAATTTCTGGTTATATAGCTTTCAGTTTTTCTCAACCTGTGTCACATCCAACGTCAGCCTCTTTTCCTCAAATTTTGGACCACTGGAACTTGTTCAGTTCTCTCCAAAATCTCAGCATAAGGAATTGCATTGCACAATTTAAACTCCCAGTTAATAGATGTTTGTAGTTTATTAGTTATTGTTGTATTTGTTGTCCGTGTTTCCGCTCCAAAGCGGAGAAATGATTTGAGTTCAAAAAAAAAAAAATTAGTTTAGTCAAAACCCAACGAAGCGTGGATACGTGCAGGTGCTCATCTGATCAAAATGTCTACGCAAATGTCGCAGACATGAAACGACTACTTGTACCAGAGACAGTCATTTAGAGATCTAATGTAAACTAGAAATAGCAAGATAAAGGGTATAATGGGATTATCACGTATGTCCACGCAGTCTGAAAGACTAACACCTAGTGACCCAAGGAGCCGGTATGTTAATGAGAATACAACACTAGAGAAGGCTAGACCTCTTGTTCAGATGACATAGTGTTAACAACGTGAAGGCCGCATTTAACATCTTTGGCGCATCCGGCTTGCATTTGTGTACCTATATTTTTAGGCGAATCGACGACACTCAATAGATGTTGTGGCTGCATTTACTTGCCATGTTATTATCTAGTACACAGTTTGGGTTTGGAGACCAAGCATTGAATATATATATATATATATGTATATATGATTTGATGACGATTTGACTCCTTTATCTTCGACCCGTTCGCTGAGTAGCCTCTACGCTACCGCGTCTCCCTGAACGGTATACAACAGTCGTACTTGGGCAGCCAATATTTAAAAAAAAAATTGTAATATGCAGTTCTGTTAGCATGCTAGTGAGAAAGGTGAATTATGTCCGACTAATTAAACTTGTCTCTTTTTCTTCTCTCAGTTCTAACAGGTTAGTATCAGCTTAGTTGCATTGTGCTGTACATGTTACACATAGATGACAATTCCAGCCATTGTCATCAGCATAAACTGGATATTTACTACATCTCTCGATGTCCAACATCGTGTATCAATTTCCATATCGATATTAGTAATCGCGCCATGAACGATCAACATGACTGTTTTTTTTTTTTTTTTTAATTCGACACACATACATGCACAGACACACACTCACGCGCGTCTTTACTAAACAAAGGATGAAAAATAGCACAGGAAAATTATATTTTTCGCACGTATTGAACAGGAAAATCAGGAGTTATAGAATGAAGTTTAACACTGAATATTCAGTCTGTATGATGCTAATGTAGATCAGCAGGCATCTATCAGGTTCATGCGTCATTGTAAACCCTGGAGGACCGGCTGTCTGTTACATATGTAGAAGACGGTAATTTGAAAACTAGTTAAATTTTAAAACGAACAAAATTTTTCTTTTCTAGCATGTAGGGATCTGGTATTGACAAAAATAAATTGTCATCCGTGCTGCATAAGCCGAGCATTAAAAAAGAAAATCGTGTGTGTGATTTGGACGAGTACTTGGTAGATTTGTCTACTGAGATTATCTTAAAGACTTCCATAAAACATGTTATATTGGTCTCTATCCATACGAATCGATTAAACTGGGCTCTGCACGTATATTTGTGACACATTGTTAAACAAAATTCAAATGCCTCTGTAATGATTTAATATCGTTTTGATCATGATGTGTATAGAAAATTGCCAAATGACTACATTGAAAAAAAAATCATCAAAAAACCATGTAATCAACTCATAAGGCAAGAACAAGGCACCACAACACTAATACAGCATGTATGTCTCAGGCACAATATAGTGTCAGAAAATATATGTATGTACACCTGTGTATTTTATATGTAGAAACCAAAAGCAGCTGAATAACTAGACAACCAATACACGTTCTCTCATTGCCCTCTTGCGGCTATATGGTCACACACATACATCGCAGCGTATCCTCCAATCCGTTGCATTCTGTGCAACCCGTTCCTTGTCGTGAATGGAATTCATTTCACCAGATGTGACCACTCCCATCAACGTTGGACGTCCTCACTTCCTCATTCCCTTTTTTTATGTTTCTTGTCATCTCATCTTGGGATGCAATTTTTCGTTTTTCGAAGTCCTTCTCTGGCTCTTGCCAGGGGCCGCAATAAAGCCCGGTAGCAAAAATGGTCTTATGGCTGATTGCGGTTTCAGGGACCTCTCCACAGATGATCCTCATCCATATGATGGCACTTTGTGTCATCGGGTGTTCATGGCTTGTGTGATGTCCTGGTGGGGTAAAAGAAGGTAGATAGAGAATCCCTTTTTTGTACGTGTTAGTGGCTGTTTTGTGATTAGCTGCTCTATTTTTTCGAGGATACGTCCAAGACAGTGCCATCTTCTCAGTCTAGTGACTGCTGTTACCACCAATCGTTGTCACTATATTTATGTTATTTCTTCACCCGTTGTGAATTCATCATATATATTCTCTATTGTCCTTTTCATGATAAACTTTTTTTTTTTTTTTGAAGCTCCACCCTGGCTTTTGCCGGGGGCCGCAATATAGGCAGGCCATAAATATGGCCAAATGTCTGAACGCGGTTTCTGGGACCTCTCCACGGCGATCCTCGTGCGCATGGTGGTACTTTGTGTCATCGGGTGTTTGTCGCTTGTGTGATGTCCTGGTGGAGTAGAAAGTCAGTCAGTCAATTCATCACATTTTGTGTTCCACAATTTCCTCAGCATTTGTTTTCAAATGCCTTTAACTCTCGTTATGTCTTTAGTGTGTCTCCAACTCCTATTGGCATATGTTAAAACTCACCTCTCAAAACTTAAACGACATTAGAACCGAAAACTCGTAACTTGGTTTTAATATTTTAACATATTGAGTCCTACATTTAGGTAGCGCGTTTATAAGCTGTTGGGACTATACAGTCTACATACACGATATGTACAATTTAGCAGCCTGTTAAGTGTTTTCCCGTTGAGGTGCACACTATATAGATACGAGTCTAAAAAGTAATTCAAAATGTATTGTCTGTCCACTGCACGCAACCGAAAACAAAGCAAGTTTAAGTGGTTCAGCCCACCTCAACCTAATGAAATGCAGCTATTACGAATAATAAGTGTTTTGCCGTTCTAATATTGTGCGAGGCTATGGATTTCATCCAACTAACTATATATATATGCCCGGCTCTCTAGCGTAGTTGGTTAAACCGGATAGCGCGGTGAGCGGGTGACGAACTCCTTGTGGTCCGGGTTCACTCACGGGGTAGGCAGAAAAGCCACATTTTCTCCCAGATTTAAGCTATTTACAATGGAATCAAGGCCGAACGGTTGCGATATCCATAATACCGAGCCTAAGGGTTTACAACTCATGGCTTCTGGATACTAAAACAAACAATATATACTAACTATATATAAATATATATAGTTAGTTAGTTAGTCGACAGATTATCCTCATTGCTCTTCAAACCACTCAGTCCATAAGTGCTCGGATCCCATCCTCAGTAAATCCCGCAGCGTGTAGCGGCTCACGACACCATTTCTGTGTTAGTTTATTATTCTTCGTTGACGACACGAGTAGTGTTCCTGTTTGGCGACAACCCGTTCGACATGTTGCTCTTGCAGTCTGACCATGGTTGCAGATTCGCAGTTCTCAGTTTGTTCACGCAAACGTCTTTATTCTCTTAGAGCATTCGGTATATCAGCCTGTTACATGGCTTGTCCGGCTTTCACTGTAGCCTTACCCGCAAGCCTATCATCTTGTTTATTTCCTTGTACCCCCACAGTATATATATATATATATATATATATATATATATATATATATATATATATGAAAAAAAAAAAAGTAGAAGGGTTCCAGCGAATTAAATCAGAGGTGATATATTGCTGGATAGGTTCTGGAAACTTCATAGACAGATGCAAAGAAATAATCTGCCTATCACAACAGGCATTACATATACATATACCAGTATGGATATGACAACAGACAAAGAAAAGGGAAAAGCATTTGTGCAGAGATTTATAGCACGAACTGATCATAAGGATAGGTTACTTACAAGTTCACTTAGGGATATTCTAAAGAATACCATAAATTATTTTTGTTGTTTGGAAAATTAATAACGTGAATGATATACACAAATATCTAACAGAAAGCAACAGAAAGGCTGGTGTAGTAAACTGAATAGCTGCTGTCCTTTATTCACGTTAAGTCGCTATTCGCGTGGGGACACGAACCTCAGGATCATACAATAACGCAGCGGGCTACACCAGGGTTCTGCAATTTCACCAACGCTTTTCAGTGTGTATACAAACGGTATAGCAGTGCTTGAAGCACCACGGGTTGGAAGGATTGACATTTGCAGATGATGTTCTTACATCTAGGCAGGAGAGCGATACGAAACAGACGGCCCTAAACTACGGACAAACCGACTGACAGTTGTGCAGTCGTCTGTCAAGAAAAGGCCGCAGTTTTATCGTGCTCTCTGGACAATATAATTGTAAGACCTGATGTTCCAAGTCCCACAATTAATGATAGAAACTTCAGCAGAATGCAAACCGAGCTACCTAGGTATCATTTTTGATGGAAGCCTGTCCTTCAGGGATCACGCGGAGGCAGTGGCGAAGAAATGCCAAAAAAAAAAAAAAAAAAATGGATTCAATGCTCTCAAGATTATGGCAGCAACAGACATGGAACATGCTCTCAAGATTATTGCAGCAACGGACATGGAACAATGAGTGATTTTCACAATGTTCCACCATGCGATCCTGTCAGTGACGGATTCTAGACTCGGAATGCTTACCATATCAACGTATAAGTTGGCAGAATTAAGCCATGCATGTAATTCTGGGATGTACAATATGTATGATACATATGCTTGCACAGATAGTGTCAAAGTGCTGCAAGCAAAGTCGTATCTCAGAGTAGCAGCAGAAAAGAAACACTTCCTGTATGAAGCCTATACAGAGATAACTGTTAGACTGAAAAGGGGAAGGTCTAATTAGACATATGTTCAGGCTTAATAACTTCAGGAGAGGAGAGAGGTGGGTCAGAACATCCCAGCAAAAGTCAGACTTGTGTAGGGCTCATCCTTTACTACACGTCGTTTCTATAGCAAAAGAGGAAACACATCTGTACATGATTATGGGGGGTGGGGGGGGGGGGAGGGGGAACTAGCCCTATGCCCAACAATCCTTCTGTCTCATCGTAGCCTGGATCCAATATGCATCTGTTCAGCTAATAACAATACAAGCAAATATGACAACAGCTGTCTTATTTAAGCTGTACTGTACACAGATATCACAAATCTGACAATAATACTTACACTAGAGACAGTAATATAGAAGTCTAAATGAAAACAGGAAGTATGACATATTTAATCCTAGTGAGTATTTTCTTCACCGCAGTTAACGTACCTGGTAAGTATACTTTTAGATATGTGTGTGGTCTGATGTAAAATACACACACGCAATGGACAGCCGCAAAAAGCAGACCTTTATATAATGAAAGGAACAATTAAAGTGCTATAATAATATACATTAGAAGTTTTCAATTGGCATATTATATTGTCAGTGTTATGGTGAGAATCAATCTTGAATATTTCTCTCTAGTGTCTATAACAAAACTAATATACAATATCTAGTCACTATAACAATTATTTTTTTTTTTAATGAATAACGTCACTGACTCAAGCTAGTTTTATAATTTCGATTTGAAGTGATATGTTATTTTAGGATATCTGTCTATAGAAACAAATTTAATTTTCTCAAAATCAACCACGCTGTAGAGTTCACGAAAACAGAATTTAGTCAACGCTTCTCCACTATTAAACAAACGTGAATCCAAACATGAACACTCAAGTGACTATCCTATTTTTTGTTTTAATTGCTGCATCTAAGCTACGATTCGATTATCCGTTACCCACTACCTGGACTCCATTTGAAACTGGTTCCCCCACCCTTTTTTCTCTCTGTTTTCTTTAATGATGCTGCTACTATATTAGCTGCTGTTTTCTGAACACATTAATTTATTGTTCAACTTTCCTAACAAATCATGTGTCCATTTTTCTTCTTAGCGTTAACCGACCGTAAACTGGTTGTCTGTTTATTTCTTGGCATCGGTCTTGTTCCAGAACTAAGGATTTGCATGCACATATGATTTGGTTTATTTGAAGAAATATTGCTGGCTTTCCGCCTATCAGACTTCAAGGAAATACGCCAATTATTCACGTTTTATTAAAATTGGCTGAATTCAAAAGAAGTGAAGAAAACAAAGGGACATAACTAAGGTAATATTTGTATCAACAGTTATCAGATTGAAAAAGATGGCGCTATACTGGGCTCATCCTGAGAAGAAATTAGTAATAGAATCACTAAACTGGCATTCAAGCGGCAAATAGGAGGATTAGTGGGACATGGTTAGTGGAGATGGTGGGGAGTAAAGAGAGTGAGAGAAAGACGGAAGAGAAGAAAAAAATGAAAGGAAGAAAGAGATAAACAGATAAATATATAGATAGAGGGAAAGAGGTACGGAGAAATATATAGAGAGAGAGAGAGACAGACAGAGAGAGAGGGAGACTTTCTGCTAGACAATATTATAGACCTGCCCAGCTTGAAACAACGAATTTAAAGAAATACAATATTAGTCATGTTCTGTTGTTAAAATGACTGCACAAAAATATCATCATAAACCTTAAACTGATATTTAATCTTGGAGTCCGTATTGTTAAGATTTAGCAACGGGAGGAAAATAATACATTTTAGCACACTGTTTACGTTTATTTTCTTCAACCATTCCCTCAACAAACAACAGATGTGGCAGACAGTAAGCAAAATTTGATTTAAGTTGCCATCAACATCCTCATCATCAGTGAACGATCACTTGTTCATCCCATCTTATTATCACGTTTAAAACGAATTATTTAGAAAAAGTAACACTTCGATTGACCATCACTCGTTTAACCGTCAGTTTCTGGTCTCCGTCGTATTCTTAAAAAAAAAAAAAAAGCCTTTCAGCAAACATATATACACCTTTACAATTCTCCACAACGAAGAAGGATCCATTCTTACTTATAAACCTACAACTAGCCACTCAGAAGCAGAAATAATGTTAAGAAATGCAAAAACAGATCGTACTTCTGCGCAAGGTGCAAATCTTAAATTACGACACTACTGGGCAAGACATCATGAGTACGATCCGGATAAAGAAACATGAAAAAACGCAACAGAATTAGGGAAAGCAACTGGTAACAATCTCCCTGATTGAATGACGAAGTGGAGAAATCTTGGATTGAAAAGCGGCGAGCCGTCAAACAGTGACAATATGTGAAAAAAGCTCTGTCCGACCACATTCATCAGTTGAAACAAGTCATGCTTTAGAAAAATACCTGTTTAAAAAATGTGGCTAAAATTGCTTGAATTCAGAAGCGGGTGGAGTTCTGCATGATGGTGTGCAAAGACAAATCACTAAAATTGTTTTGACGTCTACATATAAGTAGGAATAGTGTATCTAAAAGCAAGAATTCCAGACGTGACCTAACTTGACAAAGAACTGACTAACAAAAAGGCATGGCTCTGTTGGCTCTCTACCTCGAGCTGAGTGAGTTTCAGTTGTTTGTAATTCCCACGACACGGAGGAACAGAATTATGTGCGTGTGGGAGAAATCAAGGTCGTGCTAAAGCAGACCAGAAAATACAGTACTCCAGTGCATATGGAATCCCGTATGGAGATATTTCTCAGCTGTGTGATGAAGAGTTTGAGGAGCTGACGAGTATCTACAATAGGAGCATTGATATGGCGATCAACTAAGAGTGGATACATAGTTACTGAGTAGATATCAGATCCATTTACCGAGGTCTTGTAGAGACCACACAACAATATAGGGCTATCGTGTTATCACAACTCAGAATACAGTTGGCCAGCTGTTGGAAAAGTAACGTAGGTTTATAGTATCGCAATAATTTTTGTACATTTCTACTCCAATACTGAAGTTTTACCTGTGTGTGTCTCAGGGCTCCATTGTGGGGAATCCTAATCAATCTAGTCGTTCCCTTGTTAGATGCAATTTTCTGTTTTTTTGAAGCTCCACCCTGGCTTTTGCCAGGGGCCCTGACTATAGCTGGCCATAACGGATAACAATTATTTCTGGGACCTCTCAACGTGTGATCCATATTGGCATGGTGGCACTTTGTGTCACTTGATGTTTATCGCTCGTGTGATGTCCTGGTGGGGTACAAAAAGCAAGCAAGCAAGAATGTACCCACTGCCTCCCCATTAAGCATGTCGTAAGGGTAAACTAATTCCGTTAAGCTCACAGATGTTTTGTTTTATTTATCATTTCTTGCACACAAATAAGCCAGTTTAACGGGAATACACGCAGAACTCAGGTCACGGCACAAAGCCAAAGCGCAGATGAACAAACAACCAAGACTTTCCGTGGGAGGTTACAGCCGGTGAACAAAGAAGAATATAGTGAAATTTATATTGAACGTTTTGTAAAATTAAATACAGTATGTATGTACTATTCGCTTTTAAAGGATTTTTTTTTTAATTGTCTTCCCAAGTATATAGTTACTGTACATATGTTTTAGGATATTTCTTTTATCCGTCTACTTAGTTATCTGCCACAGCCCTGGTCCGTACGGTGACGGATATTCGAAGTTTTACTGTACTAACACATGATGTCTCAGCGTGATGGAAGATGAAAGAAAGTCTTTCATCCCATTTAGCTGTATTGTGGGTACATAATATTAAAATTAGGAATACATTAACATTCTCCCAAATACGAAAAACTGAATGAAGAATACAACAATGGCCGTTTGAAAACGAGCTGGCTGAGAAATAAAGGTCATAATCTTTGCAGTTCATGCCGAGTCGATTATCATGTCTTCAAATTAAATTGCTTACGGAACAAAGCACATTGAAAAAACATAAATTCCACATGCTTACCAAAAATGTTTGAGTACGTATGGCCGCGTGTGTGTGTTTTAATTGACAGAAGCAACGCTTTTTACACTGATAACAACACTGTGTGAATTTTTTAATAAAAAAAATTATAAGACGTCATCCAATTAGATTCGACTAAAAGTTGTACTGCATCATCTCAAAACTGTTGCTGTAGACACTAAAGTAGAATTCAAAACACTACTGAGAAAGAGGAGTAATCATTTCATAATGTTTCCTACTGATTGCACCTGTGTTTTGTTTGATAGTCAGCGGTAAGTATTGATTTATCTTCTGGTTTACCTATAGAGTATGCCACGAATGGGTTGCATCAACTGCATCGCCATCACATTGGTCAACGTGCGCAGTCTCCACAAGAATACGTCAGTTCTTATCCCGATTTTTTCTACATGCCACATTGAAACGTGCTCAAGTATCTTCTTTCGCAACTACACAGATTTTTTTCAAGATATTACCATTACCATTATGTAGATTAGATGTCCTAAGCAGAATGTCGCTTTCATCATTGCGTACAACAAAGTCACATGATCGCATACATTTTCCTGTTTCATCATCTTTTATAGAATGATTCATTGATATCCATTGACCAACGTCATATAGGAAGTCTACTGCTTCTTCTTCCTTAAACAATGCCCTCGCTCAGCCCACATCAACACTGTAAACTCATGAGGAGTAAACGTTGGTTTTGTGAACAGTACTAATAAAAAGATCCCCCCCCCCCAAAAAAAAACAACAACACACAATTAGTTTTTAATGATGAGAAAAGAGTACTGGAGGACCCATCTTATGTTACACGCGCCAACAGTGTTACACGCTTACACGTTGCCTAATGATACGTGCAATACTTTTAACTCAAACACTGCATACTAATGTTCGTCTATCATCAGCGTACGTGAATCGTGAATGCAATGTATGTAGTATTTAACATTGACGAAACATAAGCGACGCTTTTAATTATACAGTGTAGTATGAAAAATATAGCCTAGTGCAAAATCTATTAGTACTGTTGAAGCAGACCATGAATAGCAAACAGTTTATAGACAAATCCCACAAGGTGAAGAGAAAATAATCTGTCAACAGAAAGCTAAGGATTAGAACAAGTCAAAGTTCCAATGAGGTGAACCAAGAACCAACGAACATATGAGTGGGCATAGACCCTTAAGTGTAATCTATGCAAGCACATCCACGAGACTTGAGAAGCGGCAATAGTCAATTGTGTGTGTGTGTGAGTGTGTGTGTGTATGTGTGTGCGGGTGTTTGTGTGTGAGTTTGTGCATGTGTGTGGGTGGGTGCTCGTTTATATGTTAGACCTGGTTTCTTTCACGTTAGACAATGAATAAGACAAGCCAGAGTTGCATTTGATGGACATACTCTAGACAATGTGGACGTGACTGTGACAGTGCTGTTGAAGCACACTAATGCGCAAAATTACTGAACAGTCAGACCTAAATTTACAGACAGAAACAATGGTAACATTCTTTCTTATCTCCTCTACTTATTTTTAAAAAAAACGGCTGCGCATAACAAGTAGATTGTGACAGTCGTCCTGATGGGGAATGTGTTGGACGCTCAATCGGGGGAACTGTTTGCTTCGCGATGGTGTGACAGAGAACTGCCCCGGTGCTCGCACAGATGATCAGGGCAACGGCCAGCGGACAGCTAGCTAAAGACAGAAACCAGGACTATTAAAACCCCTTCGAACTTAGGCAACAAAAGAATAATCTCAGGTGTAATTGCTCACCACAAAGAAAAAGAACTTGAATAAGATAGCAAAGAAACCGTCCTTGATAAATGCAGGCCTTCAGGCGGCTAAAAAAAGGACTAAGCTTGGCATTTTTTTTTTTTTTTTACGATACAATACGATAATGGTAACATCACGACTAAAAAAATGACACTCAACAGCAATGGTTTAAAGACAAATGTTGAAAACAATGATTTCTTTTTTAAAATTTAAATAATGTGAACACAACCAATACAATGTGTCATTTGTGATGACGTTATTTGAAACAAATTTCCAAAGAACCTGGATTGTGTGAGATAGGAAACAGAGCAAGTAACTCTGACGTAATCATTTCTAGTCAAAAGCGATCAATGTATGTGTTATATGCTGTTTGAGTTTGTAGACATTTTTCTGCATTTTCTTATTTTATCTGTCTGCTTTATATTTCCAAATTAGGGAAACCCTTCAGCCAGAAAATGTTAGGGTCGAATGCCTAATCGTTAATTGTACGAAACTTGGTTCAACGCACACCCTTAATTAAATGGGTTGTCCTAACTAGTAATTTGATAACAATCGTGTTTCTGCTTTCATACATTATGCCAGCAACCTTGTAGAAAACAAATCTCTATGTTGTTCAGTAGTTTTAACTTTTGAAATTTGATCAACAGACCCTGATATATTTTTATTATAACTGGGTGTAAATAGGTAGCTCATTTGACAGAAAATTGTAAAAACAAAAAATAGTTTGTATAATACATTTAAATCCAAAGCAATGAAACACTCCCTTTTTATAGGATCTTATTATAAATAACAGTTAGGGTAGTGTCAGTGACATACTTTACTGAGGTCAGGATAAAAAGGCTCGTTCTCAGATCCATGACAGAAGAGGTCCAATCCAGAACACAATCAACCAATACCTTGAGAGCATTCACATCGATCTTTAATGCAGTTCACAATAAACAATGCGACTGTTCACCTGCGCGAAAGTGCTTCGCGTTACCAACCTAATCACCTACCTGCCCCTACAGAGCAGTACCGGCCTTAATGCTGTGGCCAGGGTTCGAACTAACGGACTCCCTTAAAGCTCTTTTGACTCTACTTGGACCGCTGTGCTACTGCACGTCTTTGGTCAGTGTGAGTGGACAGACTATGTCACGTAACCAAGATCAACCCTTCAAGGACAACCTTGCTAACGTCTGACTAAATACATAAAAGAATACTATTATAAATTCCCATAATAACCTACCTCTTGCTAACAAAGACTAACACATGAATCATCCTACAGTAAGGCTAACAATTTAACACGAAGTGACATGTCGCTAAAATAAGTCTCTAGAAACATCAACCGGTCAAAACAACAAAGTTGCCAGTCCCTCGCACAGTCGAGTATGGATAGGGCGTATGCGATCTTGTTGAAAGAACCTTTAGATATCTGCCCAGCCTTAATGAAGTGCATGGAAGGGAGGTTAGGGCTGACCTGGCTTTGTCCACAACTCGTTCAACTCGTTTAAAACTTGATTGTATAGTATTGTCCTTGAACTAGGTCGTACTTTATGTAGCAAAACCGAAAATGTGAGAAAGTAGCAATTTATATCACAAAAGGAACAACCTTATACAGTATCAACAACTTTTAATAAAACTGGTTATAACTATTTTAATCAACACAAAGACCAGAAGATAGTGAATTCGTGTGTCTTCTGTGATGTCATGGGATCAAACAGTCAATTTGTTGTCGTCTCTAAAATAAATGTTAGATGCAGTGGATCTTGGGTGTGCCCTATATCTTGTCTTGGTTGCGCTCTCTCTCTCTCTCTCTCTCTCTCTCTCTCTCTCTCTCTCTTCTCTCTCTGTCTCTCTCTCTCTCTCTCTCTCTCTCCCTCTCTCTCTCTCTCTCTATCTCTCTCTCAGAGTGCTGTTCTCCTGCCTCCTGATGTTGACCTCCCAATTTCGTCTTTTGTATCAATTGTTTTGCCTCGAGCTCTCCCGCCTGTGTGGCTTTTAAGGGAATGTGGTGTCTTGTGATGTGGTCAGGAAGTGTCAACTGTGTATTTGTGTGTGTGTTTCTATCAGTGGCTCTCCTTCCGTTTGCGGTCTATCCTGGGAATTTGTATTTGATAGTTTTTGTTTTCATGAAATGCGAACTGTTCTTCTGTGCATCAGCGTTGCCAGAGTCTCACTTGGGTTTGTTCATTGTTTAAGTTGCTGCACCATACAGCGGAGTTTAGGGTTACAAGTATTACTGTTGAACTGTGGGATTGGATTAAGTGAATAGTGTTGCATGAACGAAGGAAAACCGAAAATGTAATTTAAACCAAACAGATGTCTGGGACTCCACGTATGCGACAGAGAAGAACGTCGAATACACGCAGGACAACGGGAACATAACATTTAATATTTATGAAGGACTCTTCTCGACATGGCCAAACCTCAATTGTCATGGGCGCTATGCATGTGGGACATGATGGTCCAGCCTTCGTACAAAACAATGTAACACTGTGCCATGTACGGTGTGTTTGCGACCGACGTGTATATCGTGCCCTAGCGAGGGCATAAACGCATCATATACACCGATATACACTGAAGGGTCGGGGTTTCAAGGGCTGTAGATGTCGTATCTCTCAGTGGAGCACACCAGCTGTTCCCGTTTGAGAGCTTCAAGTACTCGCACTGAAAATGTGAAAGAGATCCACTCAGGTCCTGTCCCATGATCAGAAATATCATTCTACAGTCAATACCGTCGTGCGTGACCGAAGATGCACAAAACACATGTCTAGAAGAGACAACCTCTATACACACACATATAGATACACACACGTGCGCACGCGCATATACACTCACACGGACATACACGCACACACACCTACAAACACACACACATCAATCATTAGGTAAACCTATATGTCAATGTACCGAATGGTTATGCATTATGAATTCTCAAGCGAGGAACGTGTGGTTGGCGGGTGGGGCGGCGCCAGACGTATGGATGCTTTCAGGACATGTTTGCCTCTTCCCTATCAGTGCATGCAGCACTAGGGTGATCGTATAATTCCTGCATTGAAATTGTTTTCCTATGGATTATGCACTTGAAACAAAAAACAGGACTCATCGCCGGAGCTACGAAGTTCCATCTCTGCGCTTGAAATCATTTAAAGCAAGCAGCTGAGAGCATGGGAAGTGAAGAAGATGAGATAATTGAGGTGAAAAAAGGCATATAAATAGGTGGACGAGCCCACAAAGTCAAGCAAAAATCAGAGCGTCTGGACTAAAACATTTCAGAGTAGGTTACTGGAGTTGTCGGAATGCCAAACAGAGAAGGCCTTCACTGGATAGGCTGTTTTATGATTTGGATATCATCATGCTTCAGAATTTAAATACAGATAGATTTGAATTGTTATGGATTTACAGATTATATAAATCCCACTGGATGTCGAAGAATAGGGCAATGACATGTGGTGAAGAACAGGGGGAAGCATCTACCCCAGTGGAATCATTGTCGAAGACAGATTGGGTGTATACGGATAGAAACCAGGGCACAGCCAGGAATTTAGTAAATGAATGTACTGCTGATGATTTTATTGCCATAATAGACCAGTGTGACTGGCTCAGAGAGGAAATCGCTGCCAACAGGCTTCATATCTATGGGGATTTTAATGCCCGGAACTTTGGTTGTTGCAGAAATAGTCTGTATAAACGAATCTATGCCTAGAATCACAATGGGACCTGGTGATGCAGACGAGGCTATTGTTTGATGTTGGTTACCCAGTCAGCTGTGCGGGACACTAAATTAAGTGTCCTGGGAGATCATAGGAGCTACAGTATGAAATGCTCATCATTGATTTCTAAGACTAACAAGATCAGGGCTTTGAGAACGCGTAAGACCTTTAGGTATGAGAGCGCCATTACCCTTCTCGGACGCCATCGTCAAAATGTATGTAACAGAAAAACCCGGACATGCATGGAAAGAAAAGAGAGCAGTGGCCAGACAATTGCGGACAGTTGGAAATTCACCTCAAAAGTTACAAGAGGAGGTAGAGAAGGCAGATGGAGATGAATGAAGAAACAATTAGAAGGGTTCAAGCGAATTAAATCAGAGGGGATATATTCCTGGATAGGTTCTGAAAACTTCACAGAGAGATGCAAAGAAATGATGTCTATCACAACAGGCATTACATATACATATACCAGTATGGATATGACAACAGACAAGAAAAGGGGATAGCATGTGTGCAGAGATTTATAGCACGAACTGATCATAATGATAGGTTACTTACAAGTTCAGTTAGGGATATTCTAAAGAATACCATTAATAATTTTTGTAATTTGGAAAATTATTAGTGTGAATGATATACACAAATATCTAACAGAAAGCAATCAAAAAAAAAAAAAAAAAACATTTTCTGTTGCAAGACGTAGTCACGAATGTTTACATGAAGTAAATGAGTGAAGACGACTTGAGGGAGGTTTCTTTCTACATCAAAGTACGCATCAGATTAGCGCCAGTACCCCAGGATTGGGTGCACATGCCGAAGGTACCATTTAAAATGATACCTCCCCTTTGGTCTGAGGTTGAGGAAGTTGTGAAAAGGGGCAGCGGCAAATCCGCCCCAAGTCCGAATGGTGTTCCATACGTTCTTTACAAGCGTTGCCTGAAAAAAAAAAATGCTTCACGTCTTGTTGAGACAAGCGTGGATCCGTAAACACATATGTCCAGAGTGGCAAAAGGCGAATGGGGTCTACATTCCCAAAGAGCAGGACTCGAAGAGTCTTTCCCAATTCATACCCATCTCGCTGTTGAATGTCGAGGGTAAGATATTCTTCTCGGTCATGGCTCGCCGTCTCACACAGTATCTGATGGCTAACACGTGTTCAAAAGGGTGGTATTCCGGGCGTTCCTGGGTGCTTTAAACACGCGACCATGATTTGGGAGGCTATTCAGAGAGATAAGCATGAGAGAACTCAATTGCACGTGATATGGTTGGACTTAGCCAACGCTTACGGGGCAGTTCCCCATAGGCTACTGTGGCGAGCCCTTCGAATGATCCACCTACCGGCACAGATCAATTATATGATCGAGCCATATTTCTCTAAGTTCGCTTTGCGCTTCTCTGCGTCGACGTTTACCACGAGGTGGACTGAGCTTCAAATTGGGATAGCTATGAGCTGTACGATCTCACCAATACTGTTTGTCATGCCCATGCAGATCATGTTAGACGGGGCAGCTGGCTACGGACAGGGCCTTCAAATAGGGGATCACTGGAAGCCGCCACTACGTGCCTTTATGGATGACACGACTATTATAACGGTCAGCGAGGAGTCTGCCTGCACGATCCTGGAAAGATTGGACGCGGTGGTCCAATGAAGCGGTATGCAGTTCAAACCGGAGTCTGTCA
Source organism: Candidula unifasciata (assembly GCA_905116865.2). NCBI lineage: Eukaryota > Metazoa > Mollusca > Gastropoda > Stylommatophora > Geomitridae > Candidula > Candidula unifasciata. The sequence goes on along the minus strand of CAJHNH020000937.1, from coordinate 60,025 downwards.
ATCCTTAAGGGTCGAGTGGCGGCAACCAGTTTTACGGTGGCAAGGAATAAGATCCCCACGGTTCTGGAGGAACCGGTAAAGAGCCTTGGTTGCGTTTACGATTCAAAATTATCTGATAAAGCGGTGGTCTGGCGAATACACGAGTCACTGGCTACAGGCCTGCTCGCGATCGAGCGTGCAGGCTGATCGGTAAATTTAAGGTATAGTGTCTCCAATTCATGTTGATTCCGAAGCTCCTATGGCCACTGTTAGTCTACGAGGTGACGATGACTGCAGTGGAAACCATGGAGAGGAAAATCAACACAGCCTTGAGTAAGTGGATTGGTGCACCGCCTTGTCTGACCGACGTGGCTCTGTATTGTAAGCAGGCAAAGCTAGTACTCCCGTTTAAATCAATAACTGAAGGGTTCAAAGTTGGCAAAGTAAGACTCGCCATGCTCTTGCGCGTCTACAGACCCAAATGTCATCGATCTCCAGCCCGCTCTCAAGACTGGTCAGAAGTGGAGGGTCCTCGATGCGATTGAATCTGCGCAGAACGCACTAAAATTGAAGGAGATAATGGGATACACTCAAACCGACCGTCGAGGCCTAGGTCACGGGAAGGTCAATTGGTGGTCCAAGGCCACTGCCAAAGAACGCCGGGACATGGTAATACAACAGGTGAGGGACAATGAAAACGAGATTCGGGTCCAGAAAGCAGCCCAGCAGTCGCAGCAGGGCCATTGGTTCAGCCTGGAGAGCGCATTACCAAAAGTACTCACATGGGGTGAGATCTGGCGAATGACCCCGCTGCGACTGAGCTTTATCTTTCGTTCGGCGTACGATGTATTACCGTCTGGTGTTAACATGGTTAACAATCCGACTTGCCCGTTGTGCAAAGCGAAGCAGACGCTAGAACACGTCCTGTCCGCGTGCAGGAAAGCCCTAGGCCAAGGCTGATATACCTGGCGACACAACAAGGTGTTAAATGAGTTAGCAGCCGTTGCTGACCAGGCTAGAATGAGGGCTAACGCTAGTGTCAGTTCTACCATCATCCCCATTCGTTTCCTCAAGGCTGGGCAGATCCAAAAAGGTAAAGTCAACCAAAACGCATTCGCTCCATCTGTGCTAGACTCTGCGAGGGACTGGTTACTGGCGGTTGATCTGCCGGGCCATGAAAGGTACCCTGAGTTAATCCGGAAGACCAGCCTGCGACCTGACATAGTTCTCCACTCAGCGGATAAACGGCAGCTCATCCTGATTGAGCAGACCGTCCCGTATGAGTCGCGTTTTGACGAAAGTCACACGTATAAGCTGGAGAAATACGGTGATTTAGAAGCCGGTATGAGGAGAAACGAGGCGTACACAGTACGTGTCTTTGCCGTCGAAGTGGGAGCGAGAGGTCTCGTCTCCACTTCACTCTACAATGTGGTTAAAGAACTAGGATTGCGCGGTAATGAACGGAAACGAACACTCAAACGGCTGGGCGAGGTAGCCGAGAGGGCCTCGAGCTGGCTTTGGACGCAACGAAACAACGTAGGGGACGGGCCTCGGTGAGTTGGTCCGGGTTTCTAGTGGAAAACAGTTTTTCACTCCTTGAAAGACCATCGTGTCCGAATTGTCTGCTAGTGATCCTCTGCCCCCTGCTAAGAAAGTCCAACATGTGTCCGGTAAACCAATCGTAAGCTTGTCGCTCGGTCGTCCAGGTATGCTGACTGTTCTAATTAGGCTACCGCGGCGGCTTCTTATCTCACAGTACCTTATGCAAAACCACCAAGTCGTCTTGTTCCTATCCGAAAGAAAACACCATCCGGTAATTTCGTGCAGCAGGGTACCAGCCCTGAGCCTAATTAACTCAGGTGGGCCCACCTCTGAAAACGTCTAGGAGATCGTGGGCCGAAACGTTTCTGGACGAGGGTAACTTCTACTGGTGACTGGTAGATCCCTGCTGTACTTGCTCCCTGTGATTATATTCCTATAGAAGTCTAAATGAAAACAGGAAGTATGACATATTTAATCCTAGTGAGTATTTTCTTTTCCGCAGTTAACGTACCTGGTAAGTATACTTTTAGATATGTGTGTGGTCCTCAAGCAAATTACACACACGCAAAGGACAGCCGCAAATAGCCTACCATTATAGAATGAAAGCAACAATTAAAGTGCTATAATAATATACATTAGAAGTTTTCAATTGGCATATTATATTGTCAGTGTTATGGTGAGAATCAATCTTGAATATTTCTCTCTAGTGTCTATAATAAAACTAATATACAATATCTAGTCACTATAACAATTATTTTTTTTTTATGAATAACGTCACTGACTCAAGCTAGTTTTATAATTTCGATGGGAAGTGATATGTTATTTTGTGGGTATCTATCTATAGAGAAAATTTAATTTCCCAAAGTCAACCACGCTGTAGAGTTCACGAGAAAAGAATTTATTCAACGCTACTCCACTATCAGACAACCGTGGATCCAAACATGAACACTCAAGTGACTATCCTATTTTTTTTTTTTTTAATAATTGCTGCAACTAAGCTACATTTCAATTATCCGTTACCTACTACCTGGGCTCCATTTGACACTTGTTCCCCTACCCTCCCCCCTCTTTTTTTCTGTTTTCTTTAATGATGCTGCTACTATATTTACTGCTGTTTTCTGAACACAATAATTTATTGTTTCAACTTTCCTTACAAATCATGTGTCCATTAATTTTTTTCTTCTTAGCGTTAAACGACCGTAAACTGGTTGTCCGTTTATTTCTTAGCATCGGTCTTGTTCCAGAACTAAGGATTTGCATGCACATATGATTTGGTTTATTCGAAGGAATATTGCAGGCTTTCCGACTATCAGACCTCAAGGAAATACCCCATATATTCACGTTTTATTAAAATTGGCCGAATTCAAAAGTATTCAAAAACAAATTGACATAACTGAGCAAATATTTGTATCAAAGAATCATTCAGAATAAGTAACATTTCCATTAAACATCACTCGTTTAACCGTCAGTTTCTGTTCTCCGTCATCATCTAAAACATTGCCTTTCAGCAAACTTACATACATATTACAATTCTCCACAACGATGAGGGATCAATTCTTACCCAGAAAACTACAACTTGCCACTAAAAAGCAGAAATAATATTAAGAAATATAACACTGATCGTACTTTTAGCGCAACATGCAAGCCTTCAGGTGCGACACTACATAACAAGACATCATGAGTACAATCCGGCTTAAGAATCATAAAAAAAGCACCTTTAGTAGGAAGAAACAACGATACAATTTCTCTGACTGAATGGCGAGGTGTAGAAAGCTTGGAAAGATAAACGACGAGCCGTCAAACAGGAGCAATATGAGATAACAAAATACAGAACAGCTCTGCCCGCCCACATTCATTTGTTTAAACAAGGAATGCATGAGAAGACTGCCAGTTTGCAAAAGCTGGCTACAATTGCTAGAACTGAAAAGTTGGTGAAGTTGTGCATGATAATATGCAAAGACAAATCACTAACATTGTTTTGGCGCTTACATATTAGCTTGTATAGTGCATCTAAAAGTAAGCATTCCAGACTTCCAGACTAGTAACCTTACTTGACACAGAACTGACAAGCAAAAAGCATGGCTTTGTTGGCTCACTACGTCGAGCAGAGTGAGTTTCCGTTTGTAATTCATACGACATGGAGGAAACGAATTGTGTGCGTGTGAGTGAAATCAAGGCCGTGTTAAAGCAGACCAGAAAATACAGTACACCAGGTCTAGATTGCATCCCCTATGGAGATATTTCTCAGCTGTGTAATGAAGAGCTGGAGGAACTGACGAGTATCTTCAACAACAGTATTGAAAGGGCGACAATCAAATAAAAGTGTGGGTTTCGGGGCTCCATTGTGGGGAAAACTAGAATGGACCCACGGCCTCCCCATTAAGCATGTCGTAGGAGTCTACTAATTCCGTTAAGCTTAAAGATTGTGTGTTATATTTAGCATTTCTTTCACACAAATAAGCCAATAAAACTGGTGTACACGAAAAAACTCAGGCCACAGCACAAAGCCAAAGTGCAGATAAACAACCAGAATTTCCGCCGGAGCTTACAGCCAGTGAACAAAGAAGAAGAAGAAGACACTGAAGTTTTTTTTTGAACGTTTGGTAAAATTAAATACACTATGTATGTATTATTCACTTTTAAAGGTTTTTTTTTTTTTCAATCTTCGTCCCAAGTATATAGTTACTGTACTTATGTTTTAAGATATTTCTTTTATCCGTCTATTCGGTTATCTGCCAAAGCCCTGGTCCGGACGGTAACGGTTATTTGAAGTTCTACTGTACACCATTTGCGTGATAAAAGAAAGTTTCTAATCACATTTAGCTGTAATGTGGGTACCGTGCAACATACTATTTAAATACTATTTAAAAAGCTTTAGCATGGGTATCCGAGCAAACCGCCACACAGGTAGTAATTGTCTCAGACTCAATGAATATGCTTCAGAAGATAGCAACAGGCAGTATGCGCTATGAATGGATAGAAAGCATCAGGAAATCGCACTTAACCTCCGTAACCTGGATCTACACACCGGGTCATGCGGGCGTGAAGGGAAATGAGCGAGCAGACCAACTGGCAAGCACTGCACTAATGATTGCAGGAAAAAGTATGGACAGAGCAGACATAGTCAACGCTGTACGAACCGGGCTAGTGGAGAATGAGGAATCCCTGACACTAACACGATTGCGTGACATGGGAGTTAAGCATGGTGATGCACGTCTTTGCCGTCTTTGAGGCCGAGAAAGGAGACAATATAACCAGCTTCTCATGGGGACAATTAGTAGAAGTACTTTAGAGTGGCTGCTGCTTCGGAGAACTGAGCACGCATGGGTATGCCCAATGTGCAGTGACATTAATTGTGATAACAGAACATAAAAGAACATCTTAGTAGGGAGTCGGCAGTACGAAACCCAAGTTCAAGGTGTCTCCTTCGTGCCAAAGAACTGCATGGCTGTTGGGTGAACAGTCGTTAACGAGGGCAGGCAGGTCGTTGTAGGGGCGACGCCTGCTGGTGGATGTAATGTCCTAAGTCCCTTCCCCAGCTAATAATGAGGGTACTGCTGGGGTGACCGTTTATTAACCCTCATATAATTCTTCCGGTCAAAATGGACGCTAGGTACGCCACCTTTTTTTTTTTTAAGCCGTGGCAAATATTTTTCCAGACGGTGGCCGTTGCATTTTTGCTCCATTTGTAGACTGGAAGGATGTAGTTTCGTCGCCCAGCTTCTGAGTTGAGTGCATGGCGTGACACTGTGAGCTGCGTTTGTTTTTCGTTGGCACAGGAGCGGAGCATGTGTGGGGTGACCCGTTTGCTATAAAGCTGAAACTAGGATTACCAGATTACCAGATTACCAGATTTAAATTAAGAATACAATGACATTCTCCTAATTATGATCACTTAATGAAGAATAAAATATTGGCCCTTTTGAAACGAGCTGGCTGAACAATAAAGGCCCTAATCTTCGCAGTTCATGCCGAGTGACTTATCAGGTCTTCACTTTAAATTGCTTGCGGAACAAAAATTAAAATTACATCAATACCACATGGTTACCAAACAAGTTTGAGTACGTGTTGCCGCGTGTATTTGTTTTAGTTGTTACATGCACCAGCAGTGTTACACATTTACACGTTGCCTAATGATACGTGCAATATTATTAACTCAAACACTGCATGTTAATCTTCGTCTGTCATCAGCGTACGTTAATCGTGGATACAATGCGTAGAGCCTTTAACATAGACGAAAAATGAGAAACTCAATTAATTTTAATATAAAATACGGCCTAGTGCAACATCACTAACTTTTTTTTTTTTTTTTTTTTTTATGAAGACTATGAATAACAGTTCATAGACAAACCCCACACGGTGTAGAGAAAAAAAATTCGACAGCAGAAAGCTAGTTTTTAAAACAAGTCAAAATGTCCATGAGGTGAACCAAGAACCAAAAAACAGATCAGTGGGCACAGACCTTGAAATGCAATCTAACCATTCTTATTCATGAGACTTGAAAAGCTGCAAAAGACAGTAATGTGTGTTTGTGTGTGCGAGCGCGCGTGTGCGTGTATGTATGTTGATATGATAGATTTGATTTCTTTCAGATTATAAACTGCATCACACTCAGCCAGAGTTGCATGTAATGGACATACTCTAAACAAGGTGGACATGATTGTGACACACGATTAGGAGCACAGTGATGGAAGGAATTACTGAACAACGAGAACTAAACGAATTTTTAGACATTTAGGAGTAATGGTAACATCGCGACAATGACACTGAACAACAATGTTTTACTAGCACTCGTATCTAGCACTTAACATGTTAGGTAACTTCTAAAATTGGACAGATCGTGGAACGTAGAAATAGAGACGTAAGGCAAATTTAAACACAAACAAATTATTTCTCGTTGTAATTTTAAATAATGTGAACACAAACAATACAATGTATCATTAATGTTCACGTTATTTAAGACAAATGTCAAACGAGCCTGGATTGTGTGAGATAGGAAATATAGTAAGTACCTCTGACGAATCATTTCTAGTCAAAAGGTCTAAATTTAATTGTTACATTCTGTCTGAGTTGTTGCTACTTTTGTGTCATTTTATATCTTATCTGCCTGCATTAAATCCTCAGTAGGGAAAACCTCTCAGCCAGAAAATGTTAAGAGTTTAATACCCAGTCGTTTATTATACAACGCAAACCTTTAATTAAGGGGGTAGTCCTAAGTATAAATTTAAAAAAAAATATTTTTGTTTTAATACATTATGCCAGCAAAATTGTAAAAAAAAAATGTCTTTGTTATTAGGAAGTTTAAAATTTTTAAATATGATCAACAGAACATGATATATTTTGATTATAACTGGGTGCATATGGGTAGCACATCGTCATCATTTTGGTAGAAAATCGTAGAAACAAACAATTTTTTAATATATATTACATTCCAATCCAAAACAATGAACCACTCCATTTTCCTTGATTTTATTTTAAATAATAATTAGAATGGGCAATTGTTACAGTAACAGAATATTAGCTGCAACTCAGATTCAAGGCTTACAAAGTAAGCTTATGTTTAACTGCCGCAATAGAAGCTGTTTTTTCAATATTTTGTTTCATAGAATTAGAGTTGCTTGCATAGAATATAGTTTGTGTGATTGAATGAACGATGAATAAAGAACTGACAGCACTATACTTGGGACATTCCCACCCGTGTTCTGTCCTCTTCTTCAGTAGCCACCGAAGAGACCACATTCTAATAATATCAGCTGCAACCTGCTAAAAAGTTAACCTATGTTTCCCTGTCAGTGTTGAATACCTTCCAGAATTTCTACACACTGTCCGTTGAATTAGACATTCAATCTATGAAATCTCGACCTGTTCTGCTAATACAATGAATTCCAGAGAAATTTGACTAAAAAGCTCAACAAAATGGGAAAGAGGAAAACGTGCACAAAACAACAAAACGTAACGTTTCGGCTGGGCAGCCTTTTTCAAACACAAGTGAAAGACACAAACGAGGAATGGAGAGTATGTAGATCTCTAAGGGGTGACGTGAGCGCTTTAAAAAAATGTGATGCGGAAAAAATGAAATAAAATAAAATAAACGATGGCTAAAAAATATAGTCACAATACTGGGAATAAAAGAAATGCAAGTGGTAATGATACATAAATGATACTGATAAGAAATAGAATAAGGTAATAATATGAAATAAAATAAAAAAAATTAACATTTAAAATGTGATAAGATTAGAACTATTTAGATGAAGGTATGTTGGATATTGATACCTCTTGGACTAAGAACGCCAAGGCTGTGGATAAGGCGATTTTCCAAAGCGAGGCGGGTAGTATGATCGCCAGAGCAAGATTTTAATGCTGTGACAGATATGTCATCTTTACCGCTGTGGTCAGGGCTATTAAAATGAAGAGGGATTGGTTTGAGTGTCTTCTTGTCGATATCGGAGAGGTGTTCCCGGAAACGATCAGCTAGCTTCCTGCCAGTCTCTCCAATGTATGCCTTGCTGCATCGTTTGCAGATAATTGCATAAATTACGTTGCGGGATTCGCAAGTAAAAGGTTCCCTAATTTGAAAAGAACCATTAGGGAAACTGACCGAAGAAGTCTGGACAACGAAAGGACATGTCTTGCAGGTGCTACGTGAGCACTGAGTAGTCCCAAAAGGAAGTGCTGTGTGGATCGGTGGGAGTCGGCTTCGGACAAGTATGTCTTTAAGGTTGCGATCTCGTCTGTAAACTAATCTAGGTTTCTCACTAAAGATAATTTTGGTGTCCGGATCAGAGCGGAGGATGTCCAAATGACGAAAGAATACTTTGGAAGCAACCACATTGTTAGGGTGAAAAGTCAAGATCAATTTAGGTGCATCATTGGTGGAGTTACGTTTGGTAGGAAAAGCATCTCTCCTGGTGATTGCTAAAACTTTGTTTAGAGCCCCTTGTAGAATGTGTTCCGGATAGAAACGGGCACGGAAGAATTCAAGAAGTTCAACTGATTTATCAAAGAAGTCAGAATCATCAGAGCACAACCTGCGCAATCGAAGGAGCTGTGAATATGGAATAGAATTTTTACACGGTAGTGGGTGAGAAGACGTATAGAGGAGATAACTGTGAGAATCCGTGGGTTTGTAGTAGGCTGTGGTTTTCAGACACGGAAAATCGATGCTAATCGTGATGTCAAGAAAGTTAACTGAAGTGGTTGAGATCAGTGAGGTGAATTTGATAGCCGGATTGAAATTGTTGATGTAATTAATAAATTGGTCAAGCTCAACCATGGACATATCGGTGATAGAAACGCCATCATCTATGTATCTCCTATACAGCTCCGGAAACTTGCCCGGGTATGATAAACTGACCTCGTATTCCAGGTGGCCAATAAAGAGGCACGCGTAACTGGGACCCATCTTGGTGCCCATCGCGACCCCACTGATCTGGTCAAAATACTTACCATTGAACTCAAAAGAGTTGAGGGTCAGTACCAGTTCGGCAAGGCGTACAAGAACTGAAGTAGGGATGATCGGGTTGGACCTTCTGTCCAAAAAGAACTGGAGTGCTCTAAGACCATCAGAGTGAGGGATAGACGTATAGAGGGAACATACGTCTATCAGGAAAAGATGATAGGTTTTACCGGGAAGTAATCTGATGGATTCGAAAATGTTGAGGGCATGGTTGGTGTCCTTGACAAATGAAGGGAGACTGGTGACAATCGGTTGGAAAATACTATCTAAAAATTCAGAAAGATACACCGTGGGACAGGAGCATGCAGATACAATGGGACGTCCAGGGTTGTTGGGCTTATGGATCTTAGGCAGCAAGTACATACACGGTTTGCCAAGTTGGCTGTCAAAAACACGCATATTGTTGGCCTGCTTAGGAAGAGTACCCTGTGAAATAAATGATTGTAACGTGTCCTTGACTTTCTTATTGTTGGAAACTGTGGGGTCGTCCCTTCTTGCGGAATAGAAAACGGGGTTTCTGAGTTGGGTACTGGCTTCCTCAATATAAAGATCTTTCCTCCAAACCACTACAGCGCCCCCTTTGTCAGCTGATTTTATAACAATATCGTTCCTCTTTCTGAGGGAGGACAGTGCCCGCCATTCACCTTTGGAGAGGTTGGATTTACGTAAAGGCCTTTGTTCCAACTGTTGGATAGTATGGAGCGTGTGGCTGATGTATAGATCAAGCGCCTTAGATTTACCAGCAGGAGGAGTCCACTGTGAACGGGATTTGTTGGCCGTTGAAAGAAATGTAGTTTCGTCAATAGGCCCAGTGGGGGCGGGTGGTTGACCCCAGTGATGATGTTTCAGGCGTAGACGGCGATAGAAGGAGTGTGCATCCTGGAGGAGAGTGTATTTGTCAGCACGTGGTCTTAGAGGGACAAATTTCAAGCCTTTACTAAGGAGTGAGCGTTCATCATCGGAGAGGGGTAGGTCGGGTGGGATGCAAACAACAAGATTTTGGGCTGAGGCTGGATTAGCAGGTGCTCCAAAGGATTGTGGGGGCCGGAGGCAGTTCATTTTATTCTTCTTTGTTATTGGTAAGGAAAGAATACCACTCCTGATTGGTTGTGTGAATAGTAGAGCGGATGATCAAATAGGCCAACCTGTTGTTGGTTAAGAGCCTACGTAGATTGTAGACCAGAATATCAATCTGGTCGCCCAGTTGTTGGAGGTGGCGTTCGTGTGCATCTAGTATGCAACGCATGCGAAGATAAGCGCATTTTTCCTCCTCGATTCTGGCCAATGGTTGGCTGTAGTTCAAGGATGGCGGGCCTACTGAAGGATGGAATTTGGTGGCGAAACCTTTCGGGATAATTTTTAAACGTAAACATCGTTGTAGAAAATTACGATGAGATGTAACGCTGGTTTTCTTAAACGTGGTGAAAGCGAGATTTTTAGCAGTCAGAGACAACTCAGCGGGCATCAGACTGAAAGCAATAGTGATAAAAGAACGCAGGTTAGTCATGACTGAGGCGTGAGAAGGCATTTGGGAAGAGTAGAACACAGGTTAGACACAAAAGTATATAAAGGGAAACAAATTTTAAAAACTTATATTAATAAAAAGTACTTACGTATGGCCGAAATAAACAAAGCGAAACACAAGGGCGCGGAAAATAAACCAAACATGTACAGTGACAAACAAAAACGTGGGTCAGGCGCAGTCGATGTTAAAATCCAAAAATGGTTAAACTATGGGGGTGACTGCAGTCAAGCTAATACAATGAATTCCAGAGAAATTTGACTAAAAAGCTCAACAAAATGGGAAAGAGGAAAACGTGCACAAAACAACAAAACGTAACGTTTCGGCTGGGCAGCCTTTTTCAAACACAAGTGAAAGACACAAACGAGGAATGGAGAGTATGTAGATCTCTAAGGGGTGACGTGAGCGCTTTAAAAAAATGTGATGCGGAAAAAATGAAATAAAATAAAATAAACGATGGCTAAAAAATATAGTCACAATACTGGGAATAAAAGAAATGCAAGTGTTAATGATACATAAATGATACTGATAAGAAATAGAATAAGGTAATAATATGAAATAAAATAAAAAAATTAACATTTAAAATGTGATAAGATTAGAACTATTTAGATGAAGGTATGTTGGATATTGATACCTCTTGGACTAAGAACGCCAAGGCTGTGGATAAGGCGATTTTCCAAAGCGAGGCGGGTAGTATGATCGCCAGAGCAAGATTTTAATGCTGTGACAGATATGTCATCTTTACCGCTGTGGTCAGGGCTATTAAAATGAAGAGGGATTGGTTTGAGTGTCTTCTTGTCGATATCGGAGAGGTGTTCCCGGAAACGATCAGCTAGCTTCCTGCCAGTCTCCCCAATGTATGCCTTGCTGCATCGTTTGCAGATAATTGCATAAATTACGTTGCGGGATTCGCAAGTAAAAGGTTCCCTAATTTGAAAAGAACCATTAGGGAAACTGACCGAAGAAGTCTGGACAACGAAAGGACATGTCTTGCAGGTGCTGCGTGAGCACTGAGTAGTCCCAAAAGGAAGTGCTGTATGGATCGGTGGGAGTCGGCTTCGGACAAGTATGTCTTTAAGGTTGCGATCTCGTCTGTAAACTAATCTAGGTTTCTCACTAAAGATAATACTGGTGTCCGGATCAGAGCGGAGGATGTCCAAATGACGATCATTTGGACATCCTCCGCTCTGATCCGGACACCAAATTCCCTCATTAGTGAGAAAACTTAGATTAGTTTACAGACGAGATCGCAACCTTAAAGACATACTTGTCCGAAGCCGACTCCCACCGATCCACACAGCACTTCCTTTTGGGACTACTCAGTGCTCACGTAGCACCTGCAAATGCATGTCCTTTCGTTGTCCAGACTTCTTCGGTCAGTTTCCCTAATGGTTCTTTTCAAATTAGGGAACCTTTTACTTGCGAATCCCGCAACGTAATTTATGCAATTATCTGCAAACGATGCAGCAAGGCATACATTGGAGAGACTGGCAGGAAGCTAGCTGATCGTTTCCGGGAACACCTCTCCGATATCGACAAGAAGACACTCAAACCAATCCCTCTTCATTTTAATAGCCCTGACCACAGCGGTAAAGATGACATATCTGTCACAGCATTAAAATCTTGCTCTGGCGATCATACTACCCGCCTCGCTTTGGAAAATCGCCTTATCCACAGCCTTGGCGTTCTTAGTCCAAGAGGTATCAATATCCAACATACCTTCATCTAAATAGTTCTAATCTTATCACATTTTAAATGTTAATTTTTTTATTTTATTTCATATTATTACCTTATTCTATTTCTTATCAGTATCATTTATGTATCATTACCACTTGCATTTCTTTTATTCCCAGTATTGTGACTATATTTTTTTCGCCATCGTTTATTTTATTTTATTTCATTTTTTCCGCATCACATTTTTTTTAAAGCGCTCACGTCACCCCTTAGAGATCTACATACTCTCCATTCCTCGTTTGTGTCTTTCACTTGTGTTTGAAAAAGGCTGCCCAGCCGAAACGTTACGTTTTGTTGTTTTGTGCACGTTTTCCTCTTTCCCATTTTGTTGAGCTTTTTAGTCAAATTTCTCTGGAATTCATTGTATTAGCTTGACTGCAGTCACACCCCCATAGTTTAACCATTTTTGGATTTTAACATCGACTGCGCCTGACCCACGTTTTTGTTTGTCACTGTACGTGTTTGGTTTATTTTCCGCGCCCTTGTGTTTCGCTTTGTTTATTTCGCCATACGTAAGTACTTTTTATTAATATAAGTTTTAAAAATTGTGTTTCCCTTTATATACTTTTGTGTCTAACCTGTGTTCTACTCTTCCCAAATGCCTTCTCACGCCTCAGTCATGACTAACCTGCGTTCTTTTATCACTATTGCTTTCAGTCTGATGCCCGCTGAGTTGTCTCTGACTGCTAAAAATCTCGCTTTCACCACGTTTAAGAAAACCAGCGTTACATCTCATCGTAATTTTCTACAACGATGTTTACGTTTAAAAATTATCCCGAAAGGTTTCGCCACCAAATTCCATCCTTCAGTAGGCCCGCCATCCTTGAACTACAGCCAACCATTGGCCAGAATCGAGGAAAAAATGCGCTTATCTTCGCATGCGTTGCATACTAGATGCACACGAACGCCACCTCCAACAACTGGGCGACCAGATTGATATTCTGGTCTACAATCTACGTAGGCTCTTAACCAACAACAGGTTGGCCTATTTGATCATCCGCTCTACTATTCACACAACCAATCAGGAGTGGTATTCTTTCCTTACCAATAACAAGAAGAATAAAATGAACTGCCTCCGGCCCCCACAATCCTTTGAAGCATCTGCTAATCCAGCCTCAGCCCAAAATCTTGTTGTTTGCATCCCACCCGACCTACCCCTCTCCGATGATGAACGCTCACTCCTTAGTAAAGGCTTGAAATTTGTCCCTCTAAGACCACGTGCTGACAAATACACTCTCCTCCAGGATGCACACTCCTTCTATCGCCGTCTACGCCTGAAACATCATCACTGGGGTCAACCACCCGCCCCCACTGGGCCTATTGACGAAACTACATTTCTTTCAACGGCCAACAAATCCCGTTCACAGTGGACTCCTCCTGCTGGTAAATCTAAGGCGCTTGATCTATACATCAGCCACACGCTCCATACTATCCAACAGTTGGAACAAAGGCCTTTACGTAAATCCAACCTCTCCAAAGGTGAATGGCGGGCACTGTCCTCCCTCAGAAAGAGGAACGATATTGTTATAAAATCAGCTGACAAAGGGGGCGCTGTAGTGGTTTGGAGGAAAGATCTTTATATTGAGGAAGCCAGTACCCAACTCAGAAACCCCGTTTTCTATTCCGCAAGAAGGGACGACCCCACAGTTTCCAACAATAAGAAAGTCAAGGACACGTTACAATCATTTATTTCACAGGGTACTCTTCCTAAGCAGGCCAACAATATGCGTGTTTTTGACAGCCAACTTGGCAAACCGTGTATGTACTTGCTGCCTAAGATCCATAAGCCCAACAACCCTGGACGTCCCATTGTATCTGCATGCTCCTGTCCCACGGTGTATCTTTCTGAATTTTTAGATAGTATTTTCCAACCGATTGTCACCAGTCTCCCTTCATTTGTCAAGGACACCAACCATGCCCTCAACATTTTCGAATCCATCAGATTACTTCCCGGTAAAACCTATCATCTTTTCCTGATAGACGTATGTTCCCTCTATACGTCTATCCCTCACTCTGATGGTCTTAGAGCACTCCAGTTCTTTTTGGACAGAAGGTCCAACCCGATCATCCCTACTTCAGTTCTTGTACGCCTTGCCGAACTGGTACTGACCCTTAACTCGTTTGAGTTCAATGGTGAGTATTTTGACCAGATCAGTGGGGTCGCGATGGGCACCAAGATGGGTCCTAGTTACGCGTGCCTCTTTATGGGCCACCTGGAATACGAGGTCAGTTTATCATACCCGGGCAAGTTTCCGGAGGTGTATAGGAGATACATAGATGATGGCGTTGGTATCACCGAAATGTCCATGGTTGAGCTTGACCAATTTATTAATTACATCAACAATTTCAATCCGGCTATCAAATTCACCTCACTGATCTCAACCACTTCAGTTAACTTTCTTGACATCACGATTAGCATCGATTTTCCGTGTCTGAAAACCACAGCCTACTACAAACCCACGGATTCTCACAGTTATCTCCTCTATACGTCTTCTCACCCACTACCGTGTAAAAATTCTATTCCATATTCACAGCTCCTTCGATTGCGCAGGTTGTGCTCTGATGATTCTGACTTCTTTGATAAATCAGTTGAACTTCTTGAATTCTTCCGTGCCCGTTTCTATCCGGAACACATTCTACAAGGGGCTCTAAACAAAGTTTTAGCAATCACCAGGAGAGATGCTTTTCCTACCAAACGTAACTCCACCAATGATGCACCTAAATTGATCTTGACTTTTCACCCTAACAATGTGGTTGCTTCCAAAGTATTCTTTCGTCATTTGGACATCCTCCGCTCTGATCCGGACACCAAAATTATCTTTAGTGAGAAACCTAGATTAGTTTACAGACGAGATCGCAACCTTAAAGACATACTTGTCCGAAGCCGACTCCCACCGATCCACACAGCACTTCCTTTGGGACTACTCAGTGCTCACGTAGCACCTGCAAAACATGTCCTTTCGTTGTCCAGACTTCTTCGGTCAGTTTCCCTAATGGTTCTTTTCAAATTAGGGAACCTTTTACTTGCGAATCCCGCAACGTAATTTATGAAATTATCTGCAAACGATGCAGCAAGGCATACACTGGGAAGACTGGCAGGAAGCTAGCAGATCGTTTCCGGGAACACCTCTCCGATATCGACAAGAAGACACTCAAACCAATCCCTCTTCATTTTAATAGCCCTGACCACAGTGGTAAAGATGACATATCTGTCACAGCATTAAAATCTTGCTCTGGCGATCATACTACCCGCTTCGCTTTGGAATATCGCCTTATCCACAGCCTTGGCGTTCTTAGTCCAAGAGGTATCAATATCCATCATACCTTGTTCTAATCTTGTCACATTTTGAATGTTATTTTATTTTATTTCATATTATTACCTTATTCTATTTCTTATCAGTATCATTTATGTATCATTAACACTTGCATTTCTTTTATTCCCAGTATTGTGACTATATTTTTTAGCCATCGTTTATTTTATTTTATTTCATTTTTTCCGCATCACATTTTTTTAAAGCGCTCACGTCACCCCTTAGAGATCTACATACTCTCCATTCCTCGTTTGTGTCTTTCACTTGTGTTTGAAAAAGGCTGCCCAGCCGAAACGTTACGTTTTGTTGTTTTGTGCACGTTTTCCTCTTTCCCATTTTGTTGAGCTTTTTAGTCAAATTTCTCTGGAATTCATTGCTTTTGTCCTTACTAGGATGAAATTTTTCGTTATTTGAAGCCCTACCCTGTCTTTTGCCAGAGGCCGCAATATAGGCAGGCCATACATATGGCCAATTGTCTGAACGCGGTTTCTGGGACCTCTCCACGGCGATCCTCATCCGCATGGTGACACTTTGTGTCATCGGGTGTTTATCGCTTGTGTGATGTCCTGGTGGCGTAGAAAGTCAGTCAGTAAACAAAACTAAACAAAAATCGTCTATTCCAATAACGTGCGTCTTTTTGTTCACAGTCCTGAATTAAGTAAGTAATATCTGAGAAGGTCTGTATGATAAAGATGTGAATTGTTAAACTAAAAGAATGTTATTTTAGTGAAGCATAAGAACAGCTCTTGTTTTTTCCCCTTCTATGACTATAGAGTCCTGATAATGTCTAGGCAATGTGGGCTAGCCACGTTTATTCCTATTGCCCGTGGCTAGCCCACAAGATTACCATGAAAGAATGGTGACTCTCGGGAAAGACCTTGTGACACCTATGGAAATACTGGCTCCCAGGTATCGCCGGGGAGATAAACTGACATCTGAAGACAGATGTCGACTGTGGACCGGGTTGATCACCCCTAACACAGTATAATACCTCCGATTTCGTACAACCACATATAAATATGCCCCCAGGGCCCTCCGAAAGGGGGGGGGGGAGAATGAAGGGCCCAATCAAATTGATACTCTCAGTGACGACTATGCTAGCCCCCGGACTCAGATACTCGCCCAACGTCCGGGCTGGCTCTGTACATGTGGGAAAAGCTTCAGGGAGGTTGCATGGTCTGAGAACGCATGCCGGAAGAATGAAATGCGAGGGTGCTCCACGCAGTAAACGCCGTCGCAAAACTACTACTCCTGTGGTAGTTTCTGAGTCGTCAGGAAACGACGGGCTGGGTGAACCCCACTCGCCCGGAGAGGCCTATGACGTCGACTGCGGAGGAGCACCTTTGATGATTTCTGAGGAAGTGCGTTCTAGGATCAGGTTTCCACCTGCGAGCGATAAGGTGGTGTAGTGTAAGTTGGAGGCTACATTGTGTGAGATACTTAAACATGATTTAAACAAGGAGTCGTTAGGCGACACGCTTACAAAATTTGGTGATGTTATATATGAACACTGCTTCCGCGAGTTCGGGACAGTGCAAAAGGCACAGCCGGGTGCCAAGCAGAATACTAGCAGGAGGCAGAGGGACATTCTGAAGTGTCGGGCAGACAAGAATGCCCTCAGAAAACGGTTCAAAGCCGCTACAGGTAGCGAACGGGAGGGGCTGTATGAGGTCTGGTTGCATTTAAAGAACAGACACAGTGCCCTCTGTCGCGCCGAGCGTTTCTGTGCCAACAGACGGAGAACCAAAAGGGAGCGAGAGAAATTCTTTAGGGACCCGTATCAGTTTGCCCGAGGTCTATTCGAGCAACCGAAGTCTGGGACTCTGGTTGTCAGTCAGGAAGAACTTGAGTCACATCTACGCAAGATGTACTCTGACAAAAGAGGAGAGAGCATCTCGATGACAATCAAGAGATCCTTAGCGGCCTCAAGCAGCCTGAGTTGCCGAAGGTACCATTTAAAATGATACCTCCCCTTTGGTCTGAGGTTGAGGAAGTTGTGAAAAAGGCCAGCGGCAAGTCTGCCCTAGGTCCGAATGGTGTTCCGTACGTTCTTTACAAGCGTTGCCCGAAAATCCTAAAAATGCTTCACGTCTTGTTGAGACAAGCGTGGATCCGCAAACACATATGTCCAGAATGGCAAAAGGCGAATGGGGTCTACATTCCCAAAGAGCAGGACACGAAGAGTTTTTCCCAATTCAGGCCCATCTCGCTGTTGAATGTCGAGGGTAAGATATTCTTCTCGGTCATGTTCAAAAGGGTGGTATTCCGGGCGTTCCTGGGTGCCTTGAACACGCGACCATGATCTGGGAGGCTATCCAGAGAGCCAAGCATAAGAGAACTCAATTGCACGTGATTTGGTTGGACTTAGCCAACGCCTACGGGGCAGTCCCCCATAGGCTACTGTGGCGAGCCCTTCGCATGTTCCACATACCGGCACAGATCAATGATATGATCGAGCAATATTTCTCTAATTTCGCTTTGCGCTTCTTTACCTTGACGTTTACCACGAGATGGACTGATTTGCAGATTGGGATAGCTATGGGGTGTACGATCTCACCTGTACTGTTTGTCATGGCCATGCAGATCATGTTAGACGGGGCGGCCGGCTACGCACAATGCCTTCAAATAGGGGATCACTGGATGCCGCCACTACGTGCATGGCATTTATGGATGACACGACTATTATAACGGGCAGCGAGGAGTCTGCCCGCACGATCCTGAAAAGATTGGACGCGGTGGTCCAATGGAGCGGTATGCAGTTCAAACCGCAGAAGTCGAGGAGTCTGTCAATCCATAAGGGCAAGGTGTCGGCAACCAGTTTTACGGTGGCAAGGAACAAGATCCTTACGGTTCTGGAGGAACCGGTGAAGAGCCTCGGTCGCGTTTACGATTCGAAGTTATCTGATAGAGCGGAGGTCCGGCGAATACACGAGTCACTGGCTACATGCCTGCTCACGATCGAGCGATGCAGGCTGGTCTTGAAATTCAAGGTATGGTGTCTCCAATTCATGTTGATTCCGAAGCTGCTCTGGCCACTGTTAGTCTACGAGGTGACGATGACTGCAGTTGAAACCATGGAGAGGAAAATCAACACAGCCTTAAGAAAGTGGATTGGTGCACCGCCTTGTCTGACCGACGTGGCTCTGTATTGCAAGCAGGCTAAGCTGGTACTCCCGTTCAAATCGATAACCGAAGAGTTTAAAGTTGGCAAAGTAAGACTCGCCATGCTCTTGCGCGAGTCTTCAGACCCAAATGTCATCGCTGACCAGCCCGCTCTAAAGACTGGCCAGAAGAAAGGGTCCTCGATGCGATTGAATCTGCCCAGAATTCACTAAAATTGAGGGAGATAATGGGATACACTCAAACCGACCGTCGGGGCCTAGGGCACGGAAAGGTCAATTGGTGGTCAAAGGCCTCAGCCAAAGAGCGCCGAGACATGATAATACAAATGGTGAGAGACAACAAAAACGAGGTTCGGGTTCAGAAAGCAGCCCAGCAGTCGCAGCAGGGCCATTGGTTCAGCCTGGAGAGCGCATTGCCAAGAATACTCACATGGGGTGAGATCTGGCAGATGACCCCGCTGTGACTGAGCTTTATCGTTCATTCGGCGTACGATGTATTACCGTCCGGTGTTAACATGGTTAAATGGTCTGTGACCAACGATCCGACTTGCCCGTTGTGTAAAGCGAAGCAGACTCTAGAACACGTCCTGTCCGCGTGCAGGAAAGCCCTAGGTCAAGGCCGATATACCTGGCGACACAACAAGGTGCTAAAAGAGTTAGCAGCCATTGTTGACCAGGCTAGAATGAGGGCTAACACCAGAGCCAGTTCTACCATCGTCCCCATTCGTTTCCCCAAGGTTGGGCAGGTTCCACAAGGTAAGGTCAACCAAAACGCATTCGCTCCATCTGTGCTAGACTCTGCGAGGGACTGGTTACTGGCGGTTGATCTGCCGGGCCATGAAAGGTACCCCGAGTTAATCCAGAAGACCGGCCTGCGACCTGACATAGTTCTCCACTCATCCTGATTGAGCTGACTGTCCCATATGAGTCGCGTATTCGAAGAGAATCACATGTATAAGCTCGTGAAATACAGTGATTTAGCAGCCGGTCTGAGGAGAAACGAGGCGTACACGGTACGGGTCTTTGCGTCGAAGTGGGAGCGAGAGGCCTCGTTTCCACTTCACTGTACAATGTGGTGAAAGAACTAGGATTGCGCGGTAATGAACGGAAACGAACACTTAAAAAACTGGGTGAGGCAGCCGAAAGGGCCTCGAGCTGGCTTTGGACGCAACGCAACAACGTAGGGGACGGGCCTCGGTGAGCTGGTCCGGGTGTCTAGTGGAAAAGGGTTTCTCACCCTTTGAAAGTCCATCGTGTCCGAATTGTCTGCCAGTGTTCCTCTGCCACCTGCTAACAAAAGTCCAACATGTGTCCGGTAAAGCAAACGTAAGCTTGTCGCTCGGTCGTCCAGGCATGCTGACTGCTCTAATTAGGCTGCCGCGACGACTTCTTATCTCACAGTACCTTCTGCAAACCACCAAGTCGTCTTGTCTCTATCCGAAAGAAAACACCATCCGGTAATTTCGTGCAGCAGGGTACCAGCCCTGAGCTCCATGAACTCAGGTGGGCCCACCTCCGAAAGTGTCTAGGAATCGTGTTCCGAAACACTTGTCGACGAGGATAATTTCTACTGACGACTGGTAGATCCCTGCTGTACTTGCTCCCTGTGAGTTTATTCCTATAGGCAGTAGAAAAGCATGCATCATACAAATATTGAGATTTATAACTTCAAGCCTCGACTTGGCTCTTG
This sequence comes from Candidula unifasciata, assembly GCA_905116865.2. Classification (NCBI taxonomy): domain Eukaryota; kingdom Metazoa; phylum Mollusca; class Gastropoda; order Stylommatophora; family Geomitridae; genus Candidula; species Candidula unifasciata. Next base: position 39,669 of record CAJHNH020000937.1, on the reverse strand, counting down.
TAACATGAAGTCCAATTTCTTGACAAGCAGCATTCGTCTCTAAGGCATTGCGAGATCGACTCGTAATTCCAACTTACTGCGATCGAAACCCACCGACTAATAAGAGATGACAAATAGAATTTAAGGGTTTTATTTTGGGTGAAGTACATTCCTTAAGTATCTAGGCATAAAGATAACGTCAAATGAAAGATGTGTCACTTAGGTGAAGAGCGTGACAGGACTGGCACAAACTTTAATTTATTAAATGAAGACCTTTTAACACAATAAGTCCATGTAATTTGGGGTTAAAAATGATAATCGCATGCTATAAAGAATCAGTGTTATGAAATGGCTTGGAATCTTTACAATGAATAAACAAGCAGCAACAAAATAACTTGAGGCTTCCGATATTAAGTTTTACGGAAGAGATCTTAAAATTCCTTGCACACACACATACACACACATTCACGCACACACACACACACACACACACGCACACACGAAGCTACCCCAGATGTTTTGAAGGAGTCGAGTGACTGAAGACAACGCATCACACTCAGAAAGAGACAGTAAACACTTAAGTCATATTTATGAGAAAAGGAAACCTCGAGCGTGTTGTGTGCTAAACTCACTTTGCTGTTCAATTGCACCAGGCGTCAGGGGCGTGATCGCCTACGGAGGTGGTGGAGGCGCTAGATAATGATGACGATGGTAGAGGCGAGTGCCAAGAAGTCTACATGGTTAAATTGTGAGATAGGGTTTTCTTGAGTTTCATGGCTGAAAGAGTTTGCACAGATATTGTGTGACTTATGCTGAGCTGAAAGTTAGCCCGTGCCCAGTCAGTGTTGGTGTATTTTAGAATGCTCCAGTTGAGTTTAATTAATGGAGACAATGCGATGAGAGCTCAACATCTCTATATGATCCAACTTCGATGGATGTGTTCCTGATCGCTTTGTAGGCTGATTGCGACTGTGGGTCGGGAGGCGTAGTGCCGTGGGCATAGCCAGCCTCTAGTCAGCTTTTATGTATAGATTATTTTTGACCCAAAGTGTGGGCACATAACCGAGACGTTTATTAAAGGCTACTGGTGACCCTAGGAGTGGGCCCATAGGCCAACAGGTGTTAATGTTGTGGACTCTTGTCAAGTCGCGGCTAGGTGTCGCCCTTCGAGGTGATACTGCCTTGAAAATATACCAATATGTATCGGTGAGATTTAGACGGACAGTAGTTCTGTAATCATCAATTCAACCTGGTCATCATGCTGTGTTCTTCAATAAAGAGACTAATGCACGACTATAGAGATGACTTCCAACGTGTTGTTGTTGACTGTTGTCGCTGTTGGTGTACGATGTGACTATGTGGTCTGTGTTAGTTAGGCACTCTATGGTAGGGAATCCAATTTATCGCCAGAAGGTCGAAATGGAAACTTTCATATATATATATATATATATATATATATATATATATATATATATATATATATGTGTGTGTGTGTGTGTGTGTGTGTGTGTGTGTGTGTGTGTGTGTGTGTGTATGTATATATGGGTGTAGCGTTAATCATACACCCCTAGATACTTCATCATAGTTTGGAGGCCACGTCCTCGAACCTATGTGTTTCGCCAAACAGCCCTCGGACGCACAATAGTTTGGGAGTCAGGATCGTTTGACCAGTTTAGGAACCTGTTCGTTTTAACATCATAGGCTACATCTTTTAAACTGATGACGTAGGAGTGACAGTGTAAAAAAAGAGTTCAAGAATCACTACTCTAGACTGAGATAACTTACTTCCCCCCCCCCCCCCCACCTTTCCCCACACAAAGGCACACATAAGGTGGAGGGTGGGGTCTGAGCATCTGAAATAATTATATGATGGACAACCCCCTGCCACTTACTCTTCCCTCATACCAGAAAGTCTGCAAATAATGTGTGCATTATAACCCCCCCCCCTCACCCCCCCCCCCCCGCACTTCCCCACCCCTACTCACACACACAGTCCTCTACTTAACCATGTATTAGAGTCAACGCACTCTATTTTTTTTAGAATGTGTGTAGACATTTCGTATGTTATATAATTTAGTACTAATGATGACTGTTAGTATTATTATTCCCCCGTGTGGGTTCCAGGGCCCCATTGTGGGGAAAACAAGAATAGACCCACTGTTTTCCCAGAAGCATGTCGTAGTAGTCGTCTAATTGGGAGCTTCCTTCGAAGTCTGAGTACATGTGCCTCAGACTCAAGGAACCAACAGTCTGCAAACAGCCAGATCTTATAAACGAATGTACACGCAACACTCCGGTTGTAGAACAGAGATAGGCGAATAAGCAGACCTTTCCAGCAGAGTTTACAGCCGGTGAAGAAGATTAGTGTTATTATTATTATTATTATTTTTCATGGCTCAACAAGACGTTATTCTTTTGAGGCTCCACAATACGTTTCTTGTACGGGATGTTGGCCTTAATTATGGCCTGTCGAAGGTTTCCTTGTAACAGAGTTCCAACTGACACTTTCACATGTGTTCCATACTTATAGGAACAATTGTTGTCGTATTGTGGTAGATGTAAAGAAATTAACGATGTCACTTTCTGTTTCAGAAAGCCGTGTCTGACAATGTGAAGTTAAAGTGTCCCGACCAGTCAGGACTCGTGCAATTTTTCATAATTCAATTTTCTGTGAAAAAGTTGCACATTCTAACTTACACATCAATTGTCGTGCAAATAAAACTTCTTTGAAAACAAATATCTTTATGTTGTGTTAATAACGTTTTATGTTTGGTGTCATTGCAACTTTCTATCATCGACTGTGAATGCTGGTTGGGTTCATAATCAGCTGCAGTCGATTTCATAACAGACCGCTTTATAGTGATTTCGACAGCATTGTTAACATCATGTCATTGAGAAAGCAGTGACATACGAATGAATACAAAAACTGTTGGTAAATTAGTCAGCAAGTGAATGCTCCTGCAGGCAAGGGAAGCCCTTTAGCCGGTATGCAGCCTATTTAGTCAACATGCATTTCTTTCGCACAATAAAGTAACTACGATGTTGTTGTTGTGACATTATTATTTTAACGGAGTAGAGAATGCGCGGGGTAAATAAAATACAGCTAATGATGCTGACCTTTCTGACTTCTTTTTTTTTAAATCCCTGATTTCTACCATAAAACCAAGTCTAAAGTAAACAATTGCAGTGTGTAGAATAAACAAGTGCATGTGTTAAATCTTGCACATAGACAAATAGGTAATTAGTACCTGCCAATTAGAAATGGTTCAATGTGACAAACGAAATGGAGACGATGATGAAGACGAAGAGAGCGGCAAGATATTTACAGAATCAGCATACACACAAATATCTTATTCTTGTCGTGTTGGCATTTTGAATAGCATATCGTATTGAACCTGTTTAGTGGATCTTCTTACTGCACATCCAGCTTGTAGTCTGAAAGTGCTCATATTTCCTCCTCCGTATGTCACTCGGGGTGTAACGAATATACCATTAGTTCTGTTTTTTCCCTTCTTCTTTCACAACAGTCTTATCTGTTCTAGTTTACCGCTTTTGAAGCCGTTTACTACTTTTTGCAGATTTGTGTTAGTTGCAGATTCGCGTGCATTATTTGTAGAGGGCGCTGTATGATCATAAGTCTTACAAAAGTGCTGTAACTACATCTTTTGGCCAAAACAGGGACAACGTAATACATTTTCCTTCTTTTATTTTTCACTTGTTCCAAAAACGTGGAACGTTTGTTTAGCGGGTGCGGCACCAGACGTATGGACTCCTTTACGACATCCCCTGCCTCTTCCCTAGCAAGCAGGCAATACTAGGGTGACCGTTTACTTCCTGCATTGACAGAATACTCTCTATGAATTGCGTACTTGAGAATAACAAGAATCTTTGCCGGAGCTAAGGAGTGCGTGCTCTGTGCTTGATACCATCTTCAGGTGGCAACGGAGAGAGTGGGAAGAGGACAAGACGAGTAAATGAAGAGAGCAAGTTTTGAGGTTTTTAACACCGGATCAACATCATGGCACACATGTGTAACCCATAAGTTCTCTGCTCTTCTTCTAGCTCAAGTCTGAGTCCGAAGAAGCTTAGCATAGGGAACAGGCTCTGTAGCACAGGCAAGGATTCTAAAATACTTTGGGTAAATTTTTAACTCAAAATGTTGGCCGTGCAGCAGCGTTGGCTTACTATTTTCGATTTCCAACTGTCATGGGCGCAACAATACACACGGGCGTCCGATCTCACTACCCAGACCCCAGGAGGAATTACTAGAAGTCCAAGTCCACATGAAAAAATCCCAGCCCTTACCTGGGATTGAACCCGGAAGCTCTAGTACTCAATGCGGAGACACGGTCTCTAGATCATGCAGTCCCCTTGTGGAGAGAGAAGACAGCATTTAAATCGGAGAGCCGTAGCCCGAAGAGTCAGGCGACAAACGGATTGTCTGGGAAAGCGTATTAGAGTGAGTTACTGGAATTGTCGTAGTGCCAAGCAGAGAGGACTTGTACTTTAGAGACTGATTTATGACTTTCATATCGTCATGCTGCAGAAATTACACAGATTTTAGTGTCCTGGATACATGAGTTATATAAATGCTACTGGACAGGGAAGACATGGTCAATGTCTGCTGGTGAAGAAAGAGGTGAAGCATGAGGTTCTTGACATGGGCCAGTGGTATCAGCGTACACTAGAGCTTCAGGGTCAACAGACAGATAATTGTGGACAACCTGGAACATAGTAAATGTTTATGCTGCGGTTGAGTCTCTTGTCAAAAAGGGACACAGGGACTGGCTCAAAGAGTTAAAACAAATCCAGGTGATTGACTTCCTATTTGTAGGGATTTAAACGCGCGGAACAGATTATAAGACAATATTGGGAAAACAAGACAAGAAATGCTTTAATAGAGGCTATGGTGGATGCAGACGTAGTATGTATAAACGGCGGTAGGCAAACTAGAATGGCAACAAGACCTAGTGATGCAGACACCGATATTGATTTGGCGTTTGTTACCCAGTCAGCAGTGCTGGACACAAAATAGAGTGCTTTGGAGATGATGGAAATGACCATATGCCATGCTCAGTCTTGATTTTCAAAGCTAGCAAGGTCTGGGCTGTGAGAACGCGCAAGACTTTTAAGTATGAGAGGCCAGTACGCTTCTTGGACGCCTTCTACAGAAGGTAGTCAGCAGAACTACCACCTCTGCTTTTGTGCAGCTTCCATGGTGGACCCAAGAAGTAGAACAGGCATGAGGAGCGATGCGAGCAACAGTTAAACGTTTACAGAAAGTTCGAAAGGCACCTCACAGGTTAAAATAGGATGTAGATAAACTATAAAAAGTTAGAAAAGAAAACGTAGAAGAGTTCAAGCAGTCTGCAGCAAAAAAAAAAAAAAACTAAAACGGAACAATTTATGAGCAAAATGGGAGGTGAAATCACTGCACAGACAGATGCAAAGGAAGGATCGGCTTATCACAACAGGCATTATATACGCTGATAATGGTATGCCAATGACAACAGACAAAGAGAAAGGGGAAGCATGTTTGAAGAGCTTTATAACCCAAACCGATCATAATGATAAATCGCTTAAAATTCAGTTAGAGATAATCTGTCTAAATGTATTATTGATAATTCTTTTCAGGATATCATTAGGGTTGATGATATAAAATATGTATATTGCAAAAAGCAAAAGACACTGCGCCGGGGGAAGACGGAGTGAGGTATGCCCACACGAAGACATGAGTGATGAAGACTTGAGGGAGATGGCAGTTCACTTTAACCAGAGCGTCAGAACAGCGTTTGTACCCCAGGATTGGGTTCACAGCTACATGATCCCCCTTCCGAAACCAGCAAATACCATTGCAGACTCAGCGGTATTAGGATTACCACCCTACAGAATACTTCTGGCAAGGTGCTAGAGAAGATTATTGCGGTTAAACTACACGTTTTTTTTGAAAAGGCAAGAGCTCCTATCAAAAGGTTTGGGTAGTTACCGGCCAGGTAAAGATACCTGATCTAAGGCACCTACTTTTGCTTTTGATGTTTACGAAGGGTTCCAGAACAGGCAGGAGACAGTTGTGGCAGCATTTGTTCTTGAGGTTGCCTACAATAAAATCAGATATGATATTATGAGATCAGCAGTCATGGAGAAGGGGGTTTGTACCTAACCTGGTTAGCAGCTCTCCTGCATTCACGCATGGTTGCCTTTCGCCTGGTTACACGAACCTAAGAACCATGAAATTCAACACCGAGACCACCCCAGTGTTCTGCAATTTCACAGGTGCTCTTTAATGTGTATACAAGCAAGATTGCAGAACTTGAAACACCAGGTGTTGGAAGAATATTGTTCAAGATGTTCATGATTTTTCATCCAAAGAGAAATTTTGTAGAATTCAGGCTTTGATGAAATTATAATCACCTAACAACATTTCTGTTAGGATGGTTTCCGATATTTTAATGGTTTACTACCCATATATTTTCTATACACCAGTGACAACTCTTCTAGAGGAAATTTCAAATGCATGGCTATACACTCAAAGTTTTGGGTCCACGCCGTAAAAGAATCACTCTGAGTGAATAATTTTACCAGCCCCTAAAACTTTAACTCAGCCTTGCCCATTTGAACTTCAGCGTCTCAGTCAGCATTTATCTCTTTCACCTTTCCATCGACATTCTTTCTTTCTACATTTATGTGTTACTGTCCATTTCCTATCTTTAAGGATCGAAACATCAGCTAATTGTTTCTGTTTATTGGCAGTCTGTTCTTTCTCTCTCTCTGCTTGGGCTTCTAGTTCTCGTTAGTTGTGTCTGCGTGTGCGTCTGTGGGTATTTTCTGTGTGTATATCTGTTTGTGTGCGTGTGTGTCTGTGGGTGTGTCTATGTGTGTGCGTGTGTGCGGGTATGTCAGTCTGTGTGTTCTGGGCTGTGCTTTTCTCTGAGAATTTCTGGATGCACGGATGTATGTGTGAGTGTATGAATGTTTGAATATATGTATATATGTATGTATATATGTATGTACGTATGTGTTGTTTATGTGTGTATCTATGCATGCATGTATGTATATATGTATGTATGTTTACATTGTATGTATGTATGCATGTACGTATTATTATGTTTGTAGGTATATATGTATGTGTGTTTTTGTGTGTGCGTATGTGTGAGTTGGGGTTAGTTTATACGTGTATATGGAACATGTGGGTGTAGATGTGACTAGTTAAGTGACTGAACAAAAAGGTTAACGCGTATATGGGGATATGTGTGTGTGTGTGTGTGTGTGTGTGTACGTGTGTGCGTGCAGGCGAGAGTGCCCATGTATTTTTCCACCCATGCTTTTCCGTTTTTTCCTAGTTTTTATGATATTCATATTATTATATAAACATAATATGTGTTATTGATTAAAAAAACAAAAAACTGCTCTGTGAAAGGTGGGTGTTTGAAAGGGGAGAATGTAAGACGGGCCTGCGTGCCCTTTGAAAATTATGTTTTTTCGCTGGTTCATTGAAGTTCAGAGTTGATTCTGATCAAGGCAATTTGTGTCGACTTGTTGGAGTGAGAGGATGGGAGACTGAGCGTAAGAATGTCAACGTGAAATTGCTTGTTGCGAAAGGAGAATCAGACGACGACGTGTGAAGTCAAGATCATCCAGGCCAGTCTGTATAATGGCATCAAGATCAACCAGATTTGATTTAATAGAATAGACTGTGTATAGAGTAAATATTCAGTATATACCGGGGGCATTTAGAATTCTTAAACTTTTGTGATAATAATCATGAGGAAATATGATTATTATCGTGTGCCGCAGAAAATGACTTAAGCCGATATAATATTACCAGTGCTTTCAGCAAGTGACACATTTTCAAGTGTGTTTAAACTTCAGCAAGATTAATACAGTGTTTCAAGTGACCATTGTGCAATTGTGTGTACACATTAGCTATATTGATACACCGTTTCGGATCTACACTTCAGGACCGACATCAATAGGAATAGAATTATTATATTAGTTCAATTAAGTTACTTTATTATATTGAAAGTATTATTTTTTTTATGTTGATGTTTCAGTTATATTTATTTATGGCAATGACTATTACGTTGTGATTATATTATTGTACACGATATAATATTTTTTTGATTTTGATTTCTGAATTGTTGATATTTTATGGCATTGATTATTATGTTGTGATCACATTATTGTAGACAATATAATCCTGGAACTGGAAAAAGGAAATATATGGAAAAGCTCTTTAAAATAAAAAAAATAAAAAAATTTACAGGAATAGTCCAACAGAAATAAATCATTTTATATTTACAATTTTTTTCTACAGAAACAACAGGAAGAATCAAAGTATAGTGTTGTTAAAACTCTTTCCACGGGAATGACTTATGTAAATAAATTTGAAACTCCACATTTGGGAAAAAGAAAATAGGTACAGCAAAGAAACAGCACAGGGACTTTGGAAAGTTATCCGTTATCGGAAATTGCTAAAGATAAATTGATGTTGACTAGATTACTGACGGTTAAGAGAGGATGCAGAGATCAAAGCACAAGCACTCTAAGTTCAAGAAAAAAAATCTTAACTTTCATTGTTTTTCATGCTGGATTCCTTGGGGCTAATTACCCTGTACAAACTGTAGTAGACTGCGCCTGTGAAAAAATATCCCAACATGCAATTTTTTTTTTCTGTCGTAGATTCCTTGGGGCTAACCACCCCGTTAAAGGTCTTATATAGGCTTTTGGGAAACCTAAAGCAGTATAAAAATCATATCTCACCAGTATCAGTGCGGCTGGGAATCCTTGGAGCTAAAATCTCTGTAAAAGGTGGAATGGAAATATTTGTTAAATCCAATTCTCTATGAAGTAAATATCTCAAAGCTAAACATCATCATCACCATCATCACTATCATTTCACTTTGAACTTGATAAAGTAGATATAGTGACTAAACAATACAACAGATGCAATCGGTGCAAAGATGATTATTCACTCTTCGTTAGTTCAGTATTTGAAAAAAAGCATGCAGTAAGATTTAAAACCAACGGCAAAAATTAAGGGTAATTAGTAACGATAATCCCTAGTAGTGCAAGCAGAATTACGTTACCTTGATTGATTTACGATACGATATTCGGTTAAATGGCAAATAATACTTGATGTTCCATAAAGTATCATTTTGTTAAGAAAGAGAGGGGGGGGGGGGGTTGTGATGAGGTGCTTTGCATGGTCTCCGCGCTCACAGCGAGCCAAAAGGAAAATCCGCTCCACAAACTACCGCACGAGATTCTTAAGGCTGGACGGGTAGATGAGCGAGAGTCCGAGGTGGACTTGTGGTCAGTTGCTTACCAGAAGTCGAGGAAGACAGTTGTGATATTTAGAGATGTTGTTTTAATGTATTGTGAATGATTCGTGTATGTCTGAACAACTCACAGAAATGTATAAAGGATGTCAGAGCCGTTTGTGTTATCAATCCTAGACGTTAGAACAGTACAAGTAGCTAGGTTGCAGTAATCATATAAAGCCGAATTGTGGCAGAAAGCAAATTTGTGGCAAGCAGTGGATACGTTTCATATATGTGTAATTGTGTTTATATATCCTAGGACATGTAAACTACATTCAAGTTAAAATAATAACCGTGACGTAACCGTTTCAGAATACTGTGTACACTTATACAAGTTTATAAACTTAAAAGTAAAAATGCTGTTACTCGCTCTCATTCGTGTCCAGCATTTATTGCTTACTAATACTTTTTACTGGCTCCCGGGTCGACCCAGCCTTAAATGGGTGCCAAGTAAAGTCATTAAAAGTAAAAGTGACGGGGGCCAGTTAATTTATACAAGTTTGTGTCCAGCCTGGTGTGCTCGATGCGGCAATGGCACGGAAATGGACAATAACTTACTTTACTAATACTGTACACACCAGTAAGCTACATAGTACATTTTAAAGCTCATACAGTGTCTGCACTACAGTTTCAACTTGATCGTCACAACTTACAATCAGTATCACTCCGATTGTCTACTTATTATAACGCATTTTAATGTGCCGTCTTTAGTTTTGGCTTCTTCTCTTATCATTAATATGTGTCTGAGTGACTTCTAACATTGTTGATCAATTTCTGCTATTCCATGCGATGTTATATTGTGCTATATAAGTAAAGTAGGTACAGGAACCTACTCAGCGCCTTTAGGCATACTGGGCAAATAAGGATAATAAATATAGCACTCGGAGTGTAATGTCAACATCACGCCGGTCGCCTTTACTTCCAAAGACTACACCTGATACCCACTCAGGGCTCGGTTGACCTGACAGCCGAGGTCATTTTCGAATTATGTGCAGCTTTTGTGCTTTATGCAGCAATGGAAGTCCGAGCCTATGGCGACAACGAGTGTTACAAATAAGACACACTGGCGCTTAAAACAGCCTCACATAATAAGAGCGTCGGTTTCATGAGCATTGTAGTCACCGCGTGTAGTTAAAGAGTCTCTTCTCGACGCTCATTTCTTTACTAGTCTGTAACAATTGTCTTTTTAATTAATGTACCCTTCCTAATTGCCCACCTTCCCTAACCCACTTTCCATTCAACACGTCATAGCATCGCATTTGCTCCCACGAATCAGTCTAAATCTCTGTATCATTCGTGTCCCGCTTGCACACATTTATATCGTAAAAGCTGGTATGCGTACTAGAAGTCTTCGGCACGAATCTGAATCGTTCGTTCTTTCGTTCAAAAGAAACACAAATTTCAAACTTTGTCCTTTTTTAACCGCCTGATGGCCTGTTTTCTCAAGGACGGGTTATTTGCTACCTGAGCTTAAATTTCTTGCTTTTGTGGCGATGATTTTCGCCTGAGTTTCCTTTCATTGGTTGCAACTTGTTAGCAGCGTGGGCTTGGCGGGCGGCTTGCAGGTTTTGGGAGTGGGCATGGCAGTCCTGAAAAGGACAGCCATATGTGCCTGAGTGGCCTGGAGCGTGTAGGGTGGGAGTGGTCAATCTGGTTGGCTGGGCTTCCTCGCGTCAGTAGGGCTGGCTTGTTCCACAGGACCTGGGTGTCATGGCGCTTGATGGTTTCAATTGGCTGTTGGCTCTGTCACTATTTGCGTTGACGTCTGTTTGGCGTAATTTGCTTCCATCTTGCTTCCCTCAACTTTATATTGGCTGTTTCAATCACCTCGCAGAAGCCGCAGATTTTTTTGTAGAATGCCTTCCTTTCCTCGTCGGGTAGCAATTGTACTTTGTCCCTCTCCTCTCTATCAAATTCGATACAATATCGGTTCCTCTCGAGCTCGATCCTGTGCGGGTGTATCTGCTCGTTATAATATTGTAACCTCCTGAGGAGGTCGGCCTCATTTTTAATCTCTTCGACTGCCGCCTCTTTGCTTTCTGTACAGGTTGTGGTTTCTTCTGCGGCTGGGGTCGCCTCTGTAGCTTCGGATGCGGTTACTTCATCTGGCTGGATAGTGCTTTCCTCATCGGTTGTATGTGTATTTTTATCGGCCTTGCTGGCATTTTGTTGCCTGGCGGCCTCTAGTTCGCTCTGTAGGCGGGCATGCTCTGTTCTGGCTGTCATCTCTGCCGCTTCTGCTTCGGATTTCGCCTGAACCAGTCGGGTGACTTCTCTGTATGTTTCCTCTCTCGCCTCTTTCAGCACGGCCATCTCTCTGCTTCTCTCCTCCCTCTCTTCTTGTCTGCGCTTCTCATCTGCTGCCTGTGCAACTGCCAAGCTTGTAATCAGTGTTTTGATATTGTCTATAGTTTCTGCAGCTTGTTTCTTGCTTTCGAGCTGTTGCTCTGTGTAGGCTTTTCTGTCCTCTTTCAAGGCTTTAATCTCCTCCAGCATCAGGGAGATTAACTCGTGTGTGTCGGCTTTCTCGGCGGTGGCTATGGCTTTCTGCTGCTGCAATTCGGCTTTAAGTTCCGTGATCACACGCATGAGTTCGGCCTGGCTACTCGGCTGGTTGGTGCTGGTCGGGCTGGTCGGTCTGGGTGCCCGGTATCTAGTTGTCGAGTCTGAGAGCCCCTCTCTTAATGTCTTTGAGGTACGGGCATCCCAGATACCTCTCGCTGTGTGCGCCTGTGGAGTTCGAACAGCGTCTTTTGTTGTTCGGCCTCCTGTAGTCCTGGTCGATTTTTGTCAGGGGGCACGCTTTGAAGTGGGCCCCAGAGCAGTACCGACAAATAGGGCCACTGCGACAGGTCGCGGCGGTGTGCCACGCCCTGTTGCAGCGTGAGCACTGCGTTATGTCTGTGGTGTGGGCTCCAGGCTGGTGCTTTGGTTGGCGGGTGCTGGTAGGTCCCTGCGCCACGACTGGGGCGGCTTTAGGTGGTGGCTCCACGATAGGGGAGGCTTCAGGTGTTGGCTCCTCGATAGGGGAGGCTTCTGGTGCTGGCGCCACGATGGGGGCGGCTTCGGTTGCTGGCATAGGTGAGCGAGGCGCCGCGATAGGGGTGCCTGCCGGTGATGCTGCGGGTATGGCCATCCTCTTCCTTGGTGTAGGTGCGGCTGCTTGCTGTTTTTTTCCCATGATGGAAAAATCAATTGCGGTCTATACTGAAAGCTCGATTCCTGCAGAGTTGACAAGGCTTGTTGAGTGAACTGAAAAGTACACCCAGCGTGTTTTCTCTGCAGTTCACGAGACAATCGTTTCACAAATGGCTGGTACAACTTGCTCTTTAACAATGATGTGCTCCCGGGCTGCTAATAACCCAAACGCAGACGACACCGATAGCGTAGTCGAGCCAAACTCAACCAAAAATCAAGCGAGTATGGACCAGTATCTAGCTATCGATAATCAGGCTACGAATGGGTAGTTAGCGAGCGAACGAGAGACACACGTGGCTGATCGGGCGGTTGAGCGAGCGAGAGGTGTGTGCGACTGGGATGTATCCGGACTCTTTTTCTCGTTAAAAAAAAAGTGACTATGGCTGCGAGATCGACATACTTTGAGAATAAGGGTAATTTCATGGGAAATAAAGGTGTTGAAACCTCTATAAAGTACTGACTCTTCTATGATATATACGTCTACTCCCATATGAACAAGGGCCTAAAAGCATCGAAAAAGGTAATTTTTATTTTATTGTTTACTTGTATAAAGAATGCGATAATATTTGTTCTACCCTCCCATGACATTAATTCATCGCATACAGTTACATTTGTTTACATAAAATATGTATATACACATCCTGTAGTTGACATGATCACCATGTGGTAAAAGTTACAGACAATAAATATAAATAGAGCATCATTAATAAAAAAAAACGTGCACATGAGCAAACCAGTTTATGGAAAGCGATGTAATTGATGAGTACTTACGTGCTTCAGCTAAAAGTGCAAATTCACAATGTTAAAAGTTTCAATAAAATAATCAACAACAACAAAAAGAGTTTGAAAAAAAAATTTGAAGTAACAACCAAATTATTAATCTGTTTAAAATGCCATTAATCACAAGCATTAGAGGGTAATTTGCTGAAATGGCTTGGTCATATAAACAAAATGGCATATGCCAGAGTGGAAAATGATGTAAATTCGGGGGGGGGGCGGTTGGGGGGGGGAGGGGGGGGGGTAGAGACGGTGGATACACGGCTGTAGAAAAAAAGATTAAATCAATAGCAAACCAAGAAGAAACTAACCTCAGAAACTAACTGTAATGGCTCGATATGCTAAAGAAAATGCATGCCTAATCATCTGCAAGTGTCGAGTGCATACAGTTAGCAACGTTACATATGGAGTCATGGAACGTTTTGTTTTTTCTTTTTGTTTTTGTTTTGATAAATGTTACACTCGTCTCCCCTTTAGCACACCGCTACACACTAGCTCTCTTCTGATTGGACGACCTACTGGCCAGTTTACTTCTGATAGGTCGCTCTAGAGCGATCCGACTGTCACACAAGGTCACGGGGATATTCCGCACTAGCGCTCATACCGCGTGATGTTATTCACCATGCCAGAGCTTTTAACACTTCTAAATCATTTAGATACTGCGTCTAACACACAACCCCCTACATAGTGAAAAAACCATTGTCACAGGCCGTCTCCTTCTTGGAAGAAAAAACACGTAAAAACCATACAACAGACTGCGACACCCATAGCCTCGACCACGGTAAACTATTCCAACCAGCCTATCAATAGGGTTGACCTACAACTGGTGATGTGCTAATGGGGAGACTAGCGTAAAATTATCCTTGTATTTTTAACAAGGTTGTCTCCACTAAACGACTGGCATTCGAGCCTATTACATTTTATATTCTGAATGCAGCATTTTATTTTTAAAGGGCGTCTATAGCTTAGGAGTGTCAAACGCGCTTCGTAATGCCAGGGTGCGAGCTTCGATCCCTGCAGCGGGCCTTGTGTCCTGCGTTGGTTTTGACAGTGGTATCAAGAAGCCGACCGTCCAGGATCCAATGTTAAATTACTGGACGTAAACTTGCCTAGAAAAACCACAACAGCAAAAAGAAAAGCTGGGGTTGGTTCTGTAGGGTCCTGTAAAGGATACGCAATTAGATGTGGGAGAGAGGGGGATAATGTGATAACGAGAAATAAATCTTAATGCTGTGATGTATGTATGTGATCAGAATAATACCAGCAATGACGGTGGCGGCAATGTTGATAACCGCAGTGATGATGACGATTTACAGAATCTGTGTCTTGTTCTCAGATAACACACCTGATAGTTCTAAATATTTCATTACACGACGTTCCTGATGAATCGATGGTGATGATTATGATTACCACAGCAGCATCGATTTCAATGTCAGCGGCAAGAAAATATACCGATTTATGCTCATCTCCGGTGATCATCGATGCCGTCAGACAGATGACAAGGACGGTGTGAATCATTCTCCTGGTAGTAGTTTTCTGGAACACAGCATACAATAGTCAAATAATTGTATTGGAAAACAAATGTGGGAATTAGTGATTTCATGCAATTACAAAAGCACTCGCGCGTTTAAATCTTCTTCTTCAGCATTCCGAACCCTCGAGGTTCATTGCTGCAGATATCATCCGCCTCCATTCATGTCTATGATTGGTCTTCTCTTTCCTATTGGTGACACCATGTATTTGCAGGTTTGTCTAGACATTATCTCTCCATATTCTTTTTGGTCTGCCTCGCGGTCTACGACCATTCATCTCTCTTGTGTATACCGTTTTTACTTCTCTGTCGTCTGACATTCTTTCGGTATGCCCCAACCATTTCAGGTGAATAGCTCGCATGATGCCAGTGATCAGTGATGATTTAAACAGATTATTAATTTCGTTATTGCTTCTCTATTCCCCACTGTTTGAATCTCTGATGCGAGTCCATATACTCATCATATATCATGTCATTTAACAACACTTTAGAAAGCATCAATTCTTAACTATAGTTTGTTCAACAATAGAAGAACGCACATGCAAGCTATTTTCTCGAAATCTGCTTCTCTCGATAGAGAAATAGAAGCCAGAGTACAGAAGTGCAAATACTGTCACCTACCAGTTATACACTTAAAGGTCTCCATTTCAGCAAAACAGCAAATGATTAATAATATCTTTATTTCTACTTTACGTTATCAGTGCCAAACATAGACAATGAATAGTCCACTAGAACAGAAAATAACTACACGTGAAATGCGCTATCTCCGCAAGGTCAGTGACAATACTAGACGAGACAGGGCTACGAATACCAACGATAGAGAACAAGCTGGAATAATACTATGTATTGGCAGGCAAAGAATGAAATAGGTCCGCCATCTAGTGAGAATGCAGATAACACCAGACGGCATTTGAGACTTTTCAGAGTAGAACTTTTGGTAGGAAGGTGAGGGCAAAGCATACAGTCAATGTAATTTGTGAAAACGCCAGGCATCATCAGGACCCGAACCTCAGACCTTTAAATCGACAGGTGAGCGTCTAGCCGTTAGAGCAAGGCGACTCTCAGATCTTCAGGGTATGATCAAATAATAAAGGAAAACCTGAAAGCCCCTCGTTAATTGGATCATAAAGTGTACGAATGACATCTATAATAGTGGCCACACATCCGATGACCCTTTAAAACATATTTCCGTCATACACATTTGCCAAAGAAAAATAATAAAAGTCAAACTTTATGATAGAAGCATGTACATCAGGAGCTTAACGACCTTTGGTAGGGTCCGCCTTTGAACAACTGTTTCGGCCCATTACCTCCTAGACAATCTTTTGTGGCATGCCTGCAGCGGGGCATGACTCTCGGGCGTTGAACTAATCCTGCTGCGCTTATCGGACAAGAATTGTATGACAGTTGCACACGGTACTGCGATCAAAAGATCGTTGTTGTGTAGCAAAGTACGCAAAGAAACGTCCTACCAGGGCTAGAATGACAAATGGATTTTTGATTCATCAGAAAGACGTTTATTGGGCAGACTTCAGCAATTGACAGAAGCACGGGCAGATGTTGATCGGACATTGGCTTAGAGGCTTAGAAGTTCTTTTTCCCCTAAGCATTCGGACCAATCTATGGAGGCTTATTACCCCCGTGTGTCCACAGCCAGCTTGAAGCTTTTTTATGAATTTTCACCCATTTGCCCCATTGCCCGTTTACGCTCGGTTATTTTAACAAAAAAGTAGGGTAAAGATGTAGTAACACCATACTCTGGCAACAAGAAGCAACCATAACAATTGCCAAGGAAAAAAAGCACGCTGAAGAAAATTTAACAAGCAGTTAGGTAGGAAGAAGTTTGTTTACTTGTCCGACACCTTTACTACAAATATCAGTCAGGTAGTCGGATGTTGCTGCTAATAATATCTAGTTAGCAATCTGCCAATGCCACCATAATTCATTGAAATCGACAAAGCCAGGTGTGACGGTAATCTCTTGGAGACAGCTGCTTCATATATCAAGGAGGTTGCTCATGCGATAGTGGTGAGTATGCATGGTTCTTAAAAATATCACTCAAGTATCAACAACTAATGCAGATCTTTAAATTGGCCTCCTCTATAATCATTAGAGATTCGCCTATAACCTACTTATAGAAAATGAGTTATGAGTTATGAGTTAGATTATCTTCACAGCATTCCGGCCACATCCACAGGCGCTCAGATTCCCCTCTCAACATATTCATCAGCGTCGTGCGGTTAATAGTACCAGTCTTATGTTGGTTAACAAGAGTTCGTGTGCGTCCAGTGTGCTTCTCGTGTTTGGCTGTACCGATCTTTACTCCCAATTCGCGAATTCTTAGAAGTGATGTGGACACGTTGCTTCCAAAATCCCCAGAATGTCCTATGTCTCTAAGGGCAATGACAATGTCTGCGTGATCCATGTGCCGGCCATCTTCAATTAATGCAGTGCCTGCCAGTCTATCAACTCTCTCATTACCAACAACGCCTGCATGCCCTGGGACGAATATGAAAGTAACTGCACACACAGAAGAATTTTGCAATCACTCAAGCCACTGTGTGCGTAACAAGCCTGCCTCGACCCGCCGGATCATACTCAAATAATCACTCAGCACACACGCGGGAATAGTCATGTGATCCCAGTCACATGAAAGCCTGTGACACCGCCATCACCTCCATCGTAATGCTGCTGGTGGTCATGGAAGAGGCACCGCTGGCTTCCTTAACTGTTCTGCCTGAAGAGCGAGCTGTAAATGTCCATTCACTCTTATGTCCTCGTATAACACACCCGTCTGTGAAGATCACCACATCTGTCTCATCTGACTTGTCACTGATAAGCACGCATAACTCGGCAATGACAGCAGCTGGATTTTGCTCCCGACAACTCCTATCGAGCGTCACGACGAAGGCAAATGTGAGATTGGGCGCTTTAGACTCTGGTATCCTCCTCACCTGGATGGATTCTGTGAGGCTGCAAACATGCATGATATCGTCCTTTGCCCTAACCAGCCATAATTTGCCTCTTTTAAGCCTATTGCCCTTTCTCTTGAAGAGCATATTGTGCAAAGGGTGCTTCATATCTGAGCTTATTTTGAGGTATGCACGCACCCTCCAGATCTTGATCCCGTAGTTCATGGTAGGGAAGTCAAGAAGGTACCTCATTGCTACACAAGAGGTGTCTCCAGTGCACCCTAGAATAATGCGCATGGCTTCATTTTGCACCTTCTCAAGTCTTTCAGTCTGAGTATGACTGACAGTGAGGATGGCAAGAGCATATTCGATAGAAGAAAGTACAAGTCCCTGGAACAGAAGCAGAAGCACTCTACTCAGTGTTAGCGGCAGCCAGGCCCCCCCCCCCCCCCCATTGCTGACAGGCCTTTGCGTACTTTTGTTATACATGGTCAACTTGTTCTTTGAAGGATAGGCTGCGATCAAACCTCACTCCAAGTTATGTCATCAGATTTGTTCTCGTCAAAATTTCTTCGCTGCTTTCCACTGCTTGTAAGTCTGCCTTCACTATATGCGTGTTCAAGGAGAACCTCGTTACTGAGGCCTTCGCATGGTTGACATGAGCATTAGAATCTGACTTTTAGAAAAAGACACCGTGGATGATTTACCTTTCTGTGGGATTATTGAAATGAGGGGTTAAAGAATGTTTGATTAGTTGACTGAAACAATTTGGGAGAACTGCATGTTGATTGAAGACCATAAGTAGACTTGCTTGCTCTTTAATGCGTATTCAAGCAAGATTGAAGAACTTGAAGCACCAGGTGTTGGAAGATATTAACATTTGCTTATGCCGTTCTTGCATATAGACAAGGAAATGATCGACAATGTATAGCTCAAGAGCTACATACAAATGTAGACAGAGTGACTAACTGATGTGCAAAAATGGATGCTGTCATCAAATCAGAAAAGGGGGCTGTTCTGTGGTGCTCTCTGGACAATAGAATTGTAAGAGATGATGTTACAAGCCGTACAGGTAATAACAGTAACATCAAAAGAGAAAACAAACTGAGGTAACCTGAGTATCACTTTCGATAGAAGCCTGTTCTACCATATCAAAAAGTCAGTTGATAGGACTCGAACGCATACATAATGAAGCCATGCGAGTAATTCGGGATGTACAAGAGATACCCCAGTAGTATGTATGCGTTATATACTTGCACTGCCTCCTTTTGCAGATAGGCTCAAAGTTCTGCAGGCAAAGTCGTATCTCAGAGTAGCTGCAGAGAAAAAGCACTTCCTGCATGAAGCCTTGGGTCACATACTGAAAAGAGGAAGGTCATGGATGGCGCAAGTTGAAGACACAATCAGACATGTGAGCAGGCTTGATAATTCTGAGCGAAAAGAGGAGTTGGTCAAGGTGTCCGAACAAGTTTTAGACACGTATAGGGTTCTAATCACTTTAGGTCGTGAGTGCAAAGAAAGGTCAGCTGGTGCTGCAGAATCGGAATTTCAACAAATGATTTATGACATTTTCTGCCCAAGTGACGCAATTATCTGTACGTATCGCTCTGTGTTAAAGTAAAGGCATATGATATGAGAATGGATGTGGAGGCAGTCACTGCAGCCTTCCGCTGGCTTAAGAATCAGCTGTACACATATACCGTGATTGGACCTAACTCACAGAGTATGTTGAGAAGAGTGAAAGCAGGCATGCCTCGTGAAGTGTTGCAAGCATCATTTCAGAGGTCCCGGGTAGTTAGCATCCCTTAAAAATTTCCTTCAGGGTATGCCGATGTGTTAGGAAATGAGGAGACAGATAGATTGGCTGTCTCTGTACCACTTGATGGAAAAATAATGTATGACAAGTTATAAAGTATGAGGGTCATCAAGTCATTATCCTCCGCCTCAGTACAGGGCACAACCGATTACGTAACCACATGTACACAATATTCAAAATAGGAGTATCAGCCATGGGCACCTGTGGAAATGTTCCCCAGACAGCAGAGCATGTACTCCAGGACTGCACCAATTTTGACACATTAAGGCAAATCTTTTGGCCAGAAAGAACAACAGTGGAACGTAAACTCTATGGACCACTGAATGAACTAGCAACGACAGTGAAATTTATACAAGAGACAAAACTGCTGATATAGATAACTTATTTCAGGCGAACGAAAGAAGAAGAAGAAGATGAGGGTCATTTGGGAGCGAGTGAACAATGCGAAGGCGCAGAGAGATTATTACGGTCTGAGGAGAATGGCGTTGCCAGGAGTTACCAGGGGATCAGGCCAGCGCTCAGTACTCAGGGGAAGGATGAGACGTGAATGCAGTCAGACGGTTAATGGCACCAACGGAATTAGAACTCTTCGCTCGATGCTGCAGATGGGGACTGAGCGCTTATGGGAGTGTCCCGAGTGCAGTGATGTCAATTAATCATTTAACTTTAAACATTCAAGTAGACTTCCAGGGCAACATTGCAAGCTCAGCAATACTGGCGGCAGAAGGTAAGGTTGCATTACATTTAAAAAAAAAAGGAAAGGCATATTCTGTATTTGAAAAAAAACTTAAATTTAAAAGACAGGGATAATGTGGAGATATTTCCTACAACAATATATATTTATTACCATGCAAAAGACACTGTAAAATCTGAAGACCATCGTACTAAGACTTGTAAATCTTTTGACTACGATCTTACTGAGATTAATTATGGCAAGAATAAGACATAAGAAAAGTGAATAGGCGGACAGAATTGCTCGTTCTGCACCACTAACTGATGAATTGATCTACGACACGCTAGATGTTAAGAGGGTTCTTTGGGAGCGAGTGACAGTGCTGAGGCACAAACAGATCAGTGTGGTCTGAGGAGCATGGAGCTGTGAGGAGTCATCAACACTCCGGGAAAAAAGGTGGAGAGATATACAGGAAGACTTGTAATGGTACCATAGAAACGCTGGGCTTAGTGATAAAGATGGGAACGGAGCGCTTATGATAATGTTGGTTGAAGGTTTCAACAACGGATCAACATTATGACACAAGGGTAGTGACCCATAAGTGCTCTGTTATTCTAACCCACGCTTGAGTCCGCAGTGCACAAAGACCGTATCACTGGCGAGGATCCTGCAATACTTTGGGTAGACATTAAACTCCAAATTTTGCACAGGCAGCGCTATTAGGCTATTCTTTTCGATTTCCAACAGCCATACGATATTTTGCGTGCGGAACAATACCAACGGGCGTCCGATCTTACTACCCATAAAGCAGGGGAAATTACAAGAAGTCAACGTGAAAAAATCCCCTCAGCAGGAACTGAGCCCGTGACCTCCAGCACTCAAGGCGGACTCCATGCTCCGAGACCACTCAGCCTTCAGAAATGATAATGTACAGAAAGCTATGGTAAAGATTTGTGATTCAACATTCAACATCTAGTCTTTAAAAAAAACTAAGTTCTACTCACAAAAATAAGCAGCAACACCTTGACGTGACTCAGAAACGTTTTCGCAGGCAACTATGCAGGCTGTAAATATAAGGCGTAGATACAGCCATCACTGTGGGTCATTACAGATTCTTTTGTTCTACAAACAGCTTTTGATCTCTAGTGTCTTGTTTGACATTCGTTTTCGCATCAGAATACAAATCCAATTTGTGTGACTCTTATGTGTATGTTTTATTACTATGCCTTGTCAGAAGAAAGTGAAGATAGTTACTGCTTTCCACGTTGTTTACATCTCCTCCAAGCTAAAGAAATGATGCAGTCTCTTGTTACTGTGTTTCACTATTATTTGTATTGTTTCAAACAGAGCTCAAAGTGTTAATCTTGATACTTTTCCCTGGCACCAAGCCAATTCATCATCATCATGTAGCAGGTCCTTTGTAGAACGTCGCTCTTATCACTGTCTGCCTAAACAAAACTCAGTCTCTCGCCAGTTCTCCCGCCTCATGCACTTTCACACTCCAGGAGTCACTTATATCCTGTGCCCATCTTCGTGTCGGTCGGCCCCTGCCCCTCCTTCCTGGTACCATGCCCTCTGCTATACTTTTGTCCAATCCGTTGTGGCGCTTGAAATGACCGAAACATTTCAGCTTCTGAGACAGGATGCTGTTTATTGTTTATTAGCCGATCTTCCTTGATATTCAGATCTTTCAAGATGTCAGTATTTCTCCTCTTCATTGTCAAGGATATTCTGAGAATCGTTCTATCCAGACCAACTAATTACACTAATTCCTAATATTTTGAAAGTCATTAGCTCCATTGCAGGTTTGTTTATGGTTTCACTCCAATAGCTTTTGTCTAAAGAGACACACCGTAAAAGGCAGCAAAGGAGGGGGGGGGGGTTAAGGAAGGGAGGTTATGCTATGCCTTTTACCTGCCGATGGCCATGGCACGGTGTTTGAAGGTATTTAATAGATCTAGCTATGCCACCAGCTAGCTCGCCTCCTCTCAATGACCACCACCTGTTTTGTTGCCTATTCTATTTATTCTTAGATAACCTCTATATCTAGACGCCGCTCCACCATCAGCCACCCGGAGGACGCGCTTAGTAGTAGGACAGGCTTATACTCCAGGCTCCTGTAATATGTTCAATAAATTAAAGATCGGAGATTTAGAACTATGCCTTTCTGGACTGCAGCCATAGAATACTGAACTTGTGCTTCAGAATAACTAGCTATATGCAGTATAGATCCCAGGTTTGACTAGTTGTCATTAAACGGACACAGAGGCTTATGGGTCTTCTCATTTGAAAACCACTGGCAGGGACAACTGAAAGAAGACAGAAAACGCGGATACCCATACATACATCTTGGTAACAGTAATATTTTCTGGTAACAGTTGTGGATTGTGAAGCCGGACTGTATAGAAACCGGCTACAGTTATCAATACTTCCCTAGCAAGCTAATATCTGTGATCTACCACAGTCAGTAGTGTGTACGCTGGATGCCGCTCTGTAGTTATCTAACTATAAGCTGTTGCGATTTTGTTGAATGTTCGATTCATGATCGCCTGTAATAAATTGTCCCGAATATGTCGGATGGATGCATTCACAATAGTTAAATTATCTTTACCGTTCAACATCCTGTTAGGGACGCTTCAGTAATCGATCGATAGCATCATGCAGGGAAGAGTTACGAATATATTAACGTGATCAACAATCATACTCCACATCGCGCTTGTGTATTATTTTGTTCCGCCTCCTATCAGTCCCAATCAATATTTCCCAGTCACTATTTCCCGTTGTAATAGTAGCAGCTGCTGTCTTTGTTCATTATTTTACGCCTCCTTTCAGCCAACATCAGTAAACCCAGATCAATATGCCTCGCAGGGGCTGTCACTTAGAATTCAGCCACACCTTTTATCAGTCCCAAACAACGGCCCTTAAACACTATGGGGATAGTAGAATGCATCACTCGATCAATATAATGCCCAACCACAACAACGTTCCTGCTAACAACACCTGTAAACGCTGGGGATCCCCTGCCAATGCGTGACCCCAACCATTTGATTTCTTGCAGGGTGTGGGCCAGAAAGAAAACACATTAGGGCAGCAAGATAGAAAAATGTGTTATTAAAAGTAAACATATTTAAATACCAGTGGCATCTCTGCACTGGCTGTAGGCTGCATCTAGTCTCTACCATCTTGCCTTATGCTTTCTTCATTGTCTCACTTAATTTTTATTTTTATTTTTTGTGTGTGGGTGCATATCATTTCTCAATAATGAGTATATGCATGTAATGTTTTATTGTTACATGCTTAACTTCAGCATCTAATTTTAACAAAAAGTTGGTGATTTGATATAACCTATGCAGATCTGCTGGCTTGAGAAGCCAGAAGGCAAGTTGTAGGAAAACAGAAGATAAACAATGGAAATATTATGCTGACTATAAACCACGGCTAGTTGCAGACAAAGTAATCATATGTGTAGCCATCGTTAGCTGACGCAATGCTATTTTCTCCGAATACTTCCATTACACACATGACTTCCAGATAATTGTTTGAACCGGTGACAAATGTATATATCATGGCACTAAATATACGAATGCCTAACACCAGTATCAGCCTGGGAACTAAATTTACTTTATTTTGCATCATACAACACAATAACCTTCAGAATTAGGAAATGAGTTTTACTTAATAAATACTGTGTTTGTAAGTGTATCATTTGTAGTGGAAGACTTTCTTACACATTATTAAATTATATATTTTACAATGTAATCCTTTATTTCGACATTGGGAGAGTCTGAACAGTGGCTGGCATATATCCGACTGAGGCTAGTGAATATAACCTCCCCCATCCACCGACAACGTGTTACATTTTCACCAATAAAAAGGACTGTACTGCTGTGGCCTTCTTCTCTTGTGCACAGTTATAAAAACATTCAGATGCACACGACGTGCTGATACTTCAAATCTGCGGTGGAACAAATCAGAATACTAAAGACTGCTGGTCAAAATACTCCATAGGTAAGTAGATAGATAAAGAACCGAATCGAACAAACAACATTTTAAAGAAAATATATTATTTCAGAATTTTTATTTTATTTGTTGTTTTCAAGTGACAGAAAATGATGCTTTTTGAAATACAGAAAAAGGTTCAGTTTTTTCTGTGTGTGCTCGACTTATAACTCTTTGAATTCAGGTGGTTTAGCATCCGAGGACCCGGGGGAGTGGTGGGGTGTATACGGTTTCGACCTTTAACAAGTACAGCATAATACAACACACCATACAACTGCAACTGATGTGCCTCCCTTATAGTAATACAAACAAGAACTTTATAGGAGAGCATGCATAGAAGGGGTCCACCGATCATCAGTAGAAAGATCCTTCGTCGACGATTGTTGCCGCCCATTACTTCCTATAAAACTCGGTTGGTGGGCCGACCTGGTTCATTCTGCAAGGTCTCGATCTTCCCCTGCTGCACTTTATCGGACTTAAAGTACAATGCGATAATATCAGACTCTGTCGCATAGTCTGCGTGCAAAAGTTCATGCCCTTTTAATGATGAGGCTGGCTTTCTCTCAGACGTCCCTTCTCTATAGCTTGCTGTGCTCGGCCTCTTGTAAACTGAAACAAATCGTATTTTCCCGTCTGTCTCTATGGTAGTCGGTCTGCAGTTGGTCTCTGATGTCTATGTCAACGTTGCTATCTTCTTCGTAACTTTTTTCGGCGTAGCCTTGCCCTTCCTGCATATTTGCTCACTGTTACCAGTTCATAATAGACGGGATCTTTTGGATGCGATAGTCTCCACGCGAGAGTCATGTCCCAGCCAGTAAAGCCACTTGCGTCTGTAGAACATGCAAAGATGGCATTCCAGCTCTTTTGATTATACATGTGTTAGAAACAAATTGTCGTGAGTCAACTTTACCACACACTGTGAGAGAAGGGCAAACAACGACTTTGACTCATAACAACTGACAGGAAAATTATTAGTCATACGGGTTGTGCGTTGATACCACGGTCTAAATTACAATAACTGAGTGTTACTGGTGAGAAGTTTACAAGGGGACTTGACAAACGGATAGACCCATACACAGCTGTTGGTAGTTTGACAGTCCAGCGGACGGATGAGTCTGTTTGGTATCTCTGAAATGTGAAAATTGTTTTTTCTCGGCATGGACTCTGTCTAAAGCGGTGGAAAGGACAGTATAGTTGTTCATACTTGTGGCAAGTGTCTCTGTTATGTAGCCGAAATTTTACAGTTAGTTGTGGTAGCTAGAATGATGTGTAATTCTTACTCCAGACCAATTGGATAGTCCCTGTTGACTTAGTTCGAACTGCTAGTATGATTTGTGAAAAACTATATTAGATATTGTTGATATACTTTGCCAATGACTACGCGGATTTAGTGTGCTGGTGAGCTATAAGAATACAATAGGTGGCTTCACAGTAGCTGACAACTTTGCCTGGAAGCCAGACTAAATTTGCAATTATTATGAGCAATTTTTTTTTTCGTCCTATTTATTGCCTTTGCACTGGAACCCACATGGGCATAGAAATAAAGGAAAGCCGGAAAAACAAAACACTTGGAAAAGAGAGCCATAGTAAAGTTAAAATTGTTGGGAGGACATGGGGAGAGCTTCATGCGATAGCGAAGGATATAACGATTTAGTGTGAGTTGGTTGAGGGCCTCAGTCTCTTTAGTGACTAGAAAGGCAGAAGAAGAAGAGATGAAAGTGAGCGACTAATTAGAAGGGCAGGCTTACGCAAGGCTTGTTGTATTTTCTTCTGATAACGCCTTTCGACGTCACCCTTAAACACTGTCCAAACCCCCCCCCCCCCCCCAACCGAACCCCCGACCCCGCCCCCCCCTCCCCCCCCCCCCCAAAAAAAAATGAAGCGAATGCACATTATCCTTTGTGAGAAATCAATGTCGATTAAGTTGGTTAAGTAGGGTTTCACTGCTTCATATGCCATTTGCAATATTTATTTGAGCACTTCAGTTTGCTTAACGGTTTTTTATCTTTATTAGTTTGTCCTTGCAGTCTAAATGATACAATGCTAACAATGTTGTCGAAATTATTGTAGAGTGGTCTGCTAAGAAATCAAGTACACCTGATAAGGAAACCGGTGTGCTCAACCATTGACTGTAGAAAAGTGCAGTTAAAACTATCGTATATTTCTATTAAAACAAAATAAACTCACGTACATTCACTTAAATTTTTTTCCTAGACAATTTATACATAAGTTAAATTGCGTAACTAATTCACAGACAGGCCGATCAGGAAATACTGCAAGAGTCTTGATTCATCCGGACACCTTTAACTTCAGTGTGTTAGCAGTCAGTTGCTGTAACAGACATGACAACGATAAGTGGTGTACAATAACGACACAACGACATGAGTATAACATAACTATAATATTACAAGTTGGGAGCGCCTCCACTGAGAAAGTATGCAGTCGGGGTAAGGTTAAGGGTGAGGGGCAAAAAGGGTGTGGGGGGCTGAACACCAGTAACATTCATCGGGTGGCAATGGACATACTCAATTTATCTGTTTAATTGCTCAATAATAATAATAACAATTGTTATTGTGCAAGTAACGAAAAAAATGCGCTTGCTAGCCCCCCTCCCCCACCACCCTCCTCTCTCTCTCTCTCTCTCTCTCTCTCTCTCTCTCTCTCTCTCTCTCTCTCTCTCTCCACACACTGCCTTACCTTTCCAAAAAATATATTATTGGTCAACAATGAGTTTACGACTAATTTGTGCAATAGCATTAATTACTATTGTTGAAAAGTGTAATTAAAATATTTTTTTAAAAATAAATCCTGACAATTAATGTTTTGACACTACACATGGTTGAAGAAAAGCTCATGACACCATGCCGATTTTCTAGTGGAGGGTAAGGGGAAAGGATTGAGCCCAACGTAACATTATTAGGTGTGCTCAGGTAGTCAGCTAGTGGGCAGCAGCCTCGACATTAAAAAAAAAAAAAAAACCCTACGAACATTCTTAGAAAGAAAGCTCAATTGGCTTCATCCTAGCTTAAGAGCATAAAATTAGTCAGTGGAAAAGCAAATACATACTATAAGAAGAAACAGATTTCCACATAGGAGCATGCACAGCAGAGGATCTACCAGTCACCAGTAGAGAGATCCTTCGTCGACGATTGTTTCAGCGATTGCTTCCCTAGAAGATCTCGGAAAGCGGGCCGAAATGAGTCATGAAGCCAGACCTTGATCTTCCTCTGCTGCACTTCATCGAACTTGATAGGGACAAGACGATATTGTGACTTTTGTAACAGGTGCTGTAATATTTGATACCTTATACTGCAATAGCAAATGAGATCAATTGACTACCATCACATCATCAGACATTTATCTGACACTTTGGCTTTGAGCGATTAGACCTTTTCCGGTAGGGACTCGGACCAATCTACCAAAGTTCACCCCCACGACGTTCCATTGTGTCAAGAGCCAGGTCGAAGCTCTTTTAGCAGCTTCGCCCAGTTGTTTCAATGACCGTTTACGATCGTTTCCTCGCAAGTCCAGCTGCTTCAGCACATTGTACTTGAAAGTGGAGATAAGACCATTCTCGCATACCTCATCGGCGAAGATTTTTACTGCGTACGGTTCGTCTCTCCTTAGACCGGCGCGAGCTCACCGTATTTTCTCGCGCTTAAACTGGTGATTTTCTTCCATTCGCGGCTCGTACAGCACGGTCAGCTCTATCATGATGAACTGGCATTTTTCCCTGGCGTGCAGAACTATGTCTGGCTTGGATCGGTCTTCCAGATTGACTCTGGGTAACTTTCGAAACCAGGCAGGTCGACAGCCAGTAACTAGTCCATCGCACAGTCAAGTACTGATGGAGCGTATGCGACCATAATAATTTAACCTTCATAAATCTGCCCAGCTTTGAGGAAGGGCATGGGGGTGACGGTTAGCGCTGGCCCACATCCTGACTTGGTCCCCATTGTCCGTACTTTCAGGACTTTATTGTGACGCCAAGTGTACCGTCCCTGGCCTTGGGCTTTCCTGCACACGGACAATACGTACTCGAGCGTCTGCTTAGCTCTGCACAGTGGGCATGTCGGTTCTGTAGTTGCATGCCATTTCACCATGTTGAGAACAGACGATAACACATCGTACGCAAATCTTACGAAGCTCAGCCGCAGCGGGTCCATTCGCCAGTGTCACATACCGCTCGTGTCACGTGCCTGATTAAGGATTTCTCGTAATGAACCAACAGTACGCTCAAATAGTTTCAATGCTGGAAGGTCAGCTCGTATTGGTCAAGGTGGTATCCCGCGGCCAATATAAACATCCAACCTTTTTCGGGGGTGGGACAACACAAGTTATGGCACTACAGAATATATATATTCCTAGGCGCAACTTGGCCGGACATCCCCACTACTACAAGAAAATAGCCCCCAGACTATGATAGTTTACTATCATAGTCATGTTAACATATATTAAGATTACTGTTTATACATACATGTACTCCAGGCAGCTAAGAACAGTGAATGATTGACACTCAAGTCAATAATGAAAAATTTCAAAGAGATGTAATAAATTTAACATATACATCATATAAGAGTCAAGCAAAAGAAATTAAAGAACGACCAGAATGATGAGAGGCAAAAACACAGTATGTCTGACTGGTACTCTTAGAGATTCCCAGAGGCAGCCATAATCATCAAAGTGAAAATGTGGACAAATAATAAAAAAGCCTAGCACTGAACCATCGACTGATGCCACGTATCTGGTTACACGTCCGGTCCACTGCACTCCTCTGGTTTCATGGCAGCTTGGACTGGATGACACTTTCGGGAATGTTCAATCACACTGTTGATATGATAAAGACAGTCAAACACTCTGTTCTCGATCATTGAGGCACAAACAAGCTCCTTGAGAGGATACTCTGGCACTAAGTCTGTTAGTGGTAGCCCTGAACAACTGCTGGACAAAGGGATGGTGAAGGTGCATCACCCAAGATAATATCTGCTGACAAGCTGGTGGATTACAATCTGGTGGATTACAAGCGGATGCTTACAAGCTGGTAGCTTACAAGTTGGTGGATCCAAATTGGTGGCTTGCAAGCTGATGCCTACAAACTGGCTTACAACCTGGCCTACAAACTAGCTTACAAGTTGACGGCTTCCATGCTGGTGGCATTGTGGACTGCTAATTGACTGCCAGGCTTCCAATTAAATATCGTCCTGTGACAAGAAGGAGCCCAGAATTAGCCGTCATCTCCCAGTTCACATGCCTAGCTCATGTTATTATTATTCACACTAAGTAATCACTCAGAGGACAGCTCTCAGGATAATGAGACAGTAGTAGCCTCCATGTACCTGTGTCAGTCTGTCAGTAAACGAGACATGAGACAAGTTCCACAAAGGGAGATAGACAGAAGTCTCTCAGACAGAGAACACTATCTTTCTACATCCCTATCTGCACCTGTAGTTACACATACTATTATTCACACAACCATGTACAGTATATTCTCCACAAGTTGACTCTAGGCCCCTATAGGTTTCCACAGTGTGCCTGAGATAACCTAAAACTATCCCCCGACGTCACTGTGTTTGTTCCCCGCTGCCCTGTGAAATTGTATGTCTACCCAATAAATCTGCCGGCTTCTATGTCGCCATCCATTTTCACAACTAGTTAATTATGGAACGATTGGGCTGCTAGATTAAATCATTGGTACGAATGCTGTGTTTAGCATAGCATATACTCTCAGCTTGAAAAGGGGAAAGTTCGATTGCGGTGGCCGTAAGTACTTGGACACCAAGAACGGTCCCGCTCTGTTATGTCTCATAACCGAATCATCCCTCTTCTCAGCAGCGGGATAAATATATAGATACATATATCATGGTACTCGTAAAATATAATATAAACCCAAGCTTTATGAAATGTCCTAGACACAAAAAGAACCTTTTCCGAGTACAAATTTGACAGGCAAAGATATGCTTCTGGTCTATTTGAAAGACGGGCAGCGAATGAGAGGGAAAGTCGTAGCGTCACTCTTACCGAAATAGTGCGTTGTCCCTACGCCGAGGTCGTAAATCGTCCCCTCGGATTAAGAATAATAATCCAAAGAATCTCTAACCTACAACTGTAAGTTTGGAAATGTAGACCTTTTAAGGGACTCAGAACATAAAGAACTGTCTATTCCATCAGATACATGTATAAATAGGCAACATGGACTATATACCCACCGGACGGGTCTATATTTGAATGTGATCCCGCCGCTAGGGGCGCCAGCGTCACGAATAGTTCAATGTGCAGGGGTCGTTATGGCCATTCCACGACAGCCAGATTCCACTCCATCTGAGTATTAGTGGCAAGGCGCTCTCTAGGCCAATCCACTTGCTGAAACGGTTGTGCAACTTTTTGGACCAGAGTCTCGTTTTTGGCGACCCTTATCTGCTCTAATACCATGTCTCTGCGCTCTTTAGTCGTGGCTTTGGACCCCTAAACTATCTTTCCTATGCCCTGGGCCTCAAGTGTTGGTTTGTATGTATATCATGACTTCTAATTTCAGTGCTTCCTTGGCAGATTCTAACACATCTAGGACAGCTTCCACCGTGGGATCTAAAGATTCGCGCAGCATCGTTGCGAGACTTACCTTAACGATCTTAAACTCCTAGCCTAATAGATTATTAAAAGTCGGTGGAATAGCGAATAAATACGAAATACTTTGCGTATACTTCCACACACGGATCAGTGGAGCAGCCGCTAAGCTCTTTAACAAAATGTGTAGCGGGGGGCAGAGGCGAGGGGATGCGATCCAGCCCCCTTGATCACTTGTGTCAGGGTTTAACTAGACCTAAGCCCCATGATCAGGCGCCAAAAGCTACATTATTATTTCATTTCTTTTGGAGTTGAATGATTTTTTTTTTTTAATTCCAATTCAGATCTGTCACATTTATTGTTCTACACATCAGTTCAATATTTTGCAATTTCCTTGTTTGGTATAAAGCTGCTGTCACTTGTCTTACAACTGTTCATATCACAAATGCATATGATGGGATATCAACCATAATGCATGTAGGCAGACTGGGAACATAGGACTAGACCTTTTTTTTATAGACCAATCGGCACTTGGTGAGCGATGTCAGCATCACGCCGGCCGCCCTCACTTCACTGTAATTCACCTGGTAGCCACTCAAGGCTGGGTTGACCTGGGATTTGATGTCATGTTTCAAAAGTGTCCGGCTTCGTGAGGACGCGAACCCATGATCTTCCGAGACGCAGGCTAGCGTCTAGCCGCTAATGCCACTGAGACTACCATAATGCATGTAAAACACTCTATATTGCCACTTCAGCAAACATCTACGTCTGTCAGTTCGTGTGCAGAGACTATTTTTGTAGCATGCGATAATTATGTGTTCTAACCTCGAGTAACATTGATGTATTCAATTTTTTTTTTCATTTTATAAAATGCAGAATGTTCCTGATCTATTATGTTAATAATATCCTTGACATATCTTTCAACCGAGCTTATTAATGTCCCTAGTAACATAAATTAGTGTACTTGTCTTATAATAACGGATATTGTATTTACAATAGAATAAGGCACACTTTGCTTCTTTGATGTTACCATAACGTTTGTGTTCCCTTTCTTTAAACTTGTGCGCCCATTGTTTTCCAACTTTTTTACCACTGCCGTATCTATCAACGAAAGCGTTTGATAAATGTGGAGAGATAAAGAGCGAGTATTTTTGCTGGATTGTGCACTTATTCTAGTAGATACAATGAAAAAAGAAACCATCAAACACGTTAATTATAACCTACAAACACAGACTGAACAGGGTCAAAGGATAGGAGAAGAGAAAGAAGTAGGAAGGTATTTAGAACTCCCCCCACCCCCCCCCCCCCTCCCCCCCTCCCCAGTAAGGGACCTAATTTTCAAAGCTTTAGTCGGAATCCATCATTTTGTCTACATGTTCAGAAGTGTTTCTGGCACTTGTGCCCGGGTGATTCTCATCCGAATAATGACACTTTGTGTCACCGCCCATTTATCGCTCGTTGTACGGTCCTGGTTTGGGTTTAACATCACTCTCACTGTAATGTGATATGCAGCAGCGAGAAGTTGCTCGGAGTTTAGGCGCGTAGCACTCTGACTAATATACTCTGCGTGATCGTTACAATGCAATCGGGCAGTGTCGCAAAACCACACAGGTCAAGACGTTCAAGCTCTGTCGCTATTAAACATTTAAAGAGGCCATTCCTGTTTTAGTAGTATATGTTGACCACCAACCTCATTCCTTTCTTGTCTGTTATAGACACATTTGTGTATTCACCATATAATACAAACCATTCAGGTGATAGGCAGTGCCGCCAGTTGGATTTTTGTCCAAACCCGTGATGGTCTGGGGTGTGGGCAGACGTTAGCAGCCCTGGTGATATTTCACATCCTTGACGTCCGCCACTCTTTATAATACGATATGTTTCCAAATTGTTGTTATGTCTTTAAGCTGCCTTGTTCTTTTTTTATTCGTTGATCACTTCCATCAATGTTGAAATGTTTCTGGTAGTTTTATTATTTCCTTAAGTCAAATGCTTCCTGACAATACTATGTAGATGTATAATGCAATTCTTGAACAATACGGTATACATTTCCAGGTTTATGTCGAAAGGAGCTAGACACATTCATGTTTTTTTTTTTTAACTGTCTGTTATTATGCTTGATTTAAAAAACATTGCTATATTTTAACAATCAATTTTTTTATTACACCGAAATACTCAAACATTACTTACGTTTTTCCTCTTCGGGTGTAACTAAAGAGAGGAAAACTAATTTTAAGGCTGTATTTTGAAACCACACAATGTTCTTTCGCATAAATTGTGACAATTTATTAATAGGTGGGCGTTGAACAACGTATCGTGCTCTTAACTACCTGGTATTCAACTCTAACATTTGCTACTTGAGGTTAGTTATTTTTCACATCTGGGGAATCAGAGCAGACGAACAAGACCTGGAAATTGCACAAAAGCATCTACAAATTCAAACTATTGTTATGTAACAGTTGAATTTATTGCTTTCGAATAGAAATGATACACCTGAATTAGCTAATCTATTCTCCGTCTAACAAAATTCAATGATATTCTTCAAGTCTATATTTCTGAGCTACACGGCGTGCCCGATTTTAAAATGGATCTCATACATGGGTTTGCTGGCACACATACTCTAAAATTTTATTAACTTATTTTTCGCATGTCATATTGATCTGATATATACAGAAAACAAAACAAGAAATGTCAAAAGTTACCAGACTTGTGACAGTTATGAACCGCTCAGAATTGGTGGCAACCAAGTCTGGAACTTTGCCATGGAGATGACACAGTCCTCCTTTCGACCAATGCAAAGGAAACAGATATAAGTGACTCTTTGAATATCAAAATACACGAGGCGGGAGAGCATGCGAGATACCGAGTTTCTTTTAGCCAGACCGTGATGAGAGCGACGTTCTACAGAGGACCTACTACGTGCTGTTTCATTTTTATTTGTTCCGTTTGCAGTTTGAAGTGATGACCTGATATTGTATTTGCACATGAAAATACTCATTAGAGCTCCACGTGACCATACTGGTCTTGTGTCTATTTTCCCAGAATATTAAATATCTAACTGTGTGCATGTTAGATATGACCACAAATACCTGAGCATATTCTGCAGGCCTGCCCAATCTATCTATAATTAAGAAGAAACACCTGGCCTCAAGAACTAAGTGTGCAAAGCAAGCTATAGGGGACCATAAGGAACTGGTAATTCCCAGAGGTAGCCACCCTGACAGTTTGCTGACCTTAGCATACGAAACGGCACAGAAAGAAGTAGGATAAGTAGATACATGTAGTAATACCCCACACTAGTTTTAGGATGGTTTATCCTAAACATTGGAAGTTTTATTTGATGGGCAAGAATAAACAACACAACCTTCGCAGTTCATGGCGATTGCACAAGTCATTCTGTCTTTAATCGCCAAGCACACTCCTGCCATAAATCGTCCTAAGAAGTGTCCAGAACAGGCAGTAGCGAAGACAGAATACGATCAAATAAAAAAGAACAAAAGTATGAATTTTAATTATAGGGTGAAAATTTACAATATCTTCACAATTATATATATATATATATACATATATGTTCCAGCGCTTAGCTCAGAATTATATTATCACTGTTGTGGGATTTTACCATATGTAACTTCTTATCTTACTTCTTTCCGTACCGTTTCGTATGGTCAGGCCAAACTGTCAGGTTGGCTGCCTGTGTGGATTCTCATGTTAGTGTCTTCATGGCTTTTGCAGTCGCTTGTTATCTCCTCTTCTTTGCAACAGCGAATGTTTTGTTCTTTATTCTTGCCAACAAACGAAAACGTCCATCATGGAGGTTTCGAACCTCAGTTTCCAACATAACTGCATTCCCATCTAACCATACAGTTAGCTAGCTCTGTTGACCCATGCTAATAATATATTCTTCTTTAGTCATAGTATTCTTTATTACATATTTATACTGTACAATAGGAATAAACTCACAGGGAGCAAGTACAGCGGGGATCTACCAGTCGTCAGTAGAAATTATCCTCGTCGACACACGTTTCGGCCCACGATTCCTAGACGTATTCGGAGGTGGGCCCACCTGAGTTCATGAAGCTCAGGGCTGGTACCCCGCTGCACGGAATTACCGGATGGTGTTGTTATTTCGGCCAGAGACAAGACGACTTGGTGGTTTCGAAGGAGGTACTGTGAGATAAGAAGTCGCCACGGCAGCTTAATTAGAACAGTCAGCATGCCTGGACGACCGAGCGACAAGCTTACTTTGGTTTACCGGACACGACACATGTTGGACTTTTATTAGCAGTTGGCAGAGGGACACTGGCAGACAATTCGTACACGATGGACTTTCAAAGGGATGAGAAACTCTTATCCACTAGACACCCGGACCAGCTCACCGAGGCTCGTCCCCTACGTTGTTGCGCTGCGTCCAAAGCCAGCTAGAGGCCCTTTCGGCCACCTCTCCCAGTTTTTTGAGTGTTCGTTTCCGTTCCTTACCGCGCAATCCTAGTTCTTTCACCACATTGTAGAGCGAAGTGGAAACAAGGCCTCTCGCTCCCACTTCGACGGCAAATACCCGAACTGTTAAAGCCTCGTTTCTCCTCAAACCGGCTGCTAAATCACTGTACTTCTCGAGCTTGTACAAATGATTCTCCTCCATACGCGACTCAAACGGGACAGTCAACTCAATCAGAATGAGCTGCCGTTTTTGCGCAGAATGGAGAACGATGTCCGGTCGCAGGCCGGTTTTACGGATCAACTCGGGATACCGTTCATGGCCTGGCAGATCAACCGCCAGTAACCAGTCCCTCGCAGAGTCTAGCACAGATGGAGCGAATGCGTTTTTGTTGACCTTACCAATTGGAACCTGCCCAGCCTTGAGGAAACGAATGGGGGCGATACTAGAACTGGCTCTGGCGTTAGCCCTCATTCTAGCCTGGTCGACAACGGCTGCTAACTCCTTTAGCACCTTGTTGTGGCGCCGGGTATATCGGCCTTGACCTAGAGCTTCCCGTGCCCTAGGCCTCGACGGTCGGTTTGTGTGTAACCCATAATCTCCTTCAATTTTAGTGCGTTCTGGGCAGATTCTATCGCATCGAGGACTCTCCACTTGCTACCAGTCTTTAGAGCGGGCTGGACAGCGGTGACATTTGGGTCTGAAGACTCGCGCAGAAGCATGGCGAGTCTTACCTTGCCGACTTTAAACTCTTTGGTTATCGACTTGAACGGAAGTACCAGCTTAGCCTGTTTACAATACAGAGCCACGTCGGTAAGACAAAGCGGTGCACCAATCCACTTTCTTAAGGCTGTGTTGATTTTCTTTTCCATGGCTTCCACTGCAGTCATCGTCACCTCGTAGACTGACAGTGGCCATAGAAGCTTCGGAATCAACATGAATTGGAGACACCATACCTTGAATTTCCCGACCAGCCTGCATCGCTCGATCGCGAGTAGGCCTGTAGCCAGTGACTCATGTATTCGCCGGACTTCCGCTCTGTCAGATAACTTCGAATCGTAAACGCGACCGAGACTCTTCACCGGTTCCTCCAGAACCGTGGGGATCTTGTTCCTTGCTACCGTAAAACTGGTTGCCACCACCCGACCCTTATTGATTGACAGACTCCTCGACTTCTGCGGTTTGAACTGCATACCGCTCCATTGGACCACGGCGTCCAAACTTTCCAGGATCGTGCGGGCAGACTCCTCGCTGCCCGTTATAATAGTCGTGTTATCCATAAAGGCACGTAATGGTGGCATCCAGTGGTCCCCAATTTGAAGGCCCTGTCCGTAGCCGGCCGCCCCGTCTAACATGATCTGCATTGCCATGACAAACAGTATAGGTGAGATCGTACACCCCATAGCTATCCCAATCTGCAACTCAGTCCACCTCGTGGTAAACGTCGAGGTAGAGAAGCGCAAAGCGAACTTGGAGAAATATTGCTCGACCATTTGACTGATCTGTGCCGGTACGTGTAACATGCGAAGGGCTCGCCACAGTAGCCTATGGGGGACTGCCCCGTAGGCGTTGGCTAAGTCCAACCATATTACGTGCAATTGTGTTCTCTCATGCTTGGCTCTCTGGATAGCTTCCCAAATCATGGTCGCGTGTTCAAGGCACCCAGGAACGCCTGGAATAACACCCTTCTGAACACTCGTATCTATGTACTTGTTAGTCATCAGATACTGTGTGAGCCGGCGAGCCATGACTGAAAAGAATATCTTACCCTCGACATTCAACAGCGAGATGGGCCTGAATTGGGAAAGACTCTTCGAGTCCTGCTCCTTGGGAATGTAGACCCCATTTGCCTTTGACCACTCTGGACATATGTGATTGCGGATCCACGCTTGTCTCAACAAGACGTGAAGCATTTTTAGGATTTTCGGGCAACGCTTGTAAAAAACGTACGGAACACCGTTCGGACCTGGGGCAGACTTGCCGCTGGCCTTTTTCACAACGTCCTCAACCTCAGACCAAAGGGGAGGTACCATTTTAAATGGTACCTTCGGCACCGAAGGCTGTTTAAGACCGCTAAGGATCTCTGGATTGTCATCGAGAGGCTCTCTCCTCTTTTTATCAGAGTACATCTTGCGTAGATGTAGCTCAAGTTCTTCCTGACTGACAACCAGAGTCCCAGACTTCGGTTGCTCGAATAGACCTCGGGCAAACTGATACGGGTCCCTAAAGAATTTCTCTCGCTCCCTTTTGGTTCTGCGTCTGTTGTTACAGAAACGCTCGGCGCGACAGAGAGCACTGTGTTTGTTCTTTAAATGCAACCAAACTTCGTACAGCCCCTCCCGTTCGCTGCCTGTAGCGGCTTTGAACCGTTTTCTGAGGGCATTCTTGTCTGCCCGACACTTCAGAATGTCCCTCTGCCTCCTGCTAGTATTCTGCTTGGCACCCGGCTGTGCCTTTACTACTGTCCCGAACTCGCGGGAGCAGTGTTCATATATTACATCACCAAATTTAGTAAGCTTGTCGCCTAGCGACTTCTTGTTTAGAGTTTGTTTAAGTACCTCACATAATGTAGCCTCCAACTTACACCACACCACCTTCTCGCTCGCAGGTGGAAACCTGATTCTGGAACGCACTTCTTCAGAAATCATCAAACGTGCTCCTCCGCAGTCGACGTCATGGGCCTCTCCGGGCGAGTGGGGTTCACCCTGCCCGTCGTACCCTGACGACTAAGAAACTACCACAGGAGTGGTAGTTTTGCGACGGCGTTTACTGCGTGGAGCACCCTCGCATTTCATTCTTCCGGCATGCGTTCTCAGACCATGCAACCCCGTGAAGCTTTTCCCACATGTACAGAGCCAGCCCGGACGTTGGGCGAGTATCTCAGTCCGGGGGCTAGCAAGGTCGTCACCGAGGGTATCAATTGAATTGGGCCCTTTATTCTCCCCCCCCCCTTCAAAGGGCCCTGGGGGCATATTTCATTGTGGTTGTTCGAAATCGGAGGTATTATACTGTGTTAGGGGTGATCAACCCGGTCCACAGTCGACATCTGTCTCCAGATGTCAGTTTATCCCCCCGGCGATACCGGGGGGCCAGTCTTTCCATAGGTGTCAAAAGGTCTTTCCCGATAGTCACCAGTCTTTCCTGGTAGTCTTGTGGGCTAGCCACGTACAATATGAATAAACTCACAGGGAGCAAGTACAGCGGGGATCTACCAGTCGTCAGTAGAAATTATCCTCGTCGACACACGTTTCGGCCCACGATTCCTAGACGTATTCGGAGGTGGGCCCACCTGAGTTCATGAAGCTCAGGGCTGGTACCCCGCTGCACGGAATTACCGGATGGTGTTGTTATTTCGGCCAGAGACAAGACGACTTGGTGGTTTCGAAGGAGGTACTGTGAGATAAGTACATACAACATAACACATAGAAAGGCTGTTTTTGACCTTCTGTCATCATTGATGATGATTTGATAATCGTATGATTTAAAAAAAAAAGACACATTATTCTCGTGCTGAAATTACTTTGTAAAAGAGACAGAAGATGATACGATAAGCTGTATGTAGAAAAACGAAAACGGCTGTGAACCTATTTATCAAAATTAACTTCATTACAATAATAAAATTCGATCATTAGAATAGTGAAGAATGGTTGTCAATGATTGCTCCAGGGAAAGCAGTAAGGGGAAATCCATGTCTATTTCGCTTGGCACGGAATTATCTCATAATACGTAAAGATTTGGTGCTTTTTTTTTTTTTTTGACGTAACTGCGATTTGATTTCATATATCTTTCACAGACAGAACAGGGTCGATATACCTCTGATTCAAGTTGGCGTGGTATTCAGATATAAACACGTTAACAGCGTATTAGTCATGCTTTGTTCTTGTTCTCTTCCTCTTTCTTTGCTTCTTCTTCTTCTTGTTCTTCTTCGTCTTCTTCCTCTTCCTCTTCTTCTTCTTCTTCTTCTTCTTCTTCTTCTTCTTCTTCTTCTTCTTCTTCTTCTTCTTCTTCTTCTTCTTCTTCTTCTTCTTCTTCTTCTTCTTCTTCTTCTTCTTATTATTCTTCTTCTTCTTCTTCTTCTTCTTCTTCTTCTTATTATTATTATTATTATTATTATTATTATTATTATTATTTTCTTCTTCCTCTTTTTCTTCTTCTTTTTCTTTTTCTTCTTCCTCTATTTTTCTTCTTCCTTAGGTTATATCAGTGGGTGTGTGTTTGTGTACTGTCTGCCGTGGGGGCTGAGGGTGTTTACAGATGTAAGTATTTTCAGTGTGCTTTTTGTAATCGCCGATTCATGTCGTGTTTAGTAGGTTTTGTTTATTTTTTCCCTCTCGCATGGCCTTCCGCTTGATCTGTGTTAGGTACATTTCAAAACATTGTTGTAATTTTTTATGGGCAACAGTTCACTGAATGTACAAATTTAACTGGACGAGATGTCAACATAACGTTGTGTTCATGCAGGCGGATC